>OZ014519.1:694486975-695086975 GCA_963966055.1 Lathyrus aphaca | reverse complement strand
CAGCAACAAGGACAGCATAGAAATCTTTGAGGGAGTATGCCCCAACTGATCCACAATGTCATAATCACTCTTGCGAATGATTTTCAATACTTCTTCCATCTGCTTAGAGAGATCATCAGCAGCTGGCACATCAGTAGATACAGGCTCAATAACAGGACCTTTGCCCCGAGCATCAGTGGTGGTAGTAGCAGCAGGAGTAACTGCATTCTTGGAAGCATCTGGAGGAGAGAAGACTCTTCCACTACGAGTGATCTTGCTAGATCCAGCAATATTATCAATGTCAGCAGGTATATCAGGTAAAGGCTCTTGCTTGACACCATGGATGTAAACATCAGACCCATAGTGCCATGGCACAGCTTTGTCAGATGTATAAGGAATAGGACCAGGAGTGGTAATGATCAGAGGAGCCACTCTGGCTTCAGCAACAACTTTCACAGGACCTTCAGCAGTAATCTTGATTGGGCCCTGATGAGTGATTTTAATGGGACCCTTTGAAGTGATTCTTACCGGTACTTTGTCAACCATATCAACCTCTTCAATCTTCTTACCCCGAGTCAGATGATCCACCATACTTTCTACAGATGCTGGTCTTCTTTCAAACACTATAGTATACTTATCCATGAGACGTTGAATTCCATCTCTCAAAATGAAGCAACTATCCGGCTTATAGGTACAATACAGACAATCTTCACGACAACCTGGAAAGATCCCAGCTTGTACTAATCTCTTTTTGATAACAGATAATGGTGTGGTCAACTCCATAACTGAATAGACATGCAGATCTTCATCAATGTCTTCATCAATGGCATTGACCGTCTTCTCGTGATTTGGCAGTGGTGCTGTAATCACATTTGGTGGATCAAACTCAATTTCTCCAGCATCAATCATATCTTGAATTTTGTTCTTCAAGACCCAGCAGTTATTAGTATCATGTCCTGGACAGTTTGAATGATATGCACATCGTGCATTGGGATTGTACTTGGGAGAAGTAACATTGGGATTCTGAGGAGCCTCCCTCAAAGTAATGAGTTCAGCCTTCAACAAGTGTTGCAATGCCTGAGCCATTGACATGTTGATTCTCGTGAACTGTCTTCTAGTCTTTGGTTGGTGTCCCTGAGGCTGCTCTGTTGTTGCAGGAGTTGGATTTGAAATATGAACTGCACTAATAGACTGATGTCTTCTGTTACGATCAGGCTGACCATAAACAGCATTAGATTCTTTCTTTCCAGTGGGAGGCTTCTTTGCAGCACCTGATGAAGAAGTGCCCACTTGGATCTTACCACTCTTGATACCATTCTCTACCCGCTCTCCTGTCATGATTAACTCAGTGAAGCCAGATGATGAGCTTCCAATGAGATGACTGTAAAACGGACCATTCAGCGTACACATGAACATATCAACCAGTTCCCTGTCAGTCAAAGGGGGTTGAACTCTTCCAGCTAAGTCTCTCCACTTCTGAGCATACTCTTTAAAACTTTCTTTGGCACCCATAGACATGCTTTGAAGTTGCATGCGAGTGGGGGCCAAGTCAGCATTGTATTGATACTGTTTGTAGAAAGCTTCAGCAAGATCATTCCAGTCTCTGATGTTGACACTCTCCAACTGATAGTACCACTCTAGCTGAGCTCCAGACAAGCTCTCTTGAAAGAAATGGATCCACAACTTCTTATCAGCAGTGTGGGGTTGGATTCTTCTGACATAAGACCTCAGATGCAATTTGGGACAAGAAACCCCATCATAGACAACAAATGTAGGAACTTTGAAACCAATGGGTATGACTACCCCAGATATCAGACTCAAATCCTCAAAATCCAGCCCAGATGACTTCTGCAACTCCATAGCATCCATCCTATCCACCAGCATCTTAAATTTGTCTTCATTAGGCTCATGGTAGTAGTTAGCCTCAGAATCAGAGTCCCCCATTGTATGGTGGAGACTGCCTACCTCTTGCTCAGATTCTTCAGATTCATAGTCTTCAGCTGGTTCTTTGGTCTTGGCAAGACCTTTGAACCTTCTTCCCATGTTAATCAACCCAGCAGACCTTCTAGTCTTCTTAGTCTTCTTGGCCAGCAGTGCCTTCAATTCATCCTGCCCCTTGGATAGGTTCAAGATCAGCTCTTGGAACTGTGCATTCTGTGCCTGAAGATCCTTAACTGATTGTTCAAGTGCCATTGCTGAAATAAACAGCGAGAAGATGAGAAACCTGTGTACAATTATAAACCTGTGATGCGATGAAATGATATGGGAATGCATATGCAATGTTTTCAAGGACCGCAGGATTTAAATTTGCTTAAACAGACAAGAAAGTAACTTTTTATTAGTAATAATTTGTTTTGCCTTTTAGGCTTACAAAAATGGAAATGAAATAAGTACAAAAGATGGGGTTTTAAGTCTCCCATGGACGTTTCCTCTTTGTATTGAGGTAGGAGTTGAGGTTTCGTTCCTCGTGAAGTTGCTTTGTGAGCTCTAGAATTCTTGCTTGGCTTGTTTTGTAATGAGCCTCGAAAGTATCCCTTTGCTCCTTCAGTTGGATCCATGATCTCTGCAAGTCTTCCTTATCAGTAGGCATGTCTGGGTGAAGGATGGTATAAGCTGTGTCTCCTTCAGCAACAGGTTCCATGGTAACTGGTAGGATGGCAGGATATGGCATCATGAGTGTCTGAGCACGAGATCGTACCCATCTGAGATAAGCCTCCATAGGAATAGTATACTTAGGCTCCAGTGTCTTGCTGTCAATCCTGTTTACCTTTCCCCAAGCTCGTATGAATCTCTGACGGTAACCTTGAAGATCGTTGTCGTAATCAAACACAATGCCCTGAATCAACATGTCATGTGGACCATCGCTCCGAGCGTAACCAAACTGTCGTAAAGCTAGAGAGGGGTTGTAGGTGATGCCTCCTCTTATGCCTAGAAGTGGCACATTAGGAAACTCCCCACAACGGTCAATGATGGTGACATTCTCCATAGATCTGGAGCACCAGTGGATGTCTGAGTGAGATAGTGACATAATCCTCTTGGACCATCTGAACCCTTGCTCATTCTTCATTACTGAGCGAGGCAGGTGAGAAATAAACCACCTGGATAGTAAAGGTATGCAGCACATCAAAGTTCCTCTTGCCCTTGTAGTACGGGTGTGAAGAGAATGTAGGATGTCCCCAAGCAATGTAGGCACTGGATTGTGACTCAGGAAAATGTTGATGGCATGAACATCTATGAACTGATCTGGATTGGGGAACAATACTAAGCCATATATCAGCAAGGCTAAGATCTCCTCAAAAGCATCATAGCTCATGGCCTTCAAGAACATTTGAGCTTTATCCATTAATACCTTAGCAAGAATACCCTTGACTCCGCTTCTCGTTTCTAGCACAATGTCAGACTTCTTCAGATGTAGGGCTGCAGCAATAACTTCTGGTTTAAGTTCCTTCTCCAAACCTGTGAATGGTTTCTGATCAAGAACAGGGATATCCAGAAGTTTAGAGAACTCCTCCATGGTTGGAACCAGCTGGTAATCTGGGAATGTAAAGCAGTGGTGCTTAGGATCAAAGAACTGAAACAGGACACTCATCATGTCTTCACTGAACCCTGAAGTAACTAGGTCCAATAGGTGACCATGTCTCTTGATGAACCGGGAGTGATCAGACACTTGAGAAACCAACTCTTTAAGCTTGGGAAGTATCCCCACAAAGTTGATCCTGATAGTGTTTCTATGAGCAGAAGCCATGACCTGCAACAAAGAACAAAGATAAATCCTTTGGTCCTTGAAATGGTTAGTGAAAATGCTATGCTTATGATGCATGATGATGTCATGATGTTATGCTCAATCACAAACATGTGGCACACACAAACAAGTCACACAATAGCCCTAGGTTTAAAGGCTTGCATGAGGTTTAAGGTAAGTACCCCTTCCTGAAGTTAGATGGTTCATCCTGTCCTACAAAAGTAACCAGGTTCTAAGGGATCTCAATATCATTGATCCTTCACAAGGGTGGTTGTTCAGAAGGCAACTTACTTGCCAACCAAAACCCTCCAAGTTTAAGATCTCAATGAGTGTAGTATCGAGTGTCAACCAACTTCAGTCTGCACTAAAG
The DNA here is from genome assembly GCA_963966055.1 of Lathyrus aphaca. Taxonomy (NCBI): domain Eukaryota; kingdom Viridiplantae; phylum Streptophyta; class Magnoliopsida; order Fabales; family Fabaceae; genus Lathyrus; species Lathyrus aphaca. The sequence continues at coordinate 695,082,884 of OZ014519.1, read as the reverse complement.
CCGGCTACCTCACTACTTTCTAAAGGCCAAGATGAGTTAACTAGGGTTCTAAAAGTCAGTTAGTGCATTGACAACATATGGCAGCCTCAATATTATCCTCAACTTGACTTAAGGAATATAAGCACCAACCAAGAAGTCGCACTAACTATGGCCACCAGATCAACCGTGTCGATATACGTCGCACAGTTTCCTTGGTCTATTGCCATTTACCTAAGGTACACTAGATCCGGGTTAGGACCTTTCACACATAAGAGCACCCCAACAAGTAATATAAAACAAACAAGGCAAACAATTTAAAGTGATCTTATTTCCTAAGGGTACCCCTCTTAAATTTAAATCCCCAGCAGAGTCGCCAGTTCTGTAACCCGGTGAACTGACTTTTAAACAATGTTGCGGATAGCAAGAGTCGCCACCGACTTTTATTTTATCCATAAGGAAAGGTTATAAAAGAACAGGAAAGACCTTAGAGAATGTTTTGGGTCCGGGGGGTAGGTTATGAAAAGGGAAGGTGTTAGCACCCTTTTCATCCATGGTTATCCATGGGCTCTTAGGTACTTAAGCTCACTTTTGAATTGTTTTGAAAGTGTAGTGTGTGAATAAGAAAATTTTCAGAATAGTTAATAAATAATCCATGTAAGGATGTGTTAAAAAACATGTTTGAAAATTTTGTTTGAAAATTGTTTAAGTGTGGAGAAAGTTTTGAAATGAGCTTAAGTACTTAAAAGTAACTTACCCTAATGTTTAAAGGTCTTTCTTGCTTTTTATTCTTTCCTTAGTAAGACTATCCCTACTATAATGGAGTAGGTAGTCTTTACTTTGGATGTTAACGGGACATGTGAGGGACAATTCGATCTTTAAGGCAATAGTGGGGTGTAATAAGCATTTATAAGGGACTATCATCATTTTTTCCGAAGGGACTCGATTCGTATAGGCAACATAAGGGACTTTGATGATTTTTACTCGAGGGACTTGCTTTATACACCCCACTTAACCATTTATTCGTAGGCAACAAGAGGGATATCCTTAGAAAGTGAGACGGCGATTTAAAATCGACTTACGTGTGTGAAGTGTTTAAATTAATTATCTTTATTAGAAATTTTCTAAATTGATTTTAAATATCATACATGTTATCACTCCCTAATTACTAACCACAATGACAATAATAATTAAATAATTACATCCAGGAAACAATTACAAGGAATTAAAATAATAAGCAAAATATTAAACAAAATAATAAATAAACAATAAATAATAAATATAAGGGGTTAGTAAGTAAAATTAGCAAAAATAATAATAATAAACATAATTAAATTATAAATGGGTTAGTAATTAATAATAAATAATAATAGGAAATTAATAAAGCAAAATAATATGGTTAGCAAAATAATAATAATAATAATGAGATTAGAAACATAAAAAATAAATAATAACATGGTTAGTAATAAAAATTAATTAAGAGGTTAATAAAATAAGCAAAAATTAATAATAATATAATTAGCAATAATAATAGAAACCAAGAAATTAACATGCACAATCAAATATTTTCTAATTCACATACTAATTATTAAATTATTTTTTAAATAAATTATAATTACAAAGTTTTAATCATTATAAATATATAGATTTACAATTTATATACATATTCTAAGAAAAAGATGAATTTTTAAATAGCATATTAAAATTCAATTTCTATTATTCATTATATTCACAAATTATTTTTAATCATATAATTATCCTAAATTAAATTATTTCTAAATATTAAAAGAAAATTAATTTGACTTATAATTATGTTTACTATATTAAAAATTATATACATAATAATTATAATAAAAATTAGAAAATAAATTATTAAGAAAAAAAATAGAATTAGGTTTTGAAATATAAATTAGGGTTTGTTAGAAAAATATTTTTTAGGGTTTTAAAGAATTAAGTTTAATTTATATACAAATAAAATTTAAACTAAAAGAAATCAAAAGTTTTATATTTTTTAGAAAATTTGATTATATGATGTATATACATAGAATTATATAGAAAATTAGAATTAGGTTTATATTTTTTTATAAACAAAAGAAAATATAATTTGATTAAGAAAATAAAGGAAATAGGTGATAAAAAATTAGGACTGACCTTGAGTAGGTTTTGATCCCTTGCCCTCATGTTTATCAGCCAAAACATCTCCCACCAGGCCACCACGCGCATGGTTGTAAAAGAGAGAAACGCAATTGGTTTTGTGCTTTGAGTTCATGAATCTGGAAAATAAATGAAAAAATAAAAAGGCCTGGGGAGGATTTGATCCCAGGACCTTTGTGTTCACAGACGCGCATCACACCACCCGGCTGGAAGAGCCAATCTGAAAGCATATTAACAACATAATATAATATATTCAAATTACAAATTAAATGAAAAAACGCATCAAAAGAATTGCTGGATGCTGGATTCGAACACACGCCATCAGGTACTACGCGCATCATGGCTACCACTGGGCCAACCAGCCAGTTGTGATACAAAATAGAAAGAATTAATTATATTTTATAACCAAATTTCAAATATGAAATTCGCGCCAAACAGTCTTCATCTTCAACCTCTCCCCCTTCGAATTTTGCTGCGATTTCTCATAGGATTTTTCCTGCGAAAATAAAAACCTAACAAAACCTGCGAAACTCAAAGGGCAACCAAACCATACAATTTCTCAAAATTAAAAGTAGATACATGTTCCAGAGGTCAATTAGAATCCAGCCATGATACTAAAATTCATTTATATCCACTGGATCCAAAAACCCTAATATGAAGGTCAAACCCTAATAATGGTGGATTCGGTTTTAGGCCATGGAGCTTCATCAAACTGCCCAGAATTCATCTATGATCATCAACAAACAGGATTATGAAATCAAAAGTCACAAAAACACAACATATTAATGGAATCGAAAGAAATTTTTTCAAGCACAAAATGCATTCGGGTTAGCCAATATGATGAGTATATGATGCATATGAATAATGCTTTACGATCAGAAGAGTCCAAGGAAGCTTGCTATGTCCTCCAAATACCTTGCAATGCTCTGGATTTTGAAACCCGAATCTCACTTTTTGGAAGAATTTTTGAATGATAAACTTACTCTTTTGGCTGCTCAAATTCGTGTCCAAGGCTAGGTTTATGATCAGCATATATAGGTGAGTCAATTAGGTTAAAGAAATTGATTGATTTAGTGGAAGATTTGATACTTTGAGATTGAGAAAGATCATGCCATGAAAATCCAATATTTTTAAACCAAAGCTTTCTATTTTGAGCCAATTCACATGATTCTTGTATCAATTTGCTCCATATGAACTTTATAACTTTCTAGAACCAACAAACCAATTTAATTTTTAAATTTAATATTTTATTTAATTTTAAGATGATTTTAAGAATTAAAAATCATAATAAATTAATTAAATAAAATAAAAATTATGAAAATATCATGGGAATTTCGTGCATGGCTTTATGAAGTGGATTGGGTCACAATTTGGGTGGCCCATTTGAAAAAAAAAATGATTTTGAACCTCCCTTTTCAATATAAACCATCACAAAATTGTCCAACTTTGCAAAGACACATCTCCCTCAATTTTAAGGGTATGAGGGTGTTCTTGGACTTTTTGGAAAGCTTGAAGAGTCCTCTAAACAACCCCATTGGTTTCAGGTCCATATCATTTACCAATCTCAAGTTATGCCCTTTTGAAGTTGTTGACTTTTTGTTGACTTTTGAAATGACCTATAATGTCTTAGATCATATCTTTCAAATGAAGCATTTTAGGGCTTAACCTTCAACATCAAAGTTGTAGAGAATTCAATTTCCTTCAAAATGAGCTTTGGATGGAGACTTGGTGATGAAGTATGTGAAAGTTATGCCTGGTCAAAGTTCAGTTGACTTTTACTGAGGAAACCCTTAATTTAGAAACTCCTGATTATTGATGATCTGGAATCTCCTTGATGAATCATGATCAACCCTTGATCAAATGATGAATTTTACTTCATATACTTGATGTTGGCAAAAAATCATGAAGTTTGACTTTGGTTTGACCACAGTTGACCTCAATTTGACTTTTTAACTGCATTGACTGATTTTGACTTATCTGATCATCTGACTGAGCAAACTTTTGAGAAAAGTCTTGAAACTTGTCATAGGGGTTCTTACACACATATAAGATGTTATGAAGCTCACTTGAAGTATTAGAAGTCCATTTAGCCTGATTAAAGTCAAAACCCTAGTTTTGGATGCACTGCTTAGGAGGTGCATTGTCTGAGGGAAATGTCAACTTCTTTGACCAATTGTGAACTTTGTGAACCTTGTGAACCATCATAAAATGTCTTGTGATACTCATGGGAGGTATTGTGAAGCTTGTGAACCTGGTGAACCTCATGAAGTGGCTTTGTAGGCCTCAGGAGAGCTTTGTAATCATTGTGAAACTTGTGAACCTTGTGAACCTTCATAAAGTAACTTGTGGACTTTATGAACCTCATGAAAGGTATTGAAAGCATTGTGGACCTTGTGAACCTTGTGACCCTTCATAAAGTAGTTTGTGAACTTTATGAACCTCATGAAAGATTGTGTAAGTGGTTGGAGCACTTGTGAACCTTGTGAATCTTCAAGAAGCAACTTGGGGACTTCCTGAACCTCATGAAAGGTTATGCAAGTGTTGGGGAACTTGTGAACCTTGTGAACCTTCTTAGAACACAAAGTCCTGTGTTGTGAGGGCAAATTTTGGGGTGCAACAATGTGCGATGCGAGTGACTATGATATAGGCGCAGTTCTAGGACAAAGGAAGGACAAGAAACTTCACGCAATTTACTATGCCAGTAGAACTTTAGATTCTGCTCAGATGAACTACGCCACTACTGAAAAAGAATTATTAGCAGTTGTCTTTGCACTCGACAAATTCCGTTCCTACCTAGTGGGAGCGAAAATAATCGTCTACACAGACCACGCTGCTATCAGATATCTATTAGCCAAGAAAGATGCTAAACCAAGACTCTTGAGATGGATTTTACTCTTACAAGAGTTTGATCTTGAAATAAAAGATAAGAAAGGTACTGAAAATGTCGTAGCAGACCATTTATCTAGAATAGAAGGTATTAAACCCGAAAAAGTGTCGATCAACGACGATTTTCCGTATGAACAGCTGATTGCACAAATAGGAAGCGACCCAGTTCAGTTAGACATAGATGAACCAGAACCCGTGGAAACAATCCAGACAACCGTAGGACTGCCATGGTACGCTGACATTGTCAACTACTTAGCTGCATGAGCACTTCCACCTGACTTAACCTATCAGCAGAAAAAGAAATTCTTTCATAATCTCAAGCATTACTATTGGGATGAACCATTATTGTTTAAAAGAGGACCAGACGGAATCTTTCGTCGGTGTATTCCCGAAGAAGAAATAGAAGATGTCATTGCTCATTGTCATTCATCTCCTTATGGTGGACATGCAAGCACTTCCAAGACTTGTGCAAAAATCTTACAAACCGGCCTATTTTGGCCTAATTTATGGAAAGATGTCCACATCGCTGTTATAAATTGCGATCGGTGTCAACGCACCGGAAATATTTCAAGAAGAGATGAAATGCCTCAAAGAGGAATATTAGAAGTAGAAATCTTTGACGTCTGGGGAATAGATTTCATGGGACCATTCCCATCATCTTTCGGTAATAAGTACATACTCGTAGTTGTCGATTATGTTTCAAAATGGATTGAGGCTATAGCTTCTCCTACAAATGACACACGAATAGTAATTAAGCTTTTCAAGAATATAATCTTTCCAAGATTTGGTGTGCCTAGACTTGTCATAAGTGACGGTGGCTCGCATTTCATTTCGAAAATATTTGACAAATTACTATCTAAGTATGGAGTCAGACATCGTGTAGCAACACCATATCATCCACAAACAAGTGGACATGTCGAAGTCTCAAACAGAGAAATTAAACAAATCCTAGAAAAGACTGTCGCCATATCTAGGAAAGATTGGTCATCTAAACTTAATGAAGCTTTATGGGCTTATAGGACAGCCTACAAGACACCCATAGGAACTACACCTTTCAAATTAGTGTATGGAAAGTCTTGTCATCTCCCGGTAGAACTAGAACACAAAGCATATTGGGCGATTAAAACACTCAATATAAACTACAATGCCACTGGAGAAAAGCGAATCCTCGACATTAACGAATTAGAAGAGTTAAGGTTAGATGCTTATGAGAATGCTAAGATATATAAGGAAAGAACAAAGCGATGGAACGATAAACGCCTATCTAGGAAAGAATTTAGTGTGGGAGACGTTTTACTGCTCTTTAATTCAAGACTTAGGCTCTTTCCTGGAAAACTAAAATCTAGATGGTCAGGACCCTTTGAAATAACTAGAGTGTTCCCGAGCGGAGCAATAGAAATTAAGGGTAGGAATAGTGAACCGTTCACAGTAAACGGACAACGATTAAAACATTACCATAAAATTAAAAATAGAGATTATGCAAATAGTCTAAAGCTTTTAGAGTTGTCCACTAACTTCCCTGATTAATCTACCCCTAAGCATTACGTCAGGCTTATGACGATAAAAACAGTGCTTAGTGGGAGGCAACCCATTCTATCATTTTAATCAATTTATCATTTTATCAATTTATCGTTTTATCATTTTATCATTATTATCATTATTGATTCATTTATGCATTGATTTTATTATTTTTTCTTTATTTTAATTTTTATTTTCTAAATCACTTTTACAGATTTTCTAAAGTCTTTTCCACTTTCCTTTTCCCCCTGATTTGTTTCCTCCACATTTACACTAACTATGGCTAACCAACCAAGAAACATTATGGAAACCAAATTTAGAGGTAGGAACCAAAGAATGAAATTTGAGGAGTTATCACAGAGACCAATGGATTTGACTCTGTACCATGATGAACTGACTATGGAAACTTTAGGTATACATGATAGCATCCTATACCTATTTAACCAACTTGGATAGGAGAATGCTCTTATAAAACAAAAGTTTGTAACTTACCACGAGCTCACCCTTGAGTTCTTAAGCTCCTTATTTTACTTACCCGAGCGCGGTTTTGGATTAAGGAAAGGATTTATCAGTTTCCGACTATTCGGAATTGAATATGACTTTAACCATAAAGAACTAGCTGACTTATTAGGATTCCCTAGTGGACCATTTGCTTTTACTACCACATAGGTAGAATTAATGGATATTGAGCTAGACTTCTTTTGGGGAACCTTAACCGGAAATTACCATCCTGAGCCGGATAACATGAACAATGATGAAATACATAACCCTGCTATCCGCTATTTCCATAAGATCCTTACCCACGCCTTCTTTGGAAAGGAAGAAAACCTCACTGGAGTATCTAAAGATGAGATATTCATTATGTCCTGCTTGACCAATGGACAACCAGTTAATGGTGTACCATTCCTGATGCAAACTTTTACCCGAATCCAAGAGGAACCTGATCTACCAATATTGGTAGGAGGCCTGGTCACCATGATTGCTGATGCCCTAGGACTTAGATACCAATTACACAAGTGCAACCGTTTAGGTACCATCCGCACTATGAATCTGAACTTTTGCTTTAACCTCCAAATCATAAGAAACTTAGGACAACCACCTTACGAGTACCTAATCAGAAATGAAGTAGTAACCCTGTTCACATTACCGAACCATGCTAAAGTCAGTGTTCACAATAAAGATAATTGGCTTTATGAGCTTACCCCTCCTGACTATCCATCTACACCCGAAACACCACAATCTTACAGAATTAGGGATGACATAATGACTGATGTAGAAAGTGACCCTGAGACACCTCCTGGTTACCATGACATCGACCACACTGATGAAGTGATTGAAACCCCTGAAGTAAATCAAGTAGGATATGCTGACAACTTAAAGAAAATTATGAATACTCTTGAAGTTTACCAAGCCGATATTAATGCTGTTAAGGATGAGGTTAAAAGCATGCGATTGGACGTTATAGGTTTAACTGACATAACATGTGAACAATTCTACCATTTAAACTCCGCACTTGAAGATTTGAAGAAGCAACTTTGATAATGCTGTAGTGATTTAATTTATTTTACTTTTCGCTTTTGTTTCTAGTTAGTTTTAACATTTTGCAAACAATTTCGTAGCTTATTTTCATCAATGTAATTTTCCTTCTATTATGTCAAAAGCAAAGTACTTCTAGTTTTTGCAACTTTCTAATTTAATCAATTTCCATGCTTTTCATTATTTGTTGATATATTTGAATTGCTTGATGTTTTATGAATTCTCGTGTGATGAAATTTACTGCTTATACATGTTGATCCACTATTATGTATTACGTATTATGTTGGAATTAAATGAGAAGTGATAAGAAATTGCATTGAACTGAAGTGAGATAATGCATTCTGTGAAAAATTACAAGTTTTGAAGCCATCACGGTCGTCACCATTCCCTAACGATCGTGACGAGCTATTTAGCGCGTCACGACCGTAAGACCTCCCTCACGACCGTGACAATCTTATTTTATGAATCCTGAAGAAACAGAACCGCTCACCTTCGCAGAACCCCCATCTCCATTTTCATAAACTAAGAAACCTCCCATTATCACCTCATTCTCTCGTAACCTCCCATTACTCTCAATTAATCCCATTAACCCATTAAACCTCTCCATTTATTCCAAACTTCTCACATTCACTCATTTCATTATAATCCGAACAATTTCCTCATTTTTCTTCATTTTCTCACAAAATCTCAATCTCTCATTTACCATACTTGCATGCAATGGAGAATATCCAGTTTAGAGATGGTGACCAAGGAGAAGCACAAAGACAAAAGTTTATCAGGTTTCAGAACCGTGGCATCCAACCCACTCGGTATGTCGACATTGACTGCTTGAGGGAGTTAGGACTGCTAGACGGCGTGAAGCTCCTGCTTGAGCATGTTGGTTTGTGGGACTTGTGCAGTCAACCACAACCGACCTTCGAAATCCTCACCTTGGAATTTCTGAGTTCGTTTCAGTATATTACGCCACCCGGATCAACAAGTCAACTCACCGGCATTGCAAAGTTCAGAATGCACGGAAGAGAGTTTGAAATCACGCAAACAAGGATCGTTGAACTGTTAGGTTTCCATCACGGCGACGATGCTCATCTCCGCGTGCCCGACAACTTCAACGAAGCTGCTTTCAATTTGTGGCACGACATCACTAACACCCGTGCTACTGCCTACCAGAGTCTGAATGCCACCCACATCCATAATCCAGCGATTCGGTATTTCCATCGTATCATCTACAACACTGTTTTCGCAAGAGAGAGCAATCACAAGCTTAATTCCAAAGAGCTCTTGTTCTTGCACTGTGCCTTAAATGAGGAACGCATCAATGTTGCCCCGTTCCTTTTACCCCATATCCAGTCTGTCGCGCATAGAGGCGCAACCCCCTTCTACATTGGCGGGATTGTTACCACCCTTACCATACAGTTGCAGCTTGGTGACCAGATTACTCATTTGCCTCGCAGAGCAGCAGAGTTGCTTACAAAGAGCTATTGCAAGTCCGCCCATTTGATATCACAGAGAGAGGATGGCAGGTTCAACCCTATGATCCAAGGCACCATCTATCATCACATCACCTTGCCTTGCCGTGACCGCATCGATCCATCGAACCGAGCCAATTGTCTATTTGCTTTACCGGATGCTGCAGGCCACGTTCCGATACTGATGCACCTGTGGACGAGATGCATGATACCATGGATGCTGCTGCACCAGTTCCGGACATCCCTGAGTCCTCCACTAGGCAGCCACCTTTACCCGACATCACACTTGAAGACGTCCTCCGTGCCATTCATCAGCAGAATCAGATGAATGCCGCACTTGAGCGAAGGCAAAAAGAGCAATACGACGCACTCCTTTTAGCTGTTGCCAGTAACCAGAGGACGACAGATGAGAAGCTAGGAGAGATTTTTAGCGCGCTGGAGGCTTTGCGTATAGATATCACTGCTCTCACCACCACCAGTTCTGATCCGGAAGCCACTCCTACCAGACGCTCCCGCACCAGAAGCCGAGGCCGTGGTCGTCAGCAGCCTTAGTTTATGTTTTTGTTCTTTTCCATTTTTGTTTTTGTATTGTATTTCCCCCGCTATTATATCTCAACATTGAGGACAATGTCAGATATAGTGTGGGAGAGATACCTTTCCCTTTCCGCATGTTCCATTTTATTGTATTTCCCTTTCCGTATTTCAATTAAACAAAGTAATATTTGTGCTATTTCTTCAGTTTCGAATTTTCCCCGTTTATTTAGCCATACCGAAATTTTTTGTTTTATCTTCGCATTACCCGACTTACCTATGAAATCGTAGTTAGGAAGCTGAGAAAGAATCCAACAAGATCAATACAGTCTTGACACCTTAGACTTCCTACTTAAGCATTCCGTTCCGATAATTGTTACGACTACACCTTAAGTTTCAGTTCTAAAGTAACCCCTAGTAGTTTATACTAGCATTCAACACCGTCTGAACACAAACCACGTGGGGAGCCGATGAACATAAGTGTTTGATGCCTAATCTATAAATGATCCTTCATATCTCGATGCCAATAAAAAGAAATTGCACCAAAGTACACGGTCGCATATAAGAACCGAGAAATATAAGAAGGAGTCCATTGCGGGTTGGTTCAGAGGTACCTGGTTCTGAACTTGGTAGGGCGTGCTACGGCTCGATCCCCCATAACCTCCAATTTGGATAATATATAGGGTTGCCACATTCGTGTACCAGACCTCGTGCTTATAAAGGATAAAAGTCAGTAACCGGCTACTCTACTACGTGCGTGCTAAGGCAAAGGGCTTAATGTGATTGCGCTAGAATGAAACCAGGAGAAACAAGATCGAAAGACTCTAGGTAGAATCGTAACACAATTACCGAATGTTTCATTTAACGGGAAGTCGACGACTTAGCTTGTTGCTTGTGTCATTAGTGTATCGTTAGTGTTCTATTCTAGTACCGGTTTATCTAGCAAAATGATTCCTCATATGGATTGTTATGTGTATGCGTCCGATGAAAATTGTCCGATCATTTTTCAACCGACTATTTGCTTGAGGACAAGCAAAGGTTTAAGTTTGGGGAAGTTTGATAACGAGAAATCGTATCATTTTATTACTACGTTTTAAGTCTAATTTATCGCACATTTATCCTATTAACTCCCGATTCTTCGAGTTTTTTTATGTCATATTGCAGGTATAACATTTCTAAAACTAAACCATGAGCCAAAGATCAAAGGAACAAAAAACAAGCATGAAAAGAAGAAGAAGAAAGGAATTCTGTTATTCTGCATATTTTGTAACAGTCACGGTCGTTACCACATCATCACGACCGTGACGCCTTACTTGGACCACTCACGGTCGTCACTCAAGTGTCACGACCGTGACGCGCTTTAAATGGGAAAAGTGAACGTGACAACTTTGTCACGAACGTGACAAAGGAAAATAGGTTTTATTTAATTGAATTGGTCATGAAGAATTCCTGAGGACGTGCAGCGTGAGTCAAAAAGCCATTCCTATTATTTCTCAAGCCAATATGCATTTTTCCTGGATTCTCTCTTCAACGGAACGATACCCACGCTATGGATTTCAATTGCCCAAGCCCAAAATTATTTTCTATAAATAGCCTAGTTACGAATTTAGAAACACAGAGTTTTATTTTTAAGATTTTCGCGGAAGCTCTGCCGTATTTTTGTTGCACCCTTATTTTATTTTTCTAGCAATTGTTCTTGTTTAATTTCCTGCTTCTATATCCCAACCAAACTCAATAACAATTTCCAACATTAGGAAATTGTTATTATTAATTTCTTTTCAAGCCTTCAGAATTTGTTTAATTTTATTTTCGATTCCGGTACTGCACTCCGAGCTTACCAGTCTGTGGAAGAAGGAGTATTAAAGTTTTAATCATTCAGGTTTTTATATTTTCGCATTTATTTTAAGTTATTTATTTTGTTTATGTTAAGAAATTGTTTTTATTTTATAATGCATATTTTAATTAATATCTGTCTGTTTCTGCATCTGTCGGGTACAACAAAAATGAGTAGCTAAATTAATTAGATTGTATGTAATTAATCTAAACCAAACCGGTAAAATCAAATCTAAGCTAAAATAATTAAGAACTTATATTCTGGCTGAGACTTTTTATTATTAAAAACTAATCTTTTTGTTAAGAGAGTGAGAAAAGTGTAATAGGTTAGGTCGAGACCACGAGAGTGTGAGATTTTAACCGGATAGCTAAAGTTAGGCAGTTGATTTAAATACAACGAGAGTGCTTTAAAATGAATTAGACTTATTAAGTTTTCAAAAATTATTTTCTAAACACTTATGGGCTAGCGAGAGCAGGCATAGGGCTTTAGGAATAAGATCTAAGATAAGACCATGAGAGTGTGAGTCGAGGGTATTTAAACTGATAATCTCTACAGAATAATATTAGTGAACCATATTTATAAGCTTAGGTTAGATTAACCCGCATAGGTTAGCATAATTACATACCGACCGCTTTCTTATTATTTCACTAAAACTAAAATTTAAAGTGAGCTAAGTAACTAAGGGCCCATGGATAACCATGGATGTAAAGGGTGCTAACACCTTCCCTTTACATAACCTACCCCCCGAACCCAAAAATCTTTTAAGGTCTTTCCTGTTCTTTTATGTCCTTTCCTTTGGATAAAATAAAAGTCGGGGACGACTCTTGCTATCCGCAACATTTATATAAAGTCAGTTCTCCCACCGTGTTACAGTTACCCCCTCAACAACAAAGGAATGAGGCAGTCACAACCCTTTCAGCAAGTCAGACAAACCAATGTCATACGATTTGTTCAAAAAAAATCAATCCAAAAAAAAGAAAAGAAATAAAGCCCGCTAAGTCAAAAAAAAATGTGTGAAAAACAATTGACTTAGGCAAAAGTTAGGGCATCCCGCTGGACTTCAAAATCGAAAAATTCAAAAAAAATAAATCAGTCCAGGCAAAAATTAGGGAATAAAAAAAATCAGAAAGAAAAAGTTCCATAAGAACAAAGTCGTGTGACCAGACACAATGTCAGAAGGGGTGACTGTTACTCCAAGAAACCTCATTGGTGCTTAAACCGTCAACGTCATAGGTTCCTCAACCATTACAAAACCCTTTCGAAAGGTGGGCGCTCAGGCCGAATTAGCTGAACATAGGACTGGAGAACATCAAGGAGAATGGGTGGGCACCAATAAATTTTGAGCCATAAATCTTTCTTTCTAAAACCGTGAACCAGGCCACGTCATAACCCTTGAAAGTCCTAATTGAATCAGGTTCAATTCTGAAAGCATACTACGACAAGGTTGCGTAAACTGACTCCTAAAGATTTTCTAACTCAGCACTACGTTTGGGCTAATCGTCCATTCGTCACACACTGTCACATCATTCAAATAAATAAATTTTCAGAACTTGCATGTGCACTGCATTAAAATTACCATTTATGAATGAACAGTTTTAATTGCAAGTCAGTTTGTGACACCCGGGAAGTTCCTACAGAGAGCAATCAGAGGAGAACTTGATCATTCAACAATGATAGCTAGAATCAAGAGCATCTTGTAGGCCTATGAATCAGGGGCATGTTATCCAATGGTTTTGTCAACCAAGGAATTTGTCAGGGTAAAGCAGTTCCCAAAGATCCGTTTATTGAGGGGAAATCATTCAAGAGTCTGTTGATCATAAGTGAATTTGCCAAGCAGGGGCAGGACACCCGGATTTTCTGTTGACCAAGGTTGAATTCTTCCAATGCTCAGTCAGAACGAGTCAAGTCGCTTCCACGCTCATACCGGGGCAAGACATTTCCAGAGTATCACTAAGTGCAACTCTCCTTGAGAAAGCATCTAAGTCTGCCATGCCAGAATTGGATAATCAGTGACAGTCTGTTCAGGGACTTGCCCAAGCAGGGGCAACTTTAGATACACAGAGCAGAGTATATCAGAAATCTTTGAGTTCAAGACGAGTGTCGGGGAATCATGCTACCCACCATCGCCTTTGTCACCCTTCTCAACCTGAAGCCTTGTCACTAGGACCTTTTTTCCCATCTTTGGGAGTTTTTCTAGCTTTTCATAAGCATTGCATAAATCATTTGCATACGTTACTCATGTCGCTTTGCTCGAGCATATAGAGCATATGCATTACAATTGCATTGGGCATCCTACCCCCGCGGACATCAATCTCACATCAGAGGGCCTCGTAACCCAACTTCTTGACATTCAAAGTCCAGTTCTCGTTTGACAAACCATTTCAAAGTCTAGTCCTCGTCTGGCAGACATACCTAAAGTCCAGTTCTCGTCTGGAAAACTTTTCAAAGTCCAGTTCTCGTCTGGCAAACCGCCCCAAAGTCCAGTTCTCGTCTGGCAAACCAACTTCAAATACCAGTTCTCGTCTGGTAGGCGAATCTTTTAACCAGATCTCGTCTGGTCACCTTGTCATTTAACCTGTTGAATGCCAGTTCTCGTCTGGTAGTCATTCTTTTTCAGAGTCAATTCTCGTTTGACAATGAGCACCCAAGGAGTCAGTTCTCGTCTAACGACTTATTCTTTGTCCATCAGATCTCGTCTGTTGGCCTACCTTTAATAAATCGGTTCTCGTCTGGTAATTCACCTTCAAAGTCCAATTTTGTGGCAACCCAAAAACCGAAAAGATGAAATATCTCTTAACCCTGGCCTTACGCCTAACCATCCTTGTTTCATCTCCCGTGACTTATATCATCATATCCTTAGCATCATGAGCATATGTCTGCCTCTTGCATCATTTGCATTGCATTTTCATACTGCATGGTTTCTGTTTCATCTCTAGTGTGGGGCAGAATTGTTACAAGACGCAATCTGGGGCAGTTATCTCAAAATATGATGGATTTCTGCGAGAGTTTGAAGACACTGGGGAAATTCTGAATGCCAGGTCTTCTGTAAAATCCTCTGAAGACAATCTTTTTCATAGACGATGCAGTATGAGGCAGTTTGAATAGTAAAGGAAGGCTTGTGCAATCTTGATAATCAGTATGCAACTGTCGAGCTCTGAAGTTTGAAGCACCGAGTTAATTTTCAGGGAATGTCTGGTATTTATTTTACCAGTAGGGCATAGGAAGTTTATTTCTTCCCCGAGCAAGATTTTCTTTCAACCGACAAGATTTCTTCATGAGACTTGGTTATCCCCATTCATCCAGAGTCCAATTTTCATTGGCATATCTTTCCTACACAGTCATCGTACTATACTTGGAACATATTCTGGCTCGACTTGATCAACATTTTCTAGCAAAGTCTCTCCTCAGCAGAATATTGCCAGATATATTTCTCAACCAAGCCAGAAGGTTGACGTTTCCCCAGCTAAGTTAGAGCAGATGATATCCCCAGCAGAACTTCAAGACTAAGTGAATCGTAATCATCCCCAAGTGGACTTATCTTTTCACAGTGAAGTTTTCCCAACAGGCAGCTGAAGGCCTTGATTCCCCACAGAGCTTAGAATGTTAGAATCCGTTCCCAATAAGGGTTATGTAATCGAAGCATCTTTCCAGCCAAGTCTGAAGATGATCCTTTCCCCACAGAGCTCATATTTGATCTTCACTTCCGTCAGTGAAATATTCCACAGCCAAGTTGCCATACCTTTGGGTAATTTGATGATACAGTTAGGTATTCATCACCTCAGTCAGAGTTAGGTATCCAGATCTCTTGACTTGTATTTCCCTGCAGGGTTGTATCTCTTGCTGCCAATCAGGCATTTGTTTGTTGCTCGTCTGCAATCCTCAACACTCGTATGTGTTATCCCTAAGCAGAGTTTTCCCCAGCAGTGACATATTACTTCTTTATTGCTGGTCGTCCACATCTTTCAACACTCGTCTGTGTTGGCCCTTTGTTATTGCTCGTTTGCTTTCCCCATCAGTGGTTTATGATTACTCTGTTATTGCTCGTCTACAATTCTCAGCGCTCGTCTGTGTTGTGATATCTTATATGCTGTTGTTCATCTGCAACTTTCCAGCACTCGTCTGTGTTTGGTATGCCTGATATTTGTGGATACTCGTCTGTATCATTTCCAACACTCGTCTGTGTTGATAATGTTTGAAGCTCGCCTGCTTTGTTTGGATACTCGTCTGTATCATCCCCGACACTCGTTTGTGCTAGCCTATATCTGTGTATGTGTGGATTTGCTGTTTATCCTAGTATTTCTGTATTTCTACTTCAAATGCTCGTCTGTGTTTGAATTTCTGGTATTCGTCTATACCAGTGGCTGGTACTCGTTCGTATCAATGCCTGAAGTGCCCGTCTGTGTTTCTCGGATCATCGTCTGATACTCGTCTGTATCATTGACTTTTGGCACTCGTCTGTGCTCTCTTGATGATCATCCAATACTCGTCTGTGTTGAAGAGGTTTAAAATCCTGACAGTGGGAGTTAATGTCAAAATGGTTACCGGTCCTGGCGTAACAGGTAAATCCGAAGGAGGCTCGTCTGTATCAGGCACCAAGTATTGTTGATGCACCTAGCGTCACAGGTTTGCTCGAGGAAGACTCGTCTGTCTTATACCATATATCCGCGAATAATATATGAAGAAGGTTCGTCTACCTTGATTATGCATGTCTATCCCACAGACTTTAAATGCATCCCGGTCCTGGCGTAACAGGTAAATCCGAAGGAGACTTGTCTGTCTCAGTATTTGAGGACTCGTATGTCCAGCTCCTGGCGTCACAGGATTATTTGAAGACTCGTCTGTCAACATATTCTTATTCCAGATATCAGTTTCAGCTTGGAAGAAGCTCGTCTGCTTTTTCTCTTCTTCATATCCCCAGAGCGTCATCTGGTTGGGTTTATTTCCCATTTCTGCATTCTCCTGCAGAGTGCAAATTTTCAGGGTCTTTTTGGTATTCAATCACTGTTTATCTCGAACGTCTAATAACCGTTGCTTTCATCCTTTTCGGATTAACAGCTGATTGAATAGGGGCAGCTGTAGACACCCTAAATTTGCCCTCTGGCTTTTCTGTCTTTGTCTGGCTTTAGTTTGCATCTCATATGCATTTCCATTAGATCATTAACATTTAGAATTCATATCATGTGCATAAGACATGGGATCATGGTCATCAGAGAATTTAAGGTTTCACGTCCTATTTGTGGTTATCCGACAAATTCAAAGTTTCGGCTATGCAGCCGTCAACGGTATCATCTTAGGATCCTGTCACTAAATTAGGGTTTATTTCCCTAAATTAGTGATCTTCAAGGATTTTACTTGCGAAGACTATTCACTATGTATCTGGCTCACCATCAGGCTATTTTTCTTCTTCGTCAAGTCACAAGGACATTTTCTCCTCTTCCCAACATCCCAGGCTTTCCTTCTTTCTCAGTATCTCAAAAGCTTGGACTCAGTGGTTGATTTCTCAGGCAGTGTGTACGCAAGGTCAAGTTGTGTGGTGGAATTCATTAAACTATCAGGTTGTGTCTCATTAGAAGCTATGGGTCATATTGTCTATTCATCCGTTCACCATCATTTATACCAGTTTCACAAACCATTTCATTATTTAAATAACCTTTCTTTCATATCCATATCTATTGGAACATTCGTTATTCATTTCTTTTATTTCACATCAGTTAATCCATTTATTAATTTCGTTGACCAATACTTGATTTTATCCACATCCAAATCCCTTTTCTACTTTCCATTTAATCCGAACTCCATTTCTATCCATCTTCAATTATTTTCTAATCCATTATATAGATATTCATAACCATTTCATTATCATGTTTCCGATTTTATTCGTTCATATTACATTATTAATATCTATTTTCTAAATACTAAGTCCATTTATCCACATTCCAATTATCAAGGTTATTAATCCATAAAGCCCATTTTCTTAAGATGATTCCAATATATATCATGCCAAAGTCCAAGTTAAGTCATTTAAGGCCATCAATTCATTTTATTGACATAACATTATATTACAAAAAAACAAAGATAAATACAAGGAAAAATATCGTCATCCCATTCCCCAAATCATGTGACCTGCGACACAACAAATTGTGGCCCCACCACCCACTCATTTCCACCCACGCACACCCACTCTCATTTTGGCATCATACCTCACGCTTTCTTCACACCAATTTCCCATCAGCAAAGAACAACATTTCACATACAACTCCACACACCACTCAATATCACAGGATTCACGTAAAAACTTCAGCAAAAAAGAAACAGCATCACGGAAAAAAACTCCCTCAACAAAAGTTCATTTTTCTGCATTACTCATTCAATAATTCTTTTCCCTTTAACAAACTTTAAGTTTCTCTGATCCAACAAAAACGATACCACATTCACCGCCCTTCTTTCATCATTCATTTTCATTAGCTTAAGGAAAACCAAGCCTTATTTTCATCCTTGCAATACAATCTGCATAAGTTTTTTTTCACAAACCAATTCATCACACTCTGCACACCTTTTCGAAAACCTCGGCACCTTTCCGCACCTCTCCTTCACTTCACCCTCTCATCACATAACCCGCAACAATAATCAAAACACCACCTCACCGTTAACCCTTTCACCAAACAACGAAACAACATCTTCATACACCTTCATCATCACCGAAATAAACATAAAACCCAAACAACCTTCAAACCCTCTGCAATATGTAAACCCAGCTTTTTTTCGTAGCAACCGAAAACTGCACAGAACAACACAAAACCCATCAAACTACAAACAAAAACCCCAACAACAAAAATGAGATCCGCAAACCACAAATATTAGAAATCAGAAAGTAGAAAGGAAGAAGAATAGTGAATCGGATTTGAGAAGAGAGAGATCAAATTTGTGAGAAGAAGAAAAGACCTGAGTTGTGGAAAAAGTCGAAGAAAGACGTCTGGTGAGGGATAACGATCTGAGAATGAAACCAAGTGAATCAGAGTGGAACATAGAAGGGTTGAAGCGGAGAAGTGAGGTCGAACGCGATCTGAGACGGAAGAAGGAGAGAGAACAAGCTACAGTGTAGGAGCCGCCATCAATCGTCGAAGAAGA
The DNA here is from genome assembly GCA_963966055.1 of Lathyrus aphaca. Taxonomy (NCBI): domain Eukaryota; kingdom Viridiplantae; phylum Streptophyta; class Magnoliopsida; order Fabales; family Fabaceae; genus Lathyrus; species Lathyrus aphaca. The sequence continues at coordinate 695,063,855 of OZ014519.1, read as the reverse complement.
AGAACAAGGCCTCCGTTGATCGGCCAATCGGATAAAGAGCCGACGAGAAGCTTGGTGTTGGCGGCGATGGCACGTTCGGTATCATTGTGAACAATAGTGATTTCTTTTATATTTTATTTCGGGAAGGAGAAGAAGTGGAGAGAAGATCGTTTGTGTTGTTGCTGTTGGCAGACTCTTTTTGTCTTTCATTAATTTTTGTTTATGTTATTATATTTTTGTTTAACCTACTTTTTTTCCATTCATTTTTCTTAATATTGTCTTTGGGTTCATTTTCTTTCTTCAAGACCACCGGTTTTCTGTTGGCACTACCAGGTACTGTAATGCACCCTGCGATCAGCAACATAGACCGGGCTTAGGCCCGTTGAATTTTCTCTCAGCATTGTTTAGTCCAGCGCGCAGGCCCCCTCTCTTGTCTATTTTATTATTTTTGTTTGTCTGTTAATTAGGTTTTTCTATTAATTTTTGTTTATTAATTAAGTTCATTAATATTTCTTAAGAATTAGATTTAGGAGTAAATTAGTTTTTTATTTCAATTTTGCTAACCTTGTTCATATTTTTTTAAAAGAAAGTTTAGATGGTAATTAATAGGATTGTGTTTAATTTGGTTTGAGTTTTTAGGTTTAGTTTAGATTAATATTAGAACTCTGATATAGTTTATTATTAGAATGCGCCTAAGAGGGGGGGGGGGTGAATTAGGAGTTATCAAAATTTTCTCGATTCTTTTTCTTAGATAGATGGATTTTGCTTTTACGGTTAAAGAACAAAAAATGTAAAGCAGAAAAGTAAAGAACACACGGAGGTTTATCCTGGTTCCCTTCACAATCCGAAGGTACATCCAGTCCCCTTTCCAAATCGAAAGAGATTTCCACTAGTTTTCTTTAGAACAGTACAACCTATCACACCTTCAATGGTGAGGCCTACTTTCTAACAAAACTATACAAACAAGTGTGCAAGAACAATCCTCTTGCCACACTTACCCTTATGTCCAAACAGTCCTTGGAACACAAGTCACACAATAGAAAGACACTTTCTATAATATTGTTTGCGTGAGAGTACAATGAAATGATATCAATAAAATTGATCTTCTCCTATAATCAAGAATTCACTATAAAATATTCAACACAAGTGTTCAAGACAAAATATGAAAAATTATGAACTTATGAACACTTTTGAAAGATGAAGATAACTTGAATAAAGTGAATTTGATTGTATGAAAATATTTGAAATTTTTCTTAGGAGGTTGTTTTTGAATTTGAAAATGTTAGAATTTATAATAGATGAAACACCTATTCAAAAAGGTATGAAAATTTGAAAACAAATTCTTTTGAAAAGGTATAAAATCTTATGAAAGAAAATCATGAAGAGGTGTAACTTTAACAAAATATTTGAATTTAAAAAGAAACAAATTTTCAAACTTTCTTCAGTGTTAACCGGTTAACCAAATAGGTTAATCGGTTAACGCCTATGAACGTTACCACAAAATTTGAAAATTGCTGGCGTTAACCGGTTAACCCATATGGTTAACCGGTTAACACTGTTAAAATTCAGAAAAATATTTCTGTTAAAAGTGTTAAACCAGTTCCAATTTCATTTTCAAAAACTTTGCACATGCAATAAAATTATGAAGATTATGTTGAACACTTGTATATCATATTTAAGAGTTAATTATTGATATACCTAATCCTTGAGACAAGTCTTGAAAGTGTAGCACAAAATCTTGAATCGATCGGAAACATTCCATTGATGATGCATAGCCATGGTCTTGATCGTTTGTTGTCATCTCGACTTTTTTTAATCTGGAATGAGCTTGAATAATGTTGACGTCATCAAAACAAAGAACTTGAAGTATGCTTCTACATTCTCCCCCTTTTTGATGATGACAACCGAGCGAAATATGCGTACAAGCTTTGATCGATCAATCATGTTCTAGACTTGCTTCTCCCCCTATGTTCAGCAGCTCCCCCTATCTAAAACAGAGGCAAAAAAATTCTGCACAGAGAGATATTAGAAACCAAAGCTCTTCTCCCCCTTTGTCATTAGCAAAAAGGAAGAGAGGATCAAGCAAAGATATGAAGAATTCAACATAAAATTCAGCATGACGCAATGTAGTATGAAAGCATATATGAACACATACACATAGCAAAACATAATTGGATTGAAAACGGATAAGAGTACGAAAAACATAACCGAACCGAAATCAAAATTTCCTAACAAACGTAGGACTTATAACAGAATTTTTAAACGAAAACAATAAAAACAAATAAAACAGACAGAGGCTGAAACCTGCGCTGGAAATCCAAGTTTTAGATGTGTTAACCGGTTAACGTAATAGGTTAACCGGTTAACGGTTAAAAAATTTGAATTCTTTGAAAAATACAGCAGCATGTTTTAGCCTAAAAATAATAACTTTTTCAAAAAAAAATTTTTATAAAGTGTTAGCACTCATCAAAACGCAACTTTTGATCAAAAAAGTTTTTGAAACCGATTATTTTCGGGTATACGAAAGTGAGAAAAACGAAAAACGACGAAATGGGAGTGCTAGCCTTTTATGACTAAAAAGTGAACAAACATACATACAAAGCAATAAAGACATACAATAAGCAATTTTAAAGTAAAGGTTAGATGTCACCTTCATTGAGAATACCAAGTTCTCGTCGAATCTTGTAAAATTGCTCTTTAGCCAATGGTTTTATGAATATGTCGGCAAGTTGATTGTGTGTATCCACGAATGTAACATCGACATCTCCATTTAGAACATGATCTCGAAGGAAGTGGTGCCGGATATCAATGTGCTTTGTTCTTGAATGCATGACCGGGTTCTTCGTGATATTGATGGCACTTGTGTTGTCACACCGGAGAGGGATACAACCGAGATCTATACCGAAATCGAGAAGTTGTTGTTTGAGCCACAAGATTTGAGCATAACAACTTCCTGCTGCAATGTACTCCGCTTCGGCCGTGCTAAGTGCAACGCATGCTTGCTTCTTGCATGCCCACGACACCAGTGCATTCCCGAGAATGTGACAAGTACCACTTGTACTCTTTCTATCGGTCTTACATCCTGCATAATCAGCGTCAGAATAACCAATTAAAGAACAAGTACTACCTTTAGGATACCATAGTCCGACGTGCGTTGTTCCTTTGAGATACCTCATGATCCTCTTCACGGCAGTGAGATGCGATTCCTTCGGATTAGCTTGAAAGCGGGCACACAAACAAACACTAAACATAATGTCAGGACGTCTCGCCGTCAAATATAAGAGTGAACCGATCATACCTCGATACTTTGTAATATCTATTGAAGTGTCGGAAAGATCTTGATCAACATACGTTCCGGATCCCATTGGAGTAGACATCTCTTTGCAATTGTCCATATCAAATCTTTTCAATAATTCCTTGCAATACTTGGATTGGTTGATGAAGATGCCATCCTTTGTTTGCTTGATTTGTAAACCAAGGAAGTAGTTCATCTTTCCCATCATGGACATCTCGAATTCTCCTTTAAGATTCTTGATGAACAAAGTCTTGTCAACCTTTCCTTTAGTAAAACCTTTCTCACATAGGAAGTTGCTAAGGCGATCATACCAAGCCCTTGGTGCTTGCTTTAAGCCATAAAGAGCCTTCTTCAACTTGTAGACATGATATGGATTCCTGAAGTCTTCAAAACCGGGAGTTTGTTTGACGTAGACTTCTTCATTGATTTAACCATTTAGGAAAGCGCTTTTGACATCCATCTGGTACAACTGAAAATTCATAGAACAAGCGTAAGCAAGTAATAATCTAATTGCTTCTAACCTTGCTACCGGAGCGAATGTTTCATCAAAGTCGATTCCTTCTTCTTGGTTGTAGCCTTGTGCGACCAATCTTGCTTTGTTACGAACTATGATTCCATTCTCGTCAAGTTTGTTCTTGAACACCCATCTTGTGCCTATGATATGCTTGTTGTCCGGTCTTGGTACAAGAGTCCAAACTTGGTTTCTTTCGAATTGGTTGAGTTCTTCTTGCATAGTTATTATCCATTGATCGTCGCCTAAGGCTTCATCGATTTTTGTTGGTTCAATTTGAGACATGAACGCCATGTTGAGGCAAGCATCCTTGAGATTGAGTCGAGTTGCAACGCCTTGGCTAATATCACCAATCACTTTATCTATCGGGTGATCTCTATGAGTTCTCCATTCTTTTGGAAGATCTTGATGTTCTTCAATGGTTGGTGACTTCTCTTCTTGTGATATTGCTTGTTCTTTTGATATCTCCTTTTGTTGTTGTGATAGGTCTACTACATCATCATCATCATCCACAATAATATTATCCTCTTTCGAGGGGTTAGTCTCATCAAACGAAACATGTATGGATTCTTCAATGGTAAGAGTACGTTTATTGAAAATTCTAAAAGCTTTACTTGATAGAGAATATCCAAGAAAAATACCTTCATAGGATTTCTCATCAAACTTACCAAGGTTGTCCTTACCGTTGTTGAGAACGAAGCATTTGCATCCGAATATATGGAAGAAAGATATGTTGGGTTTCCTTCCCTTGAACAACTCATAAGGGGTCTTCTTGAGAATAGGTCGAATATTGACACAGTTACTTACAAAACAAGCCGTGCTAACCGCATCCGCCCAAAAATATTTAGGAAGATTCGAGTCGCTAAGCATTGTCCTTGCAAGTTCCACTAGTGCCCCTATTCTTCCTTTCTACGACACCTTTTTGTTGAGGAGTCCTTGGTGCGGAGAAGTTGTGAGAGATTTCATGCTCTTCACAAAAATCTTCAAATGATGAGTTTTGAAACTCGCCACCATGGTCGCTTCTTATGGAAACAATTGAGAGTGACTTCTCATTTTGAATTTGCTTGGCATACTTCTTGAATGCTTTAAAGGCATCACTTTTCTGCACTAAAAACAAAGTCCAAGTATATCTAGAGAAATCATCAACAATAACTAGTGCAAAAACGTTACCTCCGAAGCTTTTTGTTCTTGATGGACCGAAAAGATCCATATGTAACAATTGGAGTGGTCTTGTAGTAGATATCACTTTCTTGGTCTTGAAGGATGTTTTGGTTTGCTTCCCTTTTTGATATGTGTCACAAAGCTTATCCTTGATAAACTTCATCTTTGGAAGACCAACAACTAGATCATGCTTTAATAATTTATTCAAGTGCTCCATGTGAATGTGAGCAATCCTCTTATGCCAAAGCCATGCATCGTTGTTGTTTGCCATTAAGCACTTCACCTTCAATAGAGAGTCATCAAAAGAAATCATAAAAATGTTATTAAATCGTTTACCTTTTAGCAAGAGTTCATGAGTGACTTCGTGTTCTATCAAACATTCCTCCTTTGTGAAGTTGATTCGGAACCCTTTGTCACACAATTGACTTATGCTAAGAAGGTTATGTTTAAGGCCTTCCACATAAAGGATGTCTTCGATGATTGTATGAGTATATGCACCAATGGTTCCAACTCCAAGAATTCTTCCTTTATTATCATCACCGTAAGTAATGTATCCTTTGGCCTTATGTGTTAGACTTGAAAATTTGTTGATGTCACCCGTCATATGCTTTGAACAACCGCTATCGAGATACCATTGCGTAGAAGTTGTTTTCAAGCATACCTACAAAACAAAGTCAAGTTTTGTTAGGTACCCAAATTGCTTTGGGTCCTTGATAGTTAGTACCCTTTTCAACCCACACATAATGCCCTTTGGCAACACCAATGTTGCGCACATAGCAAGCATTAGGTGTATGGCCTTTTATTCCACAATAAAAACAAATAGGTTGAAATTGACTTTTGAATTTAGGAACATATTTTTGTTTCTTAAGACTCCTTTTCTTTTTATGAATTTGATGCATAGGTTTAGCATTGTTAGTCTTTTCCTTAACAATTTGTTCACTAGCTTTTACGAAAACGGTTTCACTTGTGCTTGGTTTGGAAAACTTAGAATATCCTAGGCCACTTTTATCATTTGGATATCTTTGGTGCCTAAGAATTTCCTCCAAGCCAATTTGACCTTTTTCATATCTTTCTAAAACTCTTTTGAGTTGAACAATTTGAAAGGACAATGACTCACAATTTTTACATGTAAGGCTTTGTTTTTCATCCTTTATCTTTTGTTTTTCATCTTCAATGTATTTTTCAAAAGATTTATTTTGTTCTTCTAAGGATAATATTTTCTTCTTTTGAGATGAAATATTTTTGTACAAAGTCTTACATTCCTTAAGAAGTTCATCTATGACTTCTTGTGCATCATTTTCATAAATAGAAAAGTTACTACTAACCTCGTCATCTTCTTCATCGGAGTGATGTGACGCCGTTAACGCCATATTTGCACATTCGTCGCTTTCTGATTCCGATGAGGAACTAACTTCATTGTCATCCCACACGACATAAGCCTTTTTATTCTTGAAGTCCTTCTTGCCTTTGAATCCTCCTTTCTTCGCAAGTCTTGGACAATCCGGTTTTATGTGACCTTGCTTTCCACATTCATAGCATGTAACTTCTTGATTCGATGTGGATGCATCCTTCTTCCTGAAATGTTTATTCTTTTTAGGAAAAGAAGAATTATTATTTTTGTTAAAAAACATACCAAGCTTCTTAACAAGAAGCATGAAGTTCTCATCTTCGGAGATCTCGTCATCTTTGTCATCCTTCGTGTCAATCTTCAAAGCAATTCCTTTGGACTTTTTCTCTTGATTTTCATGCTTCTCGAGCCTTCCAAGTTCCAATTCGTGCTCTTGAAGTTTGCCGAATAAAGATGCGGATGTCATTGTTGAGAGACTCTTCTTCTCCGAAATTGCGGTCACCTTCGGTTGCCATTCCCTTGTCAAAGACCTTAGAACTTTCAAGTTAAGATCGTCGTTGGTGAAGGTCTTTCCGAGTGCAATCAAGTGATTGGTTAGATGAACAAATCTTTTTTGTAAAGCCACAATAGATTCTCCGGGCTGCATGCGGAACATTTCGTATTCTTGACTTAACGTGTTAAGCCTTGATCTTTTAACTTCTGTTGTTCCTTCATGTGTTTCTACCAAAGTATCCCAAATCTCCTTCGCCGATTTGCATTGTGATATACGAAAAAATTCGTCCATACTAAGAGCACTTTGAAGTATGTTGATTGCTTTCTTCTCATTTAGGATCTTTCTTTTATCATCTTCATCATACATATTCTTCAACTTCGCCGTTCCAACACCATTGATTACATTGACGGGATTATGCGGACCTTCTTCGATTGCTTCCCATATGCCTTCTCCTTGGGCTTCAAGATGAGCCCTCATTCTGATTTTCCAGAAATCAAAGTATTCGCCGGAGAAGAGCGGAGGCTTGTTGCTACTTCCACCATCTTTGAAAACGGGATTCGAGATTACGGAAGCCATAGGATCTTGTAGGAACAGGTTACCTAAACCTGCTCTGATGCCAATTGTAGAATCAGAATGCGCCTAAGAGGGGGGGTGAATTAGGCGTTATCAAAATTTTCTCGATTCTTTTTCTTAGATAGATGGATTTTGCTTTTACGGTTAAAGAACAAAAAATGTAAAGCAGAAAAGTAAAGAACACACGGAGGTTTATCCTGGTTCCCTTCACAATCCGAAGGTACATCCAGTCCCCTTTCTAAACCGAAAGAGATTTCCACTAGTTTTCCTTAGAACAGTACAACCTATCACACCTTCAATGGTGAGGCCTACTTTCTAACAAAACTATACAAACAAGTGTGCAAGAACAATCCTCTTGCCACACTTACCCTTATGTCCAAACAGTCCTTGGAACACAAGTCACACAATAGAAATACATTTTCTATAATATTGTTTGAGTGAGAGTACAATGAAATGATATCAATAAAATTGATCTTCTCATATAATCAAGAATTCACTATAAATATTCAACACAAGTGTTCAAGACAAAATATGAAAAATTATGAACTTATGAACACTTTTGAAAGATGAAGATAACTTGAATAAAGTGAATTTGATTGTATGAAAATATTTGAAATTTTTCTTAGGAGGTTGTTTTTGAATTTGAAAATGTTAGAATTTATAATAGATGAAACACCTATTCAAAAAGGTATGAAAATTTGAAAACAAATTCTTTTGAAAAGGTATAAAATCTTATGAAAGAAAATCATGAAGAGGTGTAACTTTAACAAAATATTTGAATTTAAAAAGAAACAATTTTTCAAACTTTCTTCAGTGTTAACCGGTTAACCAAATAGGTTAATCGGTTAACGCCTATGAACGTTACCACAGAATTTGAAAATTGCTGGTGTTAACCGGTTAACCCATATGGTTAACCGGTTAACACTGTTAAAATTCAGAAAAATATTTCTGTTAAAAGTGTTAAACCAGTTCCAATTTCATTTTCAAAAACTTTGCACATGCAATAAAATTATGAAGATTATGTTGAACACTTGTATATCATATTTAAGAGTTAATTATTGATATACCTAATCCTTGAGACAAGTCTTGAAAGTGTAGCACAAAATCTTGAATCGATCGGAAACATTCCATTGATGATGCATAGCCATGGTCTTGATCATTTGTTGTCATCTCGACTTTTTGCAATCTGGAATGAGCTTGAATAATGTTGACGTCATCAAAACAAAGAACTTGAAGTATGATTCTACAAATTTGATTTTAATTTTGATTAGTCCGATTTAATTTGATTTATTTGAATTGTGCTTAATCTTGGTTCTAGTTTGCGCTTGATATTTTGTAGGTCCATTGTTCGAATTCGATGATAAGGGATAAAACGTGGAAATGACCTTGTGACTATTTGTTCTTCATAATCTTGTTCGGGCAAGTGGGATTTTCTGGATGAAATTTACACTTAGACTTTGACTTTGCGTGGACCGGTTCCTGGTCCATTTTGGTTCCTCTTGGTTATAATTTTGGATGTTGGAAGCCTACTAGACATTTGTCTGATATCCCGATAATATACAATTGCGCTTGATTGTGTGAATCTTCTTCTGGATACTTATTCTGGATTTCTTTTGCTCGTATTGAAGAGGCAACAGACCTTCTCTGTTAGGTACCACTGAGGCCTGTTTTTACCCTTTGCATAATGTTGCATCTGGAAGTCCTACTGGTGTAGGCTCTGTTTGTGCATTGTCATCTTATCTCCATATCGCATTCTCATCTCTTTATCTTATTTCTCCTTCATTTCCTATTCTCATCTCTTTATCTTATTTCTCCTTCATTTCGCATTCTCATCTCTTTATCTTATTTCTCCTTCATTTCGCATTCTCATCTCCTTATCTTATTTCTTCTTCATCTTATCTTATTCTTCATCTTCTTCTTTTCGTTCTTAACTGTAGGTGTGCTTAGGCCACCATGGAGCTTCTCCTTTCATCTTTCTCTTCGTCTTTCTTTCTTCTTTAGGATAGTAAGCCTCATTAACCTAGGACCATCCGAGCATGTGAATATTAGGATTAGGCTTTTCCCGTTAGTTTTTCACCTTTTGTGATCCTTTTGGTTCTTCTTCTCTTCTCTTCTTCAAAATTAAATTCTAATTCACTTAATAAAGGTTGGGTACTTTCATGTGACATGAGACTTTGCTATGAGATACTTGCACGCGTTCCGTTTCGGGGTGAGGTGTGAGTCATCACTCGTGGTGGATAGGTCTTAGCATGAGTAGCTCACAAAGAAAAGCTAAAAAACAGTTCTTAACCATAAAACCACAAAAATACTTGATAATGGTAATAGGCCAGTGTGCTTAAGCCTTCACTTATGGGACTAGCTTTGGGGATTTCCTCCATAGATAGGTGTGCCTCTTGTGCATTCCATTTCAGGATGATGTGAGATGTACACATCCCGTTGAGTAAGACTTAGGTACACTTACCTATGCAAACTTTCACTCATAAAAGCTTCTAAAAAACACCAAACAAACAATAAGCGTCTTTCCTTCGGGAATTCTTTTCTCATCTCCTTCGCTCCGTACGCGAACTTGCTCCTACTTGTCACTTTGCAAGACGGTTACGCACTCGTCGTCCGAGTCTGCAACACCTGAGCAATGGCATAGGCAGTTCAAGCCTTAATTCACAAGCAATTTCCTTTTAGTACCCCTAGTTAGGGAACTACGGCGTCTTTGATCCTCATTATCCCGATGAGGTACGTATGAAGCGGGGTAGGGCCCGTTCGAGCATAATCTTTATTTTCCCTACATTTTTTCCTTTGTTTTCTTATTCAATCTTTTTCTCAGTTTCTTTTTCCAGTTCATTTTCATTTCTTTTGCTGCAGTTTTCGTACCCTCACCCTTTGAAACAGTTTCTTTTGCAAGCGTGGATCCCGTCGGGTACGGTGGACGATCTGGGTGCTAATACCTTCCCAGGTCGTAACCGGCTCCCGAACTCAGTCTCTTTGGTTCGCAGGACCTGTGTCCTTCCTCGTTCTTTCTTCTGGTTTGTGCAGCATTACCATTCCCTTTCCTCGGGATAAAAATGCCTGGCTGGCAACTCTATTCTTTTTTCCGCGCCACTTTCGCGTTTGTACCAGGATGGAAATTTGGGGAGCGACACATGGATCCCCCGAAAATAGGTAACTGACAGAAACTAGCCGTTGGGACAAGCATACCTGATCGGATGGGATGTGTGTCAGGCATAGGGATATCCGAGCAGGAGTTGTCTTCCGTTGAATCTGGGTGACTCCAGCGGGAGTCGGGCACAAGTCTAGAAGGAGCAGAGAAATCCGACCACGGGTAACCGTGGTTGACAAGTCCTCTTCGGCTGAGGGGCATAAAGCCAATGTGTTCCTTTGAAGTTTGGGCTATTGGGCCTTCCTAAGAGCAGGAGTGGATTGGTCCAGTCCAGAACAGGAGCCCCCTAAGTCGTTGCTTCTGGTCATAGAAGTGATGACTTAAGGGTGGTCAGCTATGTACGGGGTGAAGTTGAGACTTATGATATTTTTTAGTCACTTGGCTCGGAGTAGGTGAACCTGCATACTCATGGGCGTTAAAATGTGGTCGTTGGACGAGGATCCCAACAGTTATGTTGAGAAGTCACGTTACACATTCGCCTGGGGAAACATGCTCATTTAATATGTAATGATGGCTACTCTACGACTGTCCCTAGGCAATGAGTGTGTCTTTTATAGGTTATAGGTCCCACGTGCCCATGCATGTGCTAAAGGAGGCTATAAATAAGGCGTTGGGACTCAGTTCCATACTTTTTGCTCTCTGTTTTTCTGCTCGACGAAGACAAGTCCTTGAGATCCGCCGCAAACCACCTTCTAATTCTTGTTGATTACATAGATGCATGCAGTTAGGATAGATTTTAGGGTCAATAAGACCCATAGTTTAGACTGATATGGTTCCGATATAGCGTCCCCGTTTTTGTACGGTGGTTGACCTGAGATGTTCTTTCATCGATACGACGATTAGGGATTTTAGTGATGTTCCTCGTTAATTTGTGCGACAGCTCCGGTTGAACTTCAACCGGAGTTTTGGGTTTCAGCGTGGAGTCATCTGCTAGTTAATGTGAATCGATAGTTTGACATCTCAAAATTCCCCCTTCCTCGTATAAATACCTAGTCGTTATGACGACCATGGATTATTTTGAATAAGGGCTTAGGTCGAGGACAACGTCCTTGTTCCTCTGCGCGCCCTTTTACTTGATCAATGGTGGAAGGTTGGATTTGATTTAACTCCTCGAATTCACGTTTACTTTCGCTACTTTTCAGCTGTAAAGATGTCCGGCGACGCCCATGTCCACATGGACATGGAATATTTTTCTAATGACACAACCTCGTCCCCGAACAAATCTTATGAAACAACATTGGGAAGAACTGCTTCTGCCTCGAGCGATTCTAAGGAAACTACCTCAAATCATAATGATACTGATAACCCCGAGGAAAACGACGAGGATCAAAATATTCCTATTGAAGAATGGGCTGCTGAGGAGCCACTGACCATTCAATCAATATATTACCAGCCCATGAAGGGTTCAAGTCTAGTGGTCAGGAACCCCGATGATTGGGTTGTCATATACACTGGCGAGGAGGATCGTATTTTCTCATCGTACGATCCTAACAGGTTCCCCATGTACGACATATTCTTTAAGGAGCTCAGAGTTAGGCTCCCCTTCTCGAACTTTTAGGTCTTCGTGTTTGTTCTCCTAGAGCTTTCACCGTTGCAACTGCATCCAAATGCGTTTGCTTTCATGAAAGATTTTGAGCTGACCTGCGAATACCTGGAGATTAAAGCAATACTTCCTCTGTTTTTCCACATATTTCATCTTTAGAGGCATATCATGCAGGGGAGATATGGTTGGGTCTCTCTTAAACAAAAGAAAATGATTTTAAAAGCCTACTTTGAGTCAATCCGAGACTTCAAGGATGGGTATTACCTGGTTTAACCAATTCCAGTTCGTGCTCAGAATTCTTGCAAATTCTGGGGGGTAGACACTGATGATGAAGGGAAAGTTTTGTTTGAAAAGGAGGGGAAAAATGTTCCCCGTCTTATGTTGAAGTATCATTTTTCCTGGTAGCACGACCATTTCATGCATGGTACCGAGGAGTATCAGGCCATTGCTTCTGAGCTAAATGACGAGGATCAGACTAGCTATGATGCTCTGATGAACTATGCTTCTAGGATCACCATGACTATGCAAGTAGATGATCATGGTCAGGCTAACTTGGACAAGGACGGAGGTGCCAAAGTGACCCCTAGATTCATAGAAGTGTCCAAACTTCTCGTTTGTGAGATGGACGAGGATGTCACTGCTTATCTCGGTAGTCTTTAGAGCTGTTCGTTTGTATTGAATTTATGCTCGTGTACCTTTTATGCTCTAACCAGATTTTCTCTGTCTTTTTCAGATTTGATGGTTGACTTGCAGGACAAGGTAATGGCCAACAGTGCCAAGAGAAAGGGGGCAAGAAGCTGAAACAAACTCGTCTTAATGACCGGTTGGTATTTGCATGCACAGGTTCGGGTATCTCTTCCTCAGCTCCCCACGGTTCGCCGGGCATGGCCCCTAGGCTGGGGAAAAGGTCGAAGGCCGACGAAGTTATACATTTAATAGAGACCCCCCCCCCCCAAAGCCATTGTTTGAACTCCCAACTTGCTTCCTAAAGTCGAAGTTCTTCGAGGAGACCTCTCTCCAAGTCCATAGGGCCAAAACACTTAAGTTGGAGGAGCTTAATCGACCGGACAGGAGGTTATGTTTGGCTCAGGATGTGAGTTATGTTATGAGGGTCTTAATGATGGCCTCCATGTATGCCGAAGGTACTGCCACTCAGGAGCAGGAGATCCAGTGGCTAAAGACTCTCATGTCTGCTTCCGAGGGCATCAATTGTCTGTACAAGGTCAAGGACGGAGAGATCGTTGTACCTGATTTCCTTATACAATCGAAAGATGATACGACTATGACTGAAGGGAATCTGGGGGACCTCGTTGACACTCAGTCTGCCGCCAATGCAAACGCTTGAAGAACTTGTTATTTTTTGCCTTTTAATTTTATTGGCCGGCCTGCGTGCCATGACCTTTATTCTGTTGGGGGGGGGGTTATTCCCTCATTTATGTAATATTTGAACAGGTCGGTCCACGTGGCCGCATTTTTAATACTTATGTGTTTTTCGACCTTGATGGTCGTTTTATTATCTTTATGTTATGTGTAAATGAGTGTCCATCAGATGACACACTTTAATTCTTAAATTTTGGCTAAGTGTTTTTATGATGCTCGATCGCTTAGATGTTTGCTTAACAAACATGTGCGATATTCTTTTTTATGTGCCCCATGGGGACTTGGTGTTTGTTTATATGTTTGGGGAACTATGCTCGGTTTAAGTATGTCTGACGGTTCAGGGAACCAGGCAGAATGCCAAAGTATCTCTGGTTGGGGAATAATGCTCGAGTCACGATGATGACCCGTGCTTCGCTGTGTGAACGTCCCATTGTGAGTTGGGTGTTCTGCCTGGTCGTGGTACGAAGACCACGACGGAATCGGTTGAGGATCCAATCATGTGATAGTGATTTTCCTCATTCATGAGGGAAATCCCGTCGAAGAAAGATTTTGGTATGCGATACTTGTACCTAGGCATGCATGTTAGGTCGGTTCTTGTGCTCCATCTTTTAGATTTGAGCAGGCCAACGAATGCCTTAAATATAGTATTACTTCAGTTTCTCGGTGTTCCAAGGACGAGCAAGTTCTTCCCCGTTCAGGTTTTCTAAGTAATAGGCCCCATTTTCCGTTTTTTCTCGGATACGGTAGGGACCCTCCCAGTTTACGGCCAGTTTACCTTATCTGGAGTGTTTGTGGTTTCTCCTCAGGACGAGACTGCCGACCTCGAATATTCGCTTTATGACTTTAGAGTCATGTGTGATGGCGATTTTTTGTTTAAGTGATACTTCGTGTAGGGCTTCCCCTGACCGAACTTCCTCGACCAAATCGAGCTTCTCGCGTAATGCTTCTGAATTGGTATACTCATCAATTGGGGCTTCTGTGCGCCAATATGGTATGTACATTTCTATGGGCATAACAACCTCTGTTCCGTATGCTAATCGGAAAAGGGGTTTCTCCAGTTGTAGAGTGAGGCGTGTTCTGGTATGCTCACAAGACGTTGTGCAATTCCTCAACCCATCATTTCTTAATTTCATCTAGTTTTCGTTTGAGTCCTCGAAGGATGACCATGTTCATTGCTTCGGCCTGTCTGTTGGTTTGTGGGTTCTTTACTGAAGCGAAATGATGCTTAGTTCCTACATTGGCAACAAATTCTTGGAAATGTTTATCCGTGAATTGTGTCCCATTGTCGGTAACTATGGCTTGGGGTACCCCGAACCGGGCGAAGATGTTACATTTGAAGAAACACAATATGTTGAAGGTTATGATCTTGGCTAGAGTCTTAGCTTCTATCCACTTTGTGAAGTAGTCTACTCCGACTATCAAGTACTTATTCTGGTTTGAACCGACGACAAAGGGACCTAGGATATCCAGGCCCAACCATGCGAATGGCCACGTTTGGAGGTGCTAAGTGCATGTCCCCGTGTCGTTGGTATTTATCGATTTTTTTACGTGCTCTTTGGCGTCATTATGCATTGTTTTCCAATAATATCCTGCTCTGAGGGGTTTCCTAGCTAGAGATCTCCCGCCTAGATGTTGTGCGTTGATACCTTCGTGGATTTCACGCAGGATATGCAGAATTGATTCTTCCCCGACACACTTAAGGAGGGGAATGGAGAATCCCCACCGATAGAGTTTTCCTTCGACTAACACGTATGAGCAAGCTCGTCGCTTAACTATATTGGCTTCCTTTGGGTCTTCGGGCTATTCGTCATTAGTTAAGTATTTGTAGACCAGGGTCATCCAGGAGTTGACGTCGCTGATGATGTTTACGTCTATTGTCGAGGATGTATTTTCAATGTTGGGTCGAGGATGTATTTCTTGTATAACATACTTGTTTCCGTCCTTTCATTTTGTGCTCGCGAGTTTTGATAACACGTCTGCTCGCATGTTGTGTTCACGAGGGACATGTTTGACTTCTACGAACGTGAAATTTGTAATCTTTTCCTTGACCAGAGTCAGGTATTCTAACAAATTGTCGTTTTTGACTTGGTATTCACCTTTGAATTGCAAGGCCACGAGCTGAGAGTCTGTACAATGACTATCTCTTCGGCTCCTAGATTGTTGGTGAGCCTTAGACCAGCGAGGAAAGCTTCATACTCTGCTTGATTATTGGAGGTGGCAAAAGATAGTGTGAGGGACACCACTATCAGGATACCCTCCACGTTTTCTAGGATAATCTTTGCTCCACTTGCCATCAAGTTCGATGCTCCGTCCACGAAAATGGTCTATTTCCTGGACGCGCAAACTTGGTCTTGCAGATTGATCATTTTGGCCACAAAATTAGCTAGGGCTTGCACTTTGAGGGCTGATCTGCTTTCATATTGGATGTCGAACATAGATAGTTCCAGCCAGCAGCACAGTATGACAATATGATATAATGCAAAGCTATAAAGAAAGCAGTAATCAACTGTACATAAAGCAATAAATAAAGCAAATATACAAACACAAATAGCACATAACACCCCAGTAAACACAAATCAAACAAGCGCTAGGAGGAACCCACAAAAAAGAACCAGAAGCCCTGGTTGCAGTATAAGGTTCCCCAGCAGAGTCGCCAAGCTGTCGCTCCCGACAGATGGGACTGGCTCAAATGAAGGTACAGACGTGAACGGTCGGCGAAAGGGACAATGAGAACACACAGCCGTGAACTCACTGGAGATGAAAAGAGTCGCCAGCTAGGCATTTTTATCCCGGAGGAAAGGTAATGCTGCATAGACCTAGAAAAAGATGGATAAGACGGTTGCGAACCAGAGAGACTGAGAAAGGGGGTTGGTTACAACCTGGGAAGGTATTAGCACCCAGATTGTCCGTCGTACTCGACAGGATCCACGCTTGCAAGATTTGTGTTTTAAAGGGGTAGTGTCAGTGCAATTTGTGTGTAAAATAGCTGGAACAGGATGTACAGGTGTCAGTGTAAAAGAAAGTGATGTGTATAAGTGAAGTGTCAGTGTAAGGACAGGAGTGAAGTGCTCATGACAATGAGGCTAAAAGGATGATGATGGAAAGAGGGGGAATATACAGAGACTTTTGTTCGATAACTGTTAAGTTATGCCTACGTATCCTCTCGTGCAATAAGGAAGTCAGAACACCGTAGTTCGACCCAAAAAGACTGAAAGGGTGAATTGACTTGTGAACTGCTTGCTTGTCTATGCTCAAGTGTTAGACCTGTCTGGCTCAGGCGCAAACTGTCTTGCATTAGACGGAAGAAGCAAGTTCTCGTTTGTGAGTGAATGAGATGAGAAAAGAATCCCGGAGGAGACGATTATTGTTTGTTTTTGTGTTTTCAGTTTTTTATTGCTTTTGAGAATTTGTCATAAGTTAATGAGCTTAAGCCTAATCCAATGGGCTAGTAAACTCATCACATCTTCCCTCTGATTAGGGGTAATGAGAGTACCTTAAGTGTGAAGTCAGGTTCTCACACTTAATCACCTTTGGTGTAGGATTAAGATCATTAACCTACTTGTGATTATTTAGATGTTTTTGGTGTTTTTGTTTAGTGTTAAGTAATGAGGTTAAGCCATAATCAAGGATTAAACAGACTCATTACACCATCCTAATAGAAGGATAATAGATGAGAATGTTTAAGCTGAGGAAAGCTCCTCAACTTAATCCATGATTAGGGATTAAACTCATGACAAAACAAGCCTTTGATTAAGTGAATTTTATTCAATGGTGTGATGATGAAGTGATTTTTAGGGTTTGTAAGACAACTTGAGGGAGACTTGTCCATTAACACTAGGGTTAGTCCTTCTTAACCAGTTAAGGAAGAATTAGAACCCTAATGCAAGGCCCAAGTTACAAGCTTGATGTCTTAGTGATTATTAAAGTGAATTGATTAAAGGAATTAAACACATTAAGGGTTTAACACTTAGGATTAAAGTTATACACTCCATCCTAAGAGAAGGATGCAGGCATAAGCTTAATCACAAAGTCTTAAAGCCTTTAGGGTTTAGTCCCTGATTATGAGATAAGAAGAGAAGACTCAAAAGAGACACAAAGGTAAAACTAAGAGGGGGGACTAATCAAAACCCTAATCATTGTCATGCTTGGTTATTCCTAAGGTTTGTGAGGTTTTCAAGAGAAGTCTTCAATGGAACCACCAGGAAGCAGATGAAAGGATCAGGAGAAGCAGAGTAACTTGCTTCATTCAAGAAGTCAAGTCACTTGAGGAAAGAAAGTGAGAAGAAGAAGGATGAGCAAACTCAATCTCAAACACATACAAGAATGCAGCAAGGGTGCATGAAATAGAGATGAGAAGAAAGCATGAGAAGTGAAGGAAAATTCACTTCTCAAGATAGCTTACCACCTGAAAAGTTAGAAAAGAAATGCAATGCAATGCAAAATGAGATGAGATGACATGATGAGAAACAAAACCAGAAGCATACATGAGATGATAATGATGTTATGAGATGCTACAAGCATGAGGCAGCACATGAAAATGTTTATACAAGCTCAAGGATGCAAATGGGGCAAGTTAAGAACCATGAACATACATGAAAAGTTATGAGGTGCATATGACATACAACATGGCAAATGCAAGATGCAATGATAAAACATGCTTTCAATATGTCTTATGATGTTAAATGAATCAAATGGATGCTTGAAATGTCATGGCAAGTCATGTTATGCAAGAGAATGCAAGATGGATGCATATGGGAACCCAAATTAGGGTTTATGATCAATGCAACAAACAAAAACCAAAACCAGAAGCAAACAACATTATAAAAAATTGAAAATGCACTCAAAGGACCCCTAATCCTATACTAAACCAATGCCCAAAGGAGAGGTTTCAACTCTTAACCAATTTCAAGTTATGATTTTTCTAAGTTTTCTAGGGTTTTAGGGTTCCCAAACAAGAAAATTACCAAACAATTTGAAAATGAAAGATCAAATCATGACCATTTAATCTCACAAACTACATGCTAAACACAATGCAATGCAAAAAGAATCAAGGTCCAACTCTTCATGGATAGGCAGAAATGATTTTTGGAACTTTGGATCAAAATAATGCATAAAAATGATTTTAATTCAATGAAAAATTCTCAAAATGCATCAAGATCAAAAAATAAATTTGGTTTGAAGGTTGGACAATGTTTCTAAATGCCTTAAAACATTTCATGAATTTTTTGGTGATTTTTAAATACCTAAAAGTATTTTTAATAAATTAATTTTCATTAATCAATTAAAAATAAACTTTTAAATATTTAAAAATACTTTTTTAATGTAAAAAATGAAAATAAAAATATTTTTGTGTTTTAAAAATTAATGAAACTCTTGACAAAAAGTTTCATAATTTTTAAACAATTTTTACTATTTTAAATAAATTATGAAAGTTAAATGAAAGAAAATGAAATAAAAATAAAAATAGACTGAAGTATGCAAGACGGAAGGCCAGGATTCATTCTGGGGAAGGATGTGTTGACTGCGCGCGCAGATCAAGGGCTGGAATTCAAACTTCTTAATTCTGATTTATGAATTAATTAATTATGGTTTAGGGTTTAATGACGAATCTGGACCATTCACACGCGCGGCAAGTCAACCAGTCAAAGCAATCTAACGCTCCAGATTCAAATGGGCTTAATGACTGGGATTAGGGCATAACAACATTCAGGTGACCGGAGGGAAGCTCCGGTCATCTTCTCCGGCGACAACAAAACCCTAGATCCTGATTTAGGCTTCTAAACATCAAATTAAACACAGCCAAGTGATCCTCTAACATCCTAGGACACGAATCCACCTTCAAACATCATTTAAACATCAAGAATCAAGCAAATCGAAAGAAACAAATTTCACGGGTGAAATTTCAGAGTGACAATACAAACTCATTTCTCACTCATTTTTGATTCTAAGAGTATCCCCATGACCAGCAAGACATAAGCAACCAATTTATAACTCAAAATGCAAGCTCTGAGAAAAAAATGTTCATGGCCATACCTGAGATGGAGACTCCTGTTTCTGGGCTTTCAGAGCTATTCTTTGGTGCAAGCTTGCTCCACTGACTCCCCTGATGCTAATGGAAGGCTTGGAATGAGCTTAAACAAGTTGTTTTGAGGAGTCCAGTTCTGGTGTAGCAGGTTTCACAGTCAGGAAATGTGAGGTTTCAGGCCAATCCAATGGTGGATTCTTGCTCCCTTGGGTGTGTTTGACTTGTTGGTGAAGAGAAATGGGGTGTTTGATGGCTGGAAAGTGAGATTCGAAAGTTCTGGCTTTGAGGATGAAAAATGGTGAAGCTCAGTTCTTGCTTAGTTCAGGCCTGAGTCTTGTTGGTTTTGGCTCAGTGAAGCAAGGTGAGTTGATCAGTGGATTTGGTTTCTGTGTTTGTGAGTTGTGTGGAGAGATTCGAAGAGTTTTGCTTGAGGGAGTGAGTTTGGGAATGTGTTTCTCTTGTGTGTTTCAGCCTTGCTTGAAAAGTGAAATGGCTAGCATTTTGTTTGCATAAATTAATCCCATTGGTCAGATGATGTGACCTGGCCTGCTGTGATAGGTAAGTTCACTTTTGCAAAATGTCAACCTTTGTGTAAGAGAGGCATGGGTTGTGTTCTAGGCTAGTACAAAGTTGTGGGATGGCGCAGCATGGTGTGTGAGAGAGGCTATAATGGTTCAGCAGCCAAGGCAACTAGTGGATGAGGTGTGATGATGGTTTTTGCAAGTTGATCAATTTTGGTTCACATGAAACTTTCTTGCTATACAAACCATGAAACATGAGAAATTTTGGTTCAAATCTGATTTTTAGGTCACATGTGATGTTTGTGTAATGGTTATACATGAATTAGAAGTCACAAATGCCTTGGTACAAAGTTCTTGCAAGTTTCTCATTTGAGGCATATCTTGAAAATTAGTGATTTTTGCCAACTTTGACACACCATAACTTTTGATCCAAAATGAATTAGATCATGTTCTTGTACTTTTTGAAAAGGGAAAGATCTAATCTACAACTTTCATGACCAAAGTTTTTCCATTTGAAGCATTTTTGGATCAAAAAGCAAGGGTTGAAAAAGTGGCATAAAATGACATTTCATGAAAAGTCAACCATGCCCTAAAAAGTCAACTTTGCAAAAACATGTAATTCTTGAATTTTGTGAACTTCAACCTTCTTCCATGATCAAATAGAGATCAAATACACACAAAATGATGAAGATCACCCCTTGGCTGGGTCATTGGGGGCCTCAGATGCCCTGATTTTGCACTGACTTGTCTGAAAAGTCAACTCTTGATCAGATGACTTCCCCATGGAATTTCTTCATGAAAATTGATATGCATACTCCCTATACCATATAGAGACCAATAGAAACAATAATGACCAAAAAATTTGGAGTTATGGCCTCTGAAACCAAAACCCTAATTTTAGGTCATCTGTGCAGTTAAACCTGGCTCTGCTTCCATACAAACCCCAGTTCTTGTGATTCTTTGGCATTCTTGACTTTGAGAGGGTGTAATATGATATAAGAACACACATGGACCCCTTTGAAGTGATTGGTGGCCTTTGGAGTGGCTCAAAAGGCTCTTGGATTGCTCAGATCACAAACCCTAGGTGCAGATGACTTTGAATCTATGCAGTGAATCAAGAAATGGGATATGAGATGGTATGATTGTGTTTATGCATATGAAATGATCACAAGCCATGGTGTGAATGGGTGAGGGCAAATTTGGGGTGTTTACAGCTGCCCCTATTCAAACATGAGTTAGCTGTGCAGGTTGTAAGCGACGGCTTAACAGGCAAACAAGATAACTTGTGGTTGAATACCAAAGACAGTCCAAAATTTGCACTCACAGAATGAAGAAGAAAAGGGATATAGATTATAGAAGGAAAATAAAGTATATTGTAAAGTGGGCGACGGAGGACGACCGTCAAGCAGAGGACGACTGCTGGGTAAAGAGCAATGACGGGGACGGCCGACATGCTGGGGATAAAAGGTAAAGCTAAGACGGGGACGATCGACTAGCTGGGAAAAATAAGAGATTATGATGGGGACAACCATCAAGTTCATAAAGCAAAGTAACCAACGATGGGGACGGCCATCGGGTTAAAAAGAAAAGGGACCACGACGGGGACGGCCATCGGGTTAAAGAATAAATGAAATGAACAGATGATGAGGTATGGTCATCAAAGGCGAAGGACGATCACCTAGCAGGGGACGACTGCTCTGTTGGGGTTAAGATGAGGGACGGTCATCTAAGGTGGAGGACGACCACCTGGCAGGGTACGGCTGCCGAAAATATCGCGACATAGGACGAATGCCGGATAAAAGGCCAACGATGGGGACGACCATCGGACGAGCATGATGGAGGACGACCATCAAGAGGCGGAGGACGACCACCTAGCAGGGGACGGCTGCTCTCGAGGTTTATCATGACATAGGACGAATGCCAGATAACTGAAATCAACAATGGGGACGGCCATTGGATAAAATGATGAAGGACGATCATCGAAAGGTGGAGGACGACCACCTAGCAGGGGACGGCTGCTAAATATCAACGATGGGGACGGCCATCGGATAGAAAAGGGTCAACGATGGGGACGGCCATCGGACGAGCATGATGGAGGACGACCATCAAGAGGTGGAGGACGACCACCTAGCAGGGTACGGCTGCTCTCAAGGTTTATCATGACACAGGACGAGTGTCAGATAAGAAAGAAATTGCTTGGTTGATGATCTACTGGGGAATAGTAAACACGGACGAGTGTTTATATCCAAGAAAAGGAAGTATAAGTGTTTAGATGTATGTGTATAGATTAAAGATGCGGACGAGCATCCTTAAGACTACGATACGGACGAGTATCGGGTAGAAACAAACTGACACGTGCTCAGAGATGATGATACGGACGAGTATCAACTGGTTAACAAGGAACACGGACGAGTGTTGAATCTGAGGGGACTCTTCTAAGAATAATAGACACAGGCGAGTATCTATATTCAAGAAGACCAAAGTGTTTGACACAGTGTATGGATTAAAGATGCGGACGAGCATCCTTAAGAGTATGATACAGACGAGTATCATGTAGAAACAAACGCTTGACGCATGTTCTGAGATGATGGTACGGACGGGTACCAACTGGTTAACAAAGAACATGAACCAAAGTCGAATCTGTGGGGATATACATAGTGTATACAAGATACGGACGAGTATCTGTATAAATATGAGTATGAGTAGTGTATAGATGAGCATTTATCTGCTGGGGAGGGTGACACGGACGAGTGTCAAAAGGAGAAAAGTGTAGTATAAACAAGTATCTGGTATACAAAATGTAGGCGACTGCGCTGGGGAAGATGACACGGACGGGTGTCAAGGGAATGTATACATATACGTATTTGTGAGTGCAAAGGGGATGTCTTTGGCTTTCTGCTGGAGTTATGACACGGACGGGTGTCAGGAAGTATCTGTAGTATGAGTGGTTTTGTTTGCAAAGAGTGATGAGGTGACTTTACTGGGGAATGATGACACGGACGGGTGCCAAAAGGGAGTGTGTATATTGGTGTTTGTGAAGGTGAGGCAACTGCTTTTGCTGAGGACTTTGATGGGGATATTTCTGTACGATGTTGATGAACGGTTATTATTCACAAGTGTTTGATTCAAAACATGGCTTATGATTATGCTATGCGTTTGATTTTTTGCCGTAATGCTCCGTATTAGACGGAATGCTATGCTTTGTGGGGTGAATATGATGCAAATGCCATGGTTATGCAAAGATACAGATCCGGGGTTCGGATCCCGTTGCGACGAAGATCTCTTGGCTGATCTGCTTGAAATGAGGATCCCAGCTGGGGATAAGATCATTGGTGGATCTGACGAGATGATCCTGCTTGGGGAAATGGGTCAGTGATAGACCTAGTCCAGTAAATGAGGGACCCAGCTGGGGTTTGTAGAAGCTTTTGTCGCTCTGTTGTGATTTCTCCATGCGTTGCTCTTCTGGATAGAGGCTGAAACTCTGTGGGGAGATGATTCCCTGGCTGTTGTATTCTGCTGAGGAAGAATGATTGGTAACTCGGCTGGGGAGAATTAACAAGTGGCAACTCAGCTGGGGAAGGAGCACTTCGGATGCTAAGATTGAGTGTTGGTCTGCCAGCTTGCTGGGGTGAGACCCACATGCCCCAAGTTGTGCTTTGGATACCTGCAATCCTGCAAAGATAGAGAAACGCACAAGTAATCCCGAGGTATCCTTTACTAGATTCCGTCATAGGAGTGAGACATTTCTGAGAGTAAGTATATTCCCTGTAAGCACGTGTTTTTATTATTTATTTTTTTTTAGAGATAAGCATCTGTATTTATGCAATCATGTTTTTAGAGACATCAGACATTTTGCAAACAGAAATAAAACGGACGAGACAAAACGTGACTGAAAATCTGGTTTTATTAATTCATGTGCCCTGAATTGGCAATATACAGTCAAAGAAACAAATCCCCTGGAATGAGGGGATTGCTACAAATTGGGAAACAAAATGCTGGCAATGTTGATGATGCTTTGAAGAGCTTCCTCTTGCTATGACTCGTATGACTTTTGACGTTCTTCTCGTCTTGCTTTCTGAAGAAGGTTGATTCTGACAGGAGCTTGATCTGTTCGAGGTTTACCAAGTTGTAAGTGATACAGGAGAATTCAGAATGCAGCTGTTCGCTTATTCCCTTATTTTGCATGGATCGCCCTTTCGGGTTTTCAATCCATCGGGATACCCATTTTTGCCTGAGTCGTCCAATGCGGCTTTTCAACTCAGCGGGTGTACATTTTTTGCTTATTTTCCCTTATTTTTGCCCGAGTCTTTTATTCTGTTTTTTTGACTCGCCGGGATGCCCTATTTTTGCCTGGACTTACATTCTGTTTTTATGTCCAGCGGGTCATTTTATGCGAAGTATTTTTTAACTGCATCTGAATTCACAGGGGACGGGAAATCTTCACCATCCATGGTGCTGAGCATCAGTGCTCCGCCAGAGAAAACTTTCTTTACCACGAATGGTCCTTCATAGTTTGGAGTCCATTTGCCCCTGTGGTCTGTATGCGGAGGGATGATCCTTTTTAGCACAAGATCCCCTACTTGGTATTCTCGGTGCCTGACCTTCTGATTGAAGGCTCTCTTCATTCTTTTCTGATATAGCTGCCCATGACAGATTGCAGCCAATCTTTTCTCTTCAATCAGACTCAATTGCTCGTATCGGGACCGGACCCATTCTGCTTCGTTTAGCTTAACATCCATCAATACCCGTAAGGAGGGTAGTTCAACTTCAACAGGTAGGACTGCCTCCATACCATACACAAGCTGATATGGTGTTGCCCCAGTGGATGTCCTGATTGACGTGCGGTACCCATGCAAGGCAAGCTGTAGCATCTCATGCCAGTCTTTGTATGTGACTACCATCTTTTGCACAATCTTCTTGATATTCTTATTAGCCGCCTCAACAGCGTCGTTCATCTTTGGCCTGTAAGGAGAAGAATTGTGATGTTGGATCTTGAAGTCCCGGCACAGCTCTGCCATCATTTTATTGTTCAAGTTGGAACCATTATCAGTAATGATTCGCTCGGGCACTCCATATCGATAGATGGTATCTCTCTTCAGAAATCTGGCTACCACTTGTCTTGTGACATTTGCATATGAGGCTGCTTCGACCCACTTGGTGAAATAATCAATGGCGACCAGGATGAATCTGTGGCCATTCGAAGCAGTCAGTTCAATCTTGCCGATCATATCAATGCCCCACATGGCAAAGGGCCATGGTGAAGACATTATGTTCAAAGGATTAGGAGGCACATGCATCTTATCTGCGTAGATCTGGCATTTATGGCACTTTCTGGCATAAGCACAACAGTCTGCATCCATTGTGATCCAGTAATAACCTGACCTTAGCAATTTCTTGGCCATTGCATGCCCCCTGCATGGGTACCAAAAGATCCTTCGTGCACTTCATGCATTAATAAGTCTGCCTCTGTTCTGTCAACGCATCTGAGGAGTACCATATCAAAGTTCCTTTTGTACAAAGAACCATCAGCGTTCAGAAAGAAACTACCAGCAAGCCTTCTCAGAGTCTTCTTATCATTGGAAGATGCCCCAGGTGGGTATGTTTGATCCCCCAAGAAGCACTTAATGTCATGGAACCAAGGCTTTTCGTCTTTGACAACTTCCGCTGCGAACACATATGCCGGTCTATCAAGTCTGGACACTGAAATCTGAGGTACAAAGTTAGCAGCTTGAACTTTGATCATGGATGAAATGGTAGCCAGGGCATCTGCAAATTGATTCTCGTCCCGAGGGATATACTCAAGCTTGACCGTTGTGAAGAAAGTCAATAACCTTCTTGTATAATCCCTGTAAGGTATCAGATGATCCTGGTGTGTGTACCATTTTCCGTTGGTTTGATTAACTACCAGAGCTGAATCTCCGAATACAGTTAATGTCTTGATCCTGAGGTCAATGGCTTCCTCAAGACCCATAATGCAAGCTTCGTATTCAGCTTCGTTGTTAGTGCAGTTGAAAGTGAGTTTTGCCGAGAAAGGCATGTGAACTCCCTTCGGTGTAATGAGCACTGCACCAACACCACGACCATTCATGTTAACAGCCCCATCAAACATCATAGTCCATTCTTCTTCCGGGTCAGGCCCTTCAGTGTGAATAGGCTCTTCATGATCTTTTGATTTTATGAACATGATGTCTTCATCAGGGAAGTCAAATCTCATAGGCTGGTAGTCATCAATGGGTTGCTCAGCAAGATATTCAGATAGTACACTGCCCTTGATGGCTTTCTGAGATGTGTACTGGATGTCATATTCTGTGAGAATCATTTGCCATCTTGCAACCCGTCCGGTAAGTGCTGGCTTCTCGAAAATGTACTTAACTGGGTCCATTTTTGAGATCAATAAAGTAGTGTGGGTCAACATATACTGTCTCAGTCGGCGAGCAGCCCACGCTAAAGCACAGCAAGTTTTCTCGAGCAGTGAATAACGTTGTTCACAGTCGGTAAACTTTTTGCTCAGGTAGTATATTGCATACTCTTTTCGACCAGACTCGTCATGCTGGCCCAGCACACACCCCATTGACTCTTCTAATACTGTCAAGTACATTATCAGAGGTCTTCCTTCAACTGGAGGCATAAGGATTGGAGGTTCTTGCAAGTACTCTTTGATCTTGTCAAAAGCCTTCTGGCAGTCTTCGTTCCACCTGACCGTTTGTTCTTTTCTCAACAACTTGAACAAGGTTTCGCAGGTTGCTGTGAGGTGAGATATGAACCTTGAGATGTAGTTCAATCTACCTAGGAACCCTCGAACTTCTTTCTCAGTTTTCGGTGCAGGCATCTCTTGAATAGCTTTGACTTTATCAGGGTCAACTTCAATCCCTTTCTCGCTTACAATAAAACCCAGCAGCTTACCAGATCGCACCCCGAATGTGCATTTGTTGGGGTTCAGCTTCAGTTGGTACTTCCTCAGACGCTTGAATAGCTTCAGCAGATTCACCAGGTGATCTTCTTCAGTAAGGGACTTAGCGATCATGTCATCCACATAACATTCTATTACTTTATGGATCATATCGTGGAATAATGTCACCATAGCCCGTTGATATGTTACACCAGCATTCTTCAACCCGAATGGCATCACTTTGTAGCAGAACGTGCCCCAGGGTGTGATGAATGTTGTCTTCTCCATGTCTTCAGGTGACATCTTGATCTGATTATATCCTGAAAATCCGTCCATGAAGGAGAATACTGAGAACTGAGCCGTGTTATCGACCAATACATCAATGTGAGGTAATGGGAAATCATCTTTCGGGCTGGCTCTGTTCAGATCCCGGTAGTCAACACACATCCTTACTTTGCCGTCTTTCTTAGGCACAGGTACTATGTTAGCTACCCACGGCGGATAGCTAGTTACAGCGAGGAACCCGGCGTCCCACTGCTTTTGTACCTCTTCCTTGATTTTCATTGCCATGTCTGGGCGAGTACGGCGCAGTTTCTGTTTAACTGGCGGGCATTCTTCTCTTAAAGGCAGCTTATGCATGACAATGTCGGTGTCCAACCCTGGCATATCCTGATACGACCAAGCAAACACATCCACATACTCTTGAAGCAGGTCAATCAGCTGTTTCTTCACTGAGTCTTGTAAGCAGGCCCCGATTTTAGCTTCTTTCACTTCTTCTTCTGTACCAAGATTGATTGTTTCAACCTCCTCCTGATGAGGAGTGATAACCTTTTCCTCTTGTCTCAACAATCTGGCTAGCTCTTCAGGAAGCTCATACTCTTCTTCAACCCCTTCATCAGCTTGATTGATCGGATTGTCAAAGTCATACGAAGTCATAGCCGTGCTGTTGTCGGTGCTGTCTGGAAGGCACTCTCTGCAAGGGTTCAGTTTGTTCATTTTAGTGATTGATTTTAATCTTGTTTAGAAAAGTGAAATAAAGTTGTCATTTTGAAAACAACGCCATTTATTTTTTGTACAAAAAGAAAAATGGAAAAACAGTGAGCGGAAAAGAAAAAGACTCGTTTGCAAAAGATGTCTGATATCTCATTGATTAATCTTGTTGCACAAAAATTACAGATGGCCCGATTACAAAATGAGTCTTGTCATCTTGGGCAAGATGCAAGACTTGATGCATGCTTAAAATATACAGGAAATAATAATTACTCTGCAGGAGTAACCCTTATAATTTCCTGGGAAGACCAGTTTGAGATACTGCTCCCCGGGATCTTTGGACGAACCCAGCTTTCTAGGTTGCGTTCTTCTTCCAGCTCGTCTTCCAAATTGTTGATAGCATCAGGGGTGAGCATCCCCCCACTGACAAAACCGGGCTTCTCAGCAGCCTCTGCTTGATTTTGTTGAGTTGGTCTGTAACCCAACCCAAATTTGTCCTTCTTCTCCTCCACAGATAAAACCTTGCCCCAGCCTTGGGCAGTTCCTTCCTCAACAACCTTCCGGGCTTGTTGATAAGATGACATGGAGATTCCAGATACAGCAGATGCTTCATTAACATTCAGGGCCTCAAACCCTTGGCTCATTGTTTCATGGATCTCCCCATCCATCTCAATATACTTATAAGTAGCCAGATGGCTAACAAATATATCCTCCTCCCCACAGATAGTAACGACTTGGCCTTCCCACTCAAATTTTAACTTCTGGTGAAGGGTAGACGTTACTGCGCCAGCGGCATGAATCCATGGTCTACCCAACAAACAGCTGTAGGCAGGCTGAATGTCCATCACGTAGAAGATCGTTTTAAAGGTTTGTGGGCCAATCGTTACAGGCAGCTCAATTTCCCCCAGAACCGATCTCTTAGAACCATCAAAGGCTCTTACTACCAGGTTACTGGGACGCAATGCCAATCCTTCATACTCTAGCTTCACCAGGGCCTTCTTCGGTAAGACATTGAGAGATGACCCCGTGTCTACCAGCACATGGGAAAGGACTGCACCTTTACATTCCATGGTGATGTGCAAGGCCTTGTTATGGTTGCGGCCTTCCGTTGTCAAGTCAGTATTGGTGAACCCTAGCCCATTGCTAGCAGTAACATTTCCAACCACGGTTTCCAACTGATTGACGGTGATCTCTTCAGGCACGTAAGCTGCGTGCAAGACTTTGAGTAGTGCATTCCGATGGGCTTCGGAGCACATAAGCAATGATAGGATTGAGATCTTGGAAGGCGTCTGATGAAGCTGATCCACTATTTTGTAATCACTCTTTTTGATGATTCTCATGAACTCATCAACTTCTTGATCGAATGGCGTTTTCAAAGCTTCCTTAACAGCTTGATCTTCCTGCACCGGGCTCTTTCCTTTTGCCTTGGCAGCAGCTTCTGCTTCGGCAGTGGGCCTTTGAATTTGTGGAGCAAAGAGACGTCCGCTTCGAGTGAAACCTCCGCCTCCTCCCACATTGTCTATTTGTGGTGCAGGTGTTGATGGTTCAAGGGTGATTTTCTTTCCTTCGCAGTATATGTCAGAGCCGTAGTGCCAAGGGATGGCCCTACTGCTTTCATAAGGTACTGGTCCAGGCACTGTGACAGTGACTGGACTGATGACAGCTGCAGAAGGGACTGTGATAGTTTGTGGATCATAATAAATTGTGACTGGTGCTCTGATGGGAGCAGCACTTTCTGAGTTGTAGGCAGAGTTGTTTTCAGGATCATAAAATATTGTGACAGTTGAGACATCTTCATGATTTGTTGCTGGTGTTGTAGGAGACATTGTCGGAAGGATGGGTGTTGTTGTTGTAGGAGATTCAAAATGGAGTGATGCTGAAGTTGTAGAAGGAACATTTGTTGATAACTGATCAGTTGAGATGACAGATGAAGTATTTGTTGATGAAGCCGAAGAGTTGTCGGGAACAATGGTTGTTGCAGTTGTAGGAGATACCGGAATTGCTGCTGATGAGATTGCTGGATTTGTTGGGAATGATGTGGTGATTTGAAGTTGGCCACTCTGAATGAGACCATCTATGCCATTCCTCAAGTTATCGCACCCATTTACTGAAATATTGCAGTAAGCACACCCTAACTCACACCCCGGGAACATTTGACATTCGAGGAACTGAGCCTTAATCTCTACCAACGGTGTTCGAATCTGACCCACACTGGTTATTAGATAAGACGGCTTATCTTCTTCAATAGCGTTGATTCTGGGACCACCGTGGTTTGGCATAGGATTTTTGTTGACATTAGGTGGTGGTGCGAAATTCAGGGCCTTAGAGTCTACCAGGTCTTGTACCTTCATGTGCAAAGCTCTGCACTTTTCTGTACTGTGGCCAGGTGCATTTGAATGGAAGGCACATCTAGCATTGGAATCATAATTTCTGGGTAGACTGTTGGGATCTGGAGGTGCCAATGTCCTTAGCTCAACTAGGTTGAGTTTCAGGAGTTGTGGCAGCAATATAGCATATGGCATAGGGATCGGATCGATCACCCTGTTGGCTTGAGATGGCCTCTGCTGGAATGGCCTTTGCTGGTTATTGTTGTTGGTGTTGCTATTGTTGTAATTTCTCGGAGGATACTGGTTCTGTTGATGGTACTGAGGTTGTTGCTGATAGTTTTGCTGCGGAGGTTGATAGGCTGGTTGTGGATGGCCTGGAGCGGGAATGGTGACCGCTGCCACAGATCTATGAACATATTGGGGCCTGCCCCTGTTGGTGTGGATAGCATTGGTCTCACCAGTTCTTCTTGGGCCTACAAAAGGCTTTCTTGGGTTACTAGATGGGCTTGCACCGTTGTCTGAGATCTTACCCATCTTCAATAGGCTTTCAATTCTCTCCCCGGCTATTACTACATCTGCAAAGCTGGTAGATGAGAAGGCAGCTAGCCTGTCAATGTATGTTCCTTGGAGGCTGTTCATAAACATATCTGCCATCTCCCTCTCTGACATAGGTGGCTGGACAGCAGCAGCAAGCTGTCTCCATCTTTGAGCGTATTCTCGGAAGCTCTCCCTGGACGACTGTGACATTCCCATTAGGAGGGTCCTGTTGGGTGCCATATCCAGGTTGTATTGATACTGTCTGATAAAGGCCTCTGCCAGGTCCTTCCAGCATCTAATAGTTGCTCTTGTCAGATGGGAATACCATTCCCTCGAAGCTCCAGTTAAACTATCCTCAAAATAAAACATCCATAGCTTTTCGTCCATGGTATAGGCCTTCAGCCTCCCTAGGAAAGATTGTAAATGGGTCCGGGGACAGGAAGTTCCGTTATACTTCTCAAAGCATGGTGGTTTAAATTTGTGGGGAATCCTGACCCCGTCTACCAAGCCCATGTCCATAACATCAAAACCCAAAGAGTTTTGAGACTCTAAGGATCTTAATTTCTCAGCTATCTCATCCAGCCTTCTGTCATAGGCTTCCTCCCCAGCTCCCATCACTGTGAACTGATCTTCCTGGGGGTCTTCCTGCAGTACTCTTCCTGCTGTGGCAGTCCCTGGTATATTGACAGGGATGTTGACCTCAGGGTGAAGGTGGGGTCCAAAGATTGGGGGATTGACATGAGGTTGGACTCTTTCATTGTTGCTTGTCCCAGCAGTCCCCGGATGATGGTCTTCCTGATTCCTCCCTTCTACCAGTGCTCTCAACCTCTCTTGGCTTTGAGCCATATTGTTCATCACCTCCATAAATTGTGTCATTTGAGTTCTCATTTCCAACCTCTCGTTGGCCATTTGATTCCTGACCTCTGTAAGGTCCTGCTGTACCTGATCCATCTGTATTCCCGGAAGGTTGTTTCGGGTTGGATATCTATGTGGACGGTTGAGTGGAAACCCTCGACGTCGAGCAATAGTTCCTGAGATCACAACAGAGTTAGTAATAATAAAACAAAACCTACAAAACAAAACAAAAGGTTAGTATGCAATGCAGTGTGTCTATTTGTTCCCAAGGTATCCGGCTTGGCACTTGGTTTTGACCCTTCCAGACCCTTGAAGATGTTGTTGATGTTATTTTGAAAGAAAACTCAGATAGAGCAAACTGATACATATATTACAAAAGATGAAAGATACATAGTTTGTTTACAAATCATGCCCCATGGGGTCAAAAATACAACATAAGAAAAGTACAAAGAAATGAAAGCAACAACAAGCAAAAGGTCAGACTCCAAGACCAAACTCATCCTCCTGAACTTCCTTGAGAAGTGCTTCAGTCACAGGATCAGCTGGGCGCTCTGTGAGGCTCCTGATGAGAAGATTCCTGGTAGTCAAAGCTGCAGTTAGCTTCTTGTGCTGACTCTGGTCCTTTGACCTCTTCACTCCAGCTCTGATCTTTAGCTCTGATATCTCCCTTTGGGCTGCTGCCAGGGCTTCCTGTTGTTCTTTTGCATTAGCTTCCATCTGTTCCATCTTATCCTGAGTCCTTTTGTCCTCTTGAGTACGAGCTTCGGTGATCCTGACCCACCTAGCCTGACTCTCCTTCAAATACAAATCAGTCCTGGCTTTCTGGAACTGAGCCTCCTTGCAGGCATTCTTCAAGATTTGTTCTCCAGCCCTAGACTTCTTAATGTAATCCTCAGACTTCTCAATTTTGGCCAGATGCTCCACCCTTAGCTTTTCTAGCCTTTCAATATCCAACCTACCATCACTCCTCTCCCAGAGGGTCTTCTGTAGAGCTTGAGTCAACTTCTCATTTCTCTCTTTCAATTTCTCAAACTCCTCTAAGCTGACAGTTGCTGGAGGTGGTGCTGTGGAAGGTCCAGGCATATCTTCAATAGTGAAGGGCATTCCTGTAATTTGAGCTCTGGTGTAGGACCACTCATAGTATTGGGCTGAGGCCACATTGTTGCACTTCCCCAGGATGGTTACCCCCTTAGTCTGCACATTGTCCCAGGCCCAAGCTGCTTGCCTGACAACAGCCAGATTAGGCTTGATTTCAACATAAAGGGTCTCAGTCAGATCCTGTGCTCTAGGAGGATGGACTAATGCATAACCTAGTTGTCTTTTGAACAGCAGAGGGTTATAATTGATGCACCCTTTCACTCCAATCAGAGGTACATTGGGAAATTGCCCACAACTTGTAATGATGTCTCTGCCCTTGGTACTCTGAGTACACCATCTGATATCATCTGAGGTTAGAGCAACAAGCCTCTTAGCCCAGTTTTTCTGCTGGTGAGGGTTCAGGAATGCATCAGTCTTTGGCAGATGTCTGAGCAACCAAGTATGGAACAAAGGAGCACAGCACCTCACTAATCTTCCCCTCTGTTTCTCATTCCTCTGGTGGGCTGAGTAATAAAGATCTCCCAGTAAAGTGGGCACTGGGTTTTGCAGGATGAAAAGATGGATTGCACTCTTGCTAACAAACCTAGGCTCATCTGCAAAAAGCAAGATCCCATATATGCTAAGGGCCAACAGAGCACAGACTGCTTTCCATTCCCCTAGGGAGGCTTTCAGACTAGCCTGAGAAGTCAAGAAATCCAGATGAAAACCAGAGATTCCAGCTTTAGATGTCAAATTCTGCCCAATCAGAGCTGGTTCCAGATGTAAAGCTCTTGCTATCTCCTCATTACTTGGGAAAGTCATCTCAGGGTTGAAGGGGATTCCACCCCTGATGGGTACACCAACCAATGATGAGTATTCCTCCAACAATGGTCCCAGCTGAAAATTCTGAAATGTGAAGCATCTTAGAGGAGGATCATAGAACTGTAGGCAGGTATGTATCAAGCTCCTCTGTGAAGGGTCCAAATCCATAACCACATCAAGGATTCCTCCATAATGTTCTCTGAAAAGTGGTATATGGTCTGGAGTAATCAGGGTCTGAATCCTCCTGATGCTGGCTAGCTCAGGCTCAAAGAAGTGATAGGAGATGTTACTCTTCTTAGGTGCCATGTTGCTGAAGACTGGGTGCTGATGGTGATGACTGAGGACAACACTGAAGATAGGCCACTGATAGGCTGAGACTGAGGGTGCAAGTGACTGAAGCAAGTGACTGATAGCTGAAGCAAGTGTTGATGAAGACAGGTCTAAGCTGATGATGGGGTCAAAACCAAGCCAAAATGATAAGATGGATACCCTGAAACACAAATAAACACATGTTAAAATGATGCAATGAGGATGTATGCAAATGATATGCAAGTGTTTGGTGACTGAGCTGGATCTGATCAAGTACTCTGATATAAGTCCATGTGTGTCAAGAAAACCAGATGGAGGTTCATAAGTCCAGTAACCAAGGTGGGGGACTCAAATAAAGAGTCACATGTCCAGGGTTTAGAATCACAAGAACTGTTCCAACATGGAGTACTCTTATCAAACAAAGTAACAGGGTATTCTGAGGTCAAGTGTACCTGCAAACCTGTAAACAGCCCAACCCCCTCACAGGTGGTGTTCTAAAACAAGGATCCTCAGACTTGGATCAGTTATGAGAAGTGTAAACACTTCTAACCCGGAGGTACAGTGTTTACAATAACCATAAAAGTTCCTCCTCTAATTCACCTCAGTTTCTGAAGGTCAATACTAAAGGTCATCCAGACTTAGCAGGCTTCCCAGATAGCCCTAGCACTGCAGGAAATCTGCAACACAGAGTTCTCAAGAAGAAACCCATATCTGAACCGTGTTTCATATTCCCGCACCAGACCGAGATGGAATGGGAAAGGATATGAACCACTCTAGCCTAGGTGTCACTCAGGTCCCAGGTATAGGACCTTAACTCTCAATGGAACACCCACCCACCAAAGCAAACAAACAGATCCAGCCAGCAGCACAGTATGACAATATGATATAATGCAAAGCTATAAAGAAAGCAGTAATCAACTGTACATAAAGCAATAAATAAAGCAAATATACAAACACAAATAGCACATAACACCCCAGTAAACACAAATCAAACAAGCGCTAGGAGGAACCCACAAAAAAGAACCAGAAGCCCTGGTTGCAGTATAAGGTTCCCCAGCAGAGTCGCCAAGCTGTCGCTCCCGACAGATGGGACTGGCCCAAATGAAGGTACAGACGCGAACGGTCGGCGAAAGGGACAATGAGAACACACAGCCGTGAACTCACTGGAGATGAAAAGAGTCGCCAGCTAGGCATTTTTATCCCGGAGGAAAGGTAATGCTGCATAGACCTAGAAAAAGATGGATAAGACGGTTGCGAACCAGAGAGACTGAGAAAGGGGGTTGGTTACAACCTGGGAAGGTATTAGCACCCAGATTTTCCGTCGTACTCGACGGGATCCACGCTTGCAAGATTTGTGTTTTAAAGGGGTAGTGTCAGTGCAATTTGTGTGTAAAATAGCTGGAACAGGATGTACAGGTGTCAGTGTAAAAGAAAGTGATGTGTATAAGTGAAGTGTCAGTGTAAGGACAGGAGTGAAGTGCTCATGACAATGAGGCTAAAAGGATGATGCTGGAAAGAGGGGGAATATACAGAGACTTTTGTTCGATAACTGTTAAGTTATGCCTACGTATCCTCTCGTGCAATGAGGAAGTCAGAACACCGTAGTTCGACCCAAAAAGACTGAAAGGGTGAATTGACTTGTGAACTGCTTGCTTGTCTATGCTCAAGTGTTAGACCTGTCTGACTCAGGCGCAAACTGTCTTGCATTAGACGGAAGAAGCAAGTTCTCGTTTGTGAGTGAATGAGATGAGAAAAGAATCCCGGAGGAGACGATTATTGTTTGTTTTTGTGTTTTCAGTTTTTTATTGCTTTTGAGAATTTGTCATAAGTTAATGAGCTTAAGCCTAATCCAATGGGCTAGTAAACTCATCACATCTTCCCTCTGATTAGGGGTAATGAGAGTACCTTAAGTGTGAAGTCAGGTTCTCACACTTAATCACCTTTGGTGTAGGATTAAGATCATTAACCTACTTGTGATTATTTAGATGTTTTTGGTGTTTTTGTTTAGTGTTAAGTAATGAGGTTAAGCCATAATCAAGGATTAAACATACTCATTACACCATCCTAATAGAAGGATAATAGATGAGAATGTTTAAGTTGAGGAAAGCTCCTCAACTTAATCCATGATTAGGGATTAAACTCATGACAAAACAAGCCTTTGATTAAGTGAATTTTATTCAATGGTGTGATGATGAAGTGATTTTTAGGGTTTGTAAGACAACTTGAGGGAGACTTGTCCATTAACACTAGGGTTAGTCCTTCTTAACCAGTTAAGGAAGAATTAGAACCCTAATGCAAGGCCCAAGTTACAAGCTTGATGTCTTAGTGATTATTAAAGTGAATTGATTAAAGGAATTAAACACATTAAGGGTTTAACACTTAGGATTAAAGTTATACACTCCATCCTAAGAGAAGGATGCAGGCATAAGCTTAATCACAAAGTCTTAAAGCCTTTAGGGTTTAGTCCCTGATTATGAGATAAGAAGAGAAGACTCAAAAGAGAAACAAAGGTAAAACTAAGAGGGGAGACTAATCAAAACCCTAATCATTGTCATGCTTGGTTATTCCTAAGGTTTGTGAGGTTTTCAAGAGAAGTCTTCAATGGAACCACCAGGAAGCAGATGAAAGGATCAGGAGAAGCAGAGTAACTTGCTTCATTCAAGAAGTCAAGTCACTTGAGGAAAGAAAGTGAGAAGAAGAAGGATGAGCAAACTCAATCTCAAACACATACAAGAATGCAGCAAGGGTGCATGAAATAGAGATGAGAAGAAAGCATGAGAAGTGAAGTCAAATTCACTTCTCAAGATAGCTTACCACCTGAAAAGT
Organism: Lathyrus aphaca; assembly: GCA_963966055.1. Classification (NCBI taxonomy): domain Eukaryota; kingdom Viridiplantae; phylum Streptophyta; class Magnoliopsida; order Fabales; family Fabaceae; genus Lathyrus; species Lathyrus aphaca. The sequence continues at coordinate 695,027,240 of OZ014519.1, read as the reverse complement.
TAGAAAAGAAATGCAATGCAATGCAAAATGAGATGAGATGACATGATGAGAAACAAAACCAGAAGCATACATGAGATGATAATGATGTTATGAGATGCTACAAGCATGAGGCAGCACATGAAAATGTTTATACAAGCTCAAGGATGCAAATGGGGCAAGTTAAGAACCATGAACATACATGAAAAGTTATGAGGTGCATATGACATACAACATGGCAAATGCAAGATGCAATGATCAAACATGCTTTCAATATGTCTTATGATGTTAAATGAATCAAATGGATGCTTGAAATGTCATGGCAAGTCATGTTATGCAAGAGAATGCAAGATGGATGCATATGGGAACCCAAATTAGGGTTTATGATCAATGCAACAAACAAAAACCAAAACCAGAAGCAAACAACATTATAAAAAATTGAAAATGCACTCAAAGGACCCCTAATCCTATACTAAACCAATGCCCAAAGGAGAGGTTTCAACTCTTAACCAATTTCAAGTTATGATTTTTCTAAGTTTTCTAGGGTTTTAGGGTTCCCAAACAAGAAAATTACCAAACAATTTGAAAATGAAAGATCAAATCATGACCATTTAATCTCACAAACTACATGCTAAACACAATGCAATGCAAAAAGAATCAAGGTCCAACTCTTCATGGATAGGCAGAAATGATTTTTGGAACTTTGGATCAAAATAATGCATAAAAATGATTTTAATTCAATGAAAAATTCTCAAAATGCATCAAGATCAAAAAATAAATTTGGTTTGAAGGTTGGACAATGTTTCTAAATGCCTTAAAACATTTCATGAATTTTTTGGTGATTTTTAAATACCTAAAAGTATTTTTAATAAATTAATTTTCATTAATCAATTAAAAATAAACTTTTAAATATTTAAAAATACTTTTTTAATGTAAAAAATGAAAATAAAAATATTTTTGTGTTTTAAAAATTAATGAAACTCTTGACAAAAAGTTTCATAATTTTTAAACAATTTTTACTATTTTAAATAAATTATGAAAGTTAAATGAAAGAAAATGAAATAAAAATAAAAATAGACTAAAGTATGCAAGACGGAAGGCCAGGATTCATTCTGGGGAAGGATGTGTTGACTGCGCGCGCAGATCAAGGGCTGGAATTCAAACTTCTTAATTCTGATTTATGAATTAATTAATTATGGTTTAGGGTTTAATGACGAATCTGGACCATTCACACGCGCGGCAAGTCAACCAGTCAAAGCAATCTAACGCTCCAGATTCAAATGGGCTTAATGACTGGGATTAGGGCATAACAACATTCAGGTGACCGGAGGGAAGCTCCGGTCATCTTCTCCGGCGACAACAAAACCCTAGATCCTGATTTAGGCTTCTAAACATCAAATTAAACACAGCCAAGTGATCCTCTAACATCCTAGGACACGAATCCACCTTCAAACATCATTTAAACATCAAGAATCAAGCAAATCGAAAGAAACAAATTTCACGGGTGAAATTTCAGAGTGACAATACAAACTCATTTCTCACTCATTTTTGATTCTAAGAGTATCCCCATGACCAGCAAGACATAAGCAACCAATTTATAACTCAAAATGCAAGCTCTGAGAAAAAAATGTTCATGGCCATACCTGAGATGGAGACTCCTGTTTCTGGGCTTTCAGAGCTATTCTTTGGTGCAAGCTTGCTCCACTGACTCCCCTGATGCTAATGGAAGGCTTGGAATGAGCTTAAACAAGTTGTTTTGAGGAGTCCAGTTCTGGTGTAGCAGGTTTCACAGTCAGGAAATGTGAGGTTTCAGGCCAATCCAATGGTGGATTCTTGCTCCCTTGGGTGTGTTTGACTTGTTGGTGAAGAGAAATGGGGTGTTTGATGGCTGGAAAGTGAGATTCGAAAGTTCTGGCTTTGAGGATGAAAAATGGTGAAGCTCAGTTCTTGCTTAGTTCAGGCCTGAGTCTTGTTGGTTTTGGCTCAGTGAAGCAAGGTGAGTTGATCAGTGGATTTGGTTTCTGTGTTTGTGAGTTGTGTGGAGAGATTCGAAGAGTTTTGCTTGAGGGAGTGAGTTTGGGAATGTGTTGCTCTTGTGTGTTTCAGCCTTGCTTGATAAGTGAAATGGCTAGCATTTTGTTTGCATAAATTAATCCCATTGGTCAGATGATGTGACCTGGCCTGCTGTGATAGGTAAGTTCACTTTTGCAAAATGTCAACCTTTGTGTAAGAGAGGCATGGGTTGTGTTCTAGGCTAGTACAAAGGTGTGGGCTGGCGCAGCATGGTGTGTGAGAGAGGCTAGAATGGTTCAGCAGCCAAGGCAACTAGTGGATGAGGTGTGATGATGGTTTTTGCAAGTTGATCAATTTTGGTTCACATGAAACTTTCTTGCTATACAAACCATGAAACATGAGAAATTTTGGTTCAAATCTGATTTTTAGGTCACATGTGATGTTTGTGTAATGGTTAGACATGAATTAGAAGTCACAAATGCCTTGGTACAAAGTTCTTGCAAGTTTCTCATTTGAGGCATATCTTGAAAATTAGTGATTTTTGCCAACTTTGACACACCATAACTTTTGATCCAAAATGAATTAGATCATGTTCTTGTACTTTTTGAAAAGGGAAAGATCTAATCTACAACTTTCATGACCAAAGTTTTTCCATTTGAAGCATTTTTGGATCAAAAAGCAAGGGTTGAAAAAGTGGCATAAAATGACATTTCATGAAAAGTCAACCATGCCCTAAAAAGTCAACTTTGCAAAAACTTATAATTCTTGAATTTTGTGAACTTCAACCTTCTTCCATGATCAAATAGAGATCAAATACACACAAAATGATGAAGATCACCCCTTGGCTGGGTCATTGGGGGCCTCAGATGCCCTGATTTTGCACTGACTTGTCTGAAAAGTCAACTCTTGATCAGATGACTTCCCCATGGAATTTCTTCATGAAAATTGATATGCATACTCCCTATACCATATAGAGACCAATAGAAACAAGAATGACCAAAAAATTTGGAGTTATGGCCTCTGAAACCAAAACCCCAATTTTAGGTCATCTGTGCAGTTAAACCTGGCTCTGCTTCCATACAAACCCCAGTTCTTGTGATTCTTTGGCATTCTTGACTTTGAGAGGGTGTAATATGATATAAGAACACACATGGACCCCTTTTAAGTGATTGGTGGCCTTTGGAGTGGCTCAAAAGGCTCTTGGATTGCTCAGATCACAAACCCTAGGTGCAGATGACTTTGAATCTATGCAGTGAATCAAGAAATGGGATATGAGATGGTATGATTGTGTTTATGCATATGAAATGATCACAAGCCATGGTGTGAATGGGTGAGGGCAAATTTGGGGTGTTTACAGATGTTGTTGGTCATTTTGACCAGAGCTGCGAGCGTCTAATTGGTCCCCCTGGGAATGGGAATCAGGGGGAGATCGGTAGGGGTGATAGGTTGCATGGATGGTTCTGGTGACGGGGAGGCGGAACGTCCGTCTTGGAAACGGTCAGGCTCCCCGAAGGGAGGGATGGTTCCATCGCTTTCCCGTTTCTTGACGGGAATGTTGGAGATGATCTGAGTATTGATAGAGTCGTCATGGTGAGCCATTGAGTAAGTTGAATGGTGATGTTTTGATTTTCACGATCTAAATATGAGAAAACAGGGTAACCCGCTTTCCCACATACGACGCCACTAATCGTACATGTGATCAAAATCTACAATGGTTGTGGACGCTGACGTGGATGTTAAAGTCTTTACTCGGTCGTCGAGGAGAATGGGGGTGTACCTACAAGGTACTCCGATGCCAAAGTAAGAGCGGGCAAAAAAGTATTCAAGTACTAGTAAAAGTATTAAGGGAGTGAATATTCAATACCTAACCCTCTCATTTAAGAGGGATTATAAAGAACCCCCAGGGCTTGGCTATTGGTCCATATTTTGGGCCTGGATCGTGGATCCCCTAAAAATAGGTAACTGCCAAAAACTAGCTGTTGGGACGAGCATACCTGATCGGATGGGATGTGCGTCAGGCATAGGGATATCCGACCAGGAGTTGTCTTCGGTTGAATATAGGTGACTCCTATGGATGTGGGGAAGAAGTCTAAAAGGAGCGGAGAAATCCAACCACATGTAACCGTGGTTGACAAGTCCTCATCGGCTGAGGGGCATAAAGCTAATGGGTTCCTTTGACATTTGGGCAATTAGGTCGTCATATGAATAGGAGTGAATTGAGTCATGCATAGTCATTGAGTCAGGACGGAATAATTATTTTTATGATATTCATGTAGTATTTTATGATGATGACATTGATGTAGTATTTGTATAACTTTATATATATATATATATATATATATATATATATATATATATATATATATATATATATATATATATATATATATATATATAATAATAATAATAATAATAATAATAATAATAAATAAAGGATTTTACATTATAATTTTATCAAAATTAGTTGGATGTTAGAAAAAATTTAATTTTTATTTTAACCATCTATAAAATAATTACATTAACAATACACATTAAACAAACTTATTTATTAATTAAAATTTTAATCATTTATCCATATTTTAATATTAAATATCAAAATAAATAGATGATTGTTTCGTTAAGCTTACTTATATAAATTTTATGGTCTCTAGATATATATATATAATAAATAAAGGATTTTACATTATAATTTTATCAAAATTAGTTGGATGTTAGAAAAAATTTAATTTTTATTTTAACCATCTATAAAATAATTACATTAACAATACACATTAATCAAACTTATTTATTAATTAAAATTTTAATCATTTATCCATATTTTAATAATAAATAGATGATTGTTTCGTTAAGCTTACTTATATAAATTTTATGGTCTCTAGATAGTAAAAATCTAATGTTGTATCATATTACAAACCTAATGAATCGGCATAGTTCAAAAGCTAATTTTAGCATATGTAATGTGAATTTGCATCATCTAAGCATAATAGTACATATCTAATGTGTTGTTCATTAACTATTGATGCAAACAAAAAAATATAAAAAACATTATATATATATATATATATATATATATATATATATATATATATATATATATATATATATATATATATATATATATATATATATATATTTATATTATTGTATATGTATCTCCGACTAACATAATTGATTTTATCTATAAAAATATGTTCTGCTAAAATTTTAGAGATGCATATAAGAAATTATTTCCACAGATACATCCCTGAAAACAGTAACGTAAAATAAAAAAATGATTCGTACAGAAATATATCTACAAAACCAGAAAATATAATTGGAAATCTAGCAAGTGACCGAAAGATTTAAGGAATAAATTAAAAAATTCACCATAACAAATGCATAAAGTGTTGCAATGCATGGAACAAAAGAAGGCAGAGCCCAACCACCACAACGGCCTAGACTACAATCTCACCGAGACTACTAGATCAACTCCTAAAAAAAATTATATCTTGTATCCCTACAATCATCCTGATATTCTTATATAATTTTTAAATTTCAATTTTTCCCTTTCAATATTTAATTAATAATTTAAAATTTTTACCGCGAATTCAGAATAAGAAAATAATATTTTTTAATATTGGACGAGATGAACCGAAAATACAATGGGTAAGTTATCCGGTTGAGAAATTTACAAACCAGAAGTAGCATTATTAAATTGAATTAAAGTGATACGGTAAATTTATTTTATATTACTTCAAAAATATATAAACTAAACTAGAATGGACTGTTTTCAAATATAAAAGAAATTAGTTACAATTTTAGTAAACATTAAAATGAAAATAAAAGAAATTTTAATTATAAAATGTAAAAATTAAAGTTAGAAAATGAAAAGTTTTATAAACAATGAATCTAATAAAAATGTAAATGAATTATTGAAATTAATTTATAGTTATGTAAGAATTAAATTTTAAAAAAGTGCTTCCAAAATTAAATTAAAAATTAAGTGATACGGTAAATTTATTTTATATTACTTCAAAAATATATCAACTAAAATTTAATGGATTGTTTTCAAATATAAAAGGAATTAGTTATAATTTTAGTAAACATTAAAATGAAAATAAAAAAAATATAATTATAAAATGTAAGAATTAAAGTTAGAAAATTAGTTACAATTTTAGTAAACATTAAAATGAAAATAAAAAAATATATAATTATAAAATGTAAGAATTAAAGTTAGAAAATAAAAAGTTTTATAAATAATGAATCTAATAAAAATGTAAAGGAATTATTGAAATTAATTTATAATTATGTAAGAATTAAATTTTAGAAAAGTGCTTCCAAAATTGAATTAAAGATTAAGTGATACGGTAAATTTATTTTATATTACTTCAAAAATATATCAACTAAAATTTAATGGATTGTTTTCAAATATAAAAAGAATTAGTTATAATTTTAGTAAATATTAAAATGAAAACAAAAGAAAATATAATTATAAAATGTAAGAATTATAAAGTTAGAAAATGAAAAGTTTTATAAACAATGAATCTAATAAAAATGTAAAGAAAGTATTGAAATTAATTTATAGTTATGTAAGAATTAGATTTTAGAAAAGTACTTCCAAAATTGAATTAAAGATTAAGTGATACAGTAAATTTATTTTATATTACTTCAAAAATATATCAACTAAAATTTAATGGATTGTTTTCAAATATAAAATGAATTAATTACAATTTTAGTAAACATTAAAATAAAAATAAAAATAAAATAAAATTATAAAATGTAAGAATTAAAGTTAGAAAATAATTTTTTTTATAAACAATAAATCTAATAAAAATATAAAGGAATTATTGAAATTAATTTATAGTAACGTAAAATTAAATTTGATAAATAAATAAAAAAAACGAACCGGATAACTCAGCCTTGCTAGTTATGGTTAAGAAATTCTAGGATAACACATGCGTGCTATTTACGGTTTGGAACTTTTCTGAATCGGAAAACATAATAATGTTACTTTCGGTTTGTAAATTTATCAACCGGATAAAATTTTTTACTCTGATTTCGCGGTAAAATTTTTAAATTATTAATTAAATATTGAACTGACAAAATTAAAATTTAGAAATTATGTAAAAATATCAGGATGATTGTAGGGGTACAAGGTATAATTTCCCTCATAAAACCATTCACAATTTCAATTAAAAATCTACAACAGAGCCGGCCCAAATCCAAAGTGAGTGAGAATATGGTGATAGAACTCAAATTTTTTAACCTTTAAAATCAGTATCAACTGCTGAAACACGAGACATCAAATTTTAAAGAATTAATAAACATTTCATAATATATAACTTTAAATTAGATAATCAGGTGGCAAAAGTTTTAGACCACTAAGATCTTGCACATGGACTTGAATTCTATCGTGAATATGTTGTTATTTTAAAAATAGTTTTCGTTGTTTTGCCACTTTTAGAATTGCAGTCTAGAATATTGATTATTTTAAATAAAGTATAATATATATTTGAAATAAGAGGATTCAGATAATTCTTATGGTTTTGATTATTTTAAATAAAGTATAATATATATTTGAAATAAGAGGATTCATATAATTCTTATGGTTTGGAGTAGATCCGATTTAAAAAAATAATAATTATATTTATATTTAACAAATTACTAACGAGTATCTTCGGGATATTATTTAAGAACTTTAAATAGCAATTTTTTATAAAAGTATGTACAATAATGTGTAATTAGTACATTGAAACTTGAATTGTATGAATTTTTTAAAGAATAATTTTTTAATATGGAATTATTAAAGAGTACTCTGAGGGAACTTATTAGCAAGATCCTTATATTTATTGGATTTTTTTAATGAAGAACACACAATGTGAGAAATATATCATATATATTTTCAAAAACTTTAAGAAGATAGATTTGTGAGTTCTTTCGTTAATAAAGTGTTTAATCTCTACTTTTTTAATCAATGTGGAATTTTCTCATACTTGTTTCTCAACACTTTCAACTCACACTTATTTTTCTCACTACTCTCTCTGAAGTGTAACTCTATCCACAACGTTCCCCTTAAACAAAAACTCTTTCATCCACATACACTCTCACCACCGTTAGCACTTTTTCAACGGGACATTGTCTCTTATCTGTTAGACGATGGTGCGGATCTAGAAGGGGGAGTTGAATAGATCCCTTTAAAAAATATTTCCAACTTTCAAATATTAATTGAAAATTGGTTTGTGGAAGTTCCCCAGAAAAATCACGTCTATATTATATTAAGTCACTGGTGATCGGATATGCGTTAACAAACCAAATGGTATACTAAAGATGAATTAACTAATCAATATCAAGCCAATTAGTCACTTAAACTTAACACAATTGATTAAATTACTACCAACAATGTTAAGAGAAATGAAATAAGTACAATGACAAAGAAATAATGTGTTTTGAATTTTGTCAAACACTTGGTGTGCATACCATACCTAGTGTGTTTTGTCAATATTTGTAGTGCAGAATTTTTCTAAGGTTGCTATCAAATTTGATAGCAACAATTTCACAAACACTTGGAGTGCATCAAAATATGCAAAACAAAATTTTAATATCACACTATTTCAAGTTGTGCAAAAAGTATAACGAAAGAGAAAAATAAAGAACACACAAATTTGTTTAGGCAGTTCCCCTACCGTACTCGCTAAAGGTACCTCTGCCCCCAATTCAAAAATCGAATTGGGACCTTTTATTAAAAATTGCAACGTTTTTACATAGACAAATTAGAAACGACAAACCAATCATAATTGTTGTTATAGCTATGTTTCTCTTTGCCCCTTTTTCATACCCTAATTTTTGACCCTAAGATTTTCGCATCTCATCTGCATCTTGCATACAAACAAGATCATGTACTGGGTTCGTTTATCCTTTTCAGCTGCAGATCTATACCTCACATGGGATCACCGTGTTTTTATTTGCCTTTATTTGTTTATATTTACTAACCTCTAACCAAAATACAAAAATATGTTGCAGTCTGCTTCTTCACCTCTATGTGCAGGTTTTCAAAGACAAGGCATAGTTTTTAAGTTCAGATGCGGTTGTTCAGTTATGATTCAATTCAGATGGACATTTGACCTAATCTTGGTCAAACTATAAAAAGATTGTTTCATCTGCAAGATATGTTTGCCAGTGGTTATTTCTCCGACAATGCGTGTTCAAGGTTCGAGTTATTGCGTACTAAGACTCATCAGTTTATCAAGTTGTGTTGTGTGCGAAGTTCATCAGTTCATAAGTGGTTCATCTGTGGATTTATTTTCCACAGTACAGATTCAAATAATCAAGGCAATTTTCAGACGATGGTTGTGACTTAAGTTGCAAGTTGTTCAGTGGTTCAGTGATGGCTGTGTTCATTTTACAAGTGGCTTATGAAAGAAAAATCGAGATTGGTTTTAGGCTAAAGGCAAAACTTCATATCCATCATCCATTTTCGATTAAACCATTTTTATTTCCAATTTCTATTATCCATTTTATTCAATAACTATTGTTTTCCATTTTTCTCGATTATCCGTATTCAATAACCATTATTTTTATCATCCATTTTTTTCCCGATTAAATCATTCCATATAACCATTTCCATTCTTTTCTATTTTTAATCCACTCTCAATTTCCAAAGTCCATTTTTAATTAAGTTCCCAAATTCATAATTCTTTTAAGCCCTTAAAAAAAACCATTGCCAAAATTTGTAGAAAAATCTAAAGCCCATATTGCAGCCCATTTCTTTTTTATAAAAAAAATTGCATTGACATTCCAAAGTCATCCATCACGTGAATGATTTCAGCTACACTTCCCAGCCAAACATGAAAAGCAGCGAACCCCAAATGCCAAAACCACACGCCGCACGCTTATAAGCAGAAAAAGTAATACGCAACGCACATCAGCAAAAACAACACGCATAAGCAATAAATGTCAAAACGCAGGGAAAACGAGTCAAACACAGGCCTTCACAAGCGCCCAAAACACCTGGACATCATGAGCCTAAAACTCTAATTGCAACAACATAAAACGCAGGCCACAAAAGAAGTGAAACACAACAAAAGAAACTCAGCCTCCACACGCGGTAAACACACCTTTAAAAATGCACAGGATTCTCAGCTTCAAAACGCACAGACCTCATGAACAACGCAAAGCATCACACATAATTCATGACCTCCGAAATGCTGCGATTAGTGAACGAAACGCAGAAGAACGCATCAAAACGTCATCAAAATTCAGATTCATTATTCTATAAATTCAAGCATTCCCTGCTTCATTCTTCAAGCTTGAATAGCCCCTCAAATTTCTGCAAAATTAAAAACCATCAATCAAGCTTCATAACCAATTTCAGTTTCCTCAACCTCCACCTTCATCAAAGCTTCAAACAATCAATAATCAACTCTCAGATTCATAACCTTCAACCTTTCACAACCACTCATTTTTCACCTTCAATTTCACAATCACCACAACGAAACAATAACAACTCAACCTAAATTGAATCCGGAAGAAGAACGAGATCCATGGAGATGAACCGAGAGAGAGATTGACGGTAGAGATTGAAGATTGAAACAAAGAGAGATTTCAGCCGAACGATTTGAGTAAGAAGAGGATTTCACAACCATTCATTTTTCACCTTCTTTTTGTTGATTTTTGAGTGGATCATAAATGTTAGATCTACTTTCTTTCATTTTATTTTTCTTTTGGTCGATGAGATCTCCGATTCAATGAATATTGGTTTTCGAAGATGTTTAATATTCATTATTTCAAATCTATGGATGAATGATCATTTGGATCATTCTCCATACTTTGGGATCGTGATAGGTTGCATTTGATAAATCAATGTGAAATCTCAATTAAGATTAGACCGTTACCACTTTTTTCTTTTCGCGTGACATGTTTTCGGAGGATGATCCATTATATCATTTCTCTAACATGTATTAGCACAAATATTTTTCACCTAAATTGGTGTTGGCCGGCCTCATTTGTAGGGTAATTACTTCGTAAATTACTCGGAGATTGCTTAACATAGACCTAAACTTGTCCCGAGTTCGGAATAAAAATCTAATTGGATACTTTCACTTTCGTGTCTCGGACCTCTTGTTGGTTGCATAATCCCAAAGTGGTTGATCATTTTTCATTAAGAATCGAGACTTATGAATGTTTTATGCATAGGTGCTTCGGGTCTCCCAATCTCCTTTCAAACTTCATTAAATTTGATTCTATTTGCCTTGATTGATCACTATAGTGTAAGATACTAAGCGGATCCAATTGCCTTTCGATTTTGGTTATTTTTTGGTTGTGGATGATTAAGTTCACCATACCATTATTATGTAAATATTATTATACTATTAATATACTAACATTTTAGTTCTTTCTCGCACCTTATCCTCTTTATTTTAATCTTTTTCTCCTTATTCTCTTTTATTATGCTTTTATTATACTATATCATTCATCATATTGTTTATGTTTATATTCATATTATTCTTGTGTTTTTTCCTTTTTCCATTTGGACACAAAAATATTATAAAAGATTAAACATCTAAAAAACTTGTGACTTTAACTTTGGACTATGGCCATTATAATTAGCATTCGACTTGGAGTTTTGGACTTAGATTTTAGGATCATTCCTTTTGCTCAAGTTATTATGGATTGAAGACCTTGACCTTGATTCGGTTTACTTGTTTATGAAGATGAAATCCTATTGCTTCGAAGGATGTTCACCATACGGTTTGATCGTTCTTCCCTTAACTTTTACTTTAAGTCTTAGGATAGTCCTTTCATCTCCTCCTTTTCTTAAATTTTCAAAGCTTCTCCCTATTTCAAAAACCTTCTTTGTTTTCAAACTTCAAATCTTTTTCATAATCAAACCTTGACTTAGGTCAAGTGGTTTTACTTTTTTCAATTTCACTTAATAAATGTTAAACCACATAACCATATCGAAACTTTCTTTTCAAAATACTTTAAAAAATGCAAAACTCATTCAATTGTTTTTGTGCCCTTGTGCACTTTCCTTTTTAACCATTTTCATATGTATAGATATGATTCATTCTTTTTTAGCGGAATTATTCGCTAAATAATGACGACTTATTTTTGCATTTTAAAATCAATTCAACACATTGCTTCTTTTCACAATTTGTACCACGAACTACGAGGTTTTGATCTTGCATTTCACTTTGTGGGTACGTAGGCATGAGCCGGGCATCTCTTCAAACACAAAAATATTAAAAAACATTTCTCTTCTCATCTCTTCAATCTCTTTTAAAACAAACCTTTTTCGAACAAAAAAAAAAGCAATAAATATTTCAAAGGGCACCCGTGGAGTACCACAGACATTTTGGGTGCGTAAAACCTTCCCAATTTGTAACCAATCCCCTTACCCGTTCTCTGCTTGATTCTTTTATCTTTTTTATTTTAGATTCATTAGAATTTATTCGCTTTTTTTTTTCCTTTTCCATTTGAAATAAAATAAAAGCGCGGTGGCGACTCTGTTTACTTTGAGTTAAGTTAACCAATAACTTACACTCATGATTTTACCGCTACAGAAAAGTGGCGACTTTGATGGGGAAAGTCAATCTCTAAGTGGATTCGGCTTACTTTGATTTATTTACTACTTTGGTTTGATTTGTTTGTTATTGTTTGTTCTGTTTCGGTTTTGGTGATCCTTTGTGCGTGAGATAGATTCTAACCCGGATCTGAGTTGAACTTGTGATAGGACGGTGATATTCGAAGCGATACGCGATGGAATAGTCCAAAGCGACATCAATTCGATAATCTCCACTCGGTTAGGCTCTTTTGGATTATCAATGTCATGATGAGTAATCATACGTTGCATTATGTTCCGACCTTGAGGTGATCATACTGAGGATCGTAGAATCCTTAACCCATCCAAGCCAATTTAGGAACGTAATGCGGAAACTATCCGGGTGTAAACCTAAGGTGGTTGTCATGCGATACTACACTCGGACGAGGTCTATTTTAAGAATGTTATCGGTTGGGGAGTAATCCAACGTATCAATAATATTCTAAATATGGATGTTAACTCCGAGCACCTCTGTTAGAACCCTTTTGGTTTTCTGCAGGTACAATGAAGACAAACCTTAATACATGCCTTTGTGGGTTGTTGGTTTTGCTACCTTGACGTCATGCTCGTGATCCGAACCTTTGAACCTGTGTGCTTTGCGTGATATTGTTTGTGGTTGTTGCATCCACATATTCATCATGATCATCATCACTACCATTTCTCAAGGAAAACAATTCTGATCATTGCAAATATTGGAAAAAGCAAATATTCCTTTTTGTCAAGATTTTTCATGATCGTATTCTCGACGTTGACCATGTTTGCAATAATTGAGTTGTTCTCTGAAAATGGAAGTGAACAATACATATCATTGCATCCTCGCATATTCTTGCGTTCATCCAAGTTATGTGGGAACTCATCCCGGTTGTTTCCTTTTTCAGTTGTCTGTTGATCCGCCAAGCTGTCTCCTCAACACAAATACGGAACTAGAGTTGCTATCAAATTGATAATGGAAAATCAAGCCCTACACAACAAGAGAGTTAGGGAAGACCTTGATGAGCTGAAAAGCAACGTGATTCAGATCATGGAGATGCTACAGGCTTTGACCACTAGGGAAACTCAATCCTAGAGGATCGTCATGCCTCAAGTCAATGTTTTTGCCAATGAAGCAAGTGTTGTTGGGAGAACTCATCGCAGACAAAAACACCATGAACAATCATACCCTGCTGCAGTTGCTCCTATGATTAATGGTCCATATGTTCAAAGGAATGCTGGCCAGAACCAGAATCGTAATTCTAGGGGCAGGACATACTATGATCCTATTCTGATGACTTATGCTTAGTTGTATCCTTACTTGGTCCAGAATGGTTGGATTACTACTAGGTATGTGCCTCCTGTTCCAGACCCTATTCTAGTTGGTTATAGAATGGATCTTCACTATGAGTTTCATCAAGGTGGAAATGGTTATGACTTGGAACACTGCTTTTCACTAAAGACTAAAGTGCAAGAGCTTATGAGGAACACCATCCTATCCTTTCATGACACAAATCTTAATATTATCAACAATCCTTTTCCGAATCATGAGAAATGAATCTTCAGATGACTTCAATAGTCAGATTGTCTTTAAGGCCAGAATATCGGACATGACAACTCATCCTTGTTGTTGATGGACCACTAGGCCATTGTTTCTTTATGTTTGCAATTTTCTTCAATTGTATTGACTTGTTTGCTTTTAAACTTTGTTTATACTTTCATGTTGATTTTAATGAAATGAGCATTTCTTTGTTTTGATTCAATTTTATTCATTATTTGCATCTTCATGCTTTATATTTCAAGTTCATTTTTATCTTTCTCAAGCTTTTACAATGATTGGAGGGAGAATGATGAAAACGCGATACCCATAATTGTTGTTGGTATGCTTTTAATTGAGATTTGGCTGATGATATACATGCATTGTTTCAAATCCTAAACACTGGAGAAATAAGGAAGTTAATCCCTTGTCAACCCCTTTGAGCCTTGAAGTTGGAGTTTCTTTCTATTCGAAAAAAACCTGCAATTTTAACCTGGGGATGGATAGTTCTCAATTAATTCGAATGTGCATTCAAGTACAAGAGAATAATTCAAGACACCTTTCAATAAAGGTTGCAATCTCAAGCTTTCCTTCACACACATCAAGAAGTGTTGAAGATGTCTCTTAATTTAGAAGCCAATGATGGTTCGTCGTAATCATTAAGCCAATCAATCATTATATTTAAAAAAATGATTAAAAAAAATCAAAGTCCGCTAAGTCCAAACCTATGAAGGAGACTTAGGAAAAAACTGGGGCATCCCGCTGACTATAAGTTCAAATGACACAGTTCAGGCAAAAGTTAGGGATAATTAAAAAAAATATCAATCAAAAGGTCATCAAAATCCTCAACAAAAATAAGATGAGTGGACCAAAGTCTTCACCATAAATAACAAAAGGGAGAGAAGTGACTGCTGTCTCAAAATCCTTGGCTTATGAATCATCTTCATCTGTGCAATCCCAAATTTCTTGGAGCTTGAATGTATAGGTTGAATTAATTGAATGTAGGACTGAAGTTCATCACGAAGAGTGGGTTGGGTACAAATAACTTGGAGCCTATATCCTTTATTTCATAAACCGTGAACCAGACCACGTTACAACCTTCAAAAGTCCTAATTGAATCCAGGTTTCTTTTGAAAAGCTTACTACAACGAGGTTGCGTAAACTGACTCCTAAGTTTGCTACCAATCATTTGTTTCTTACATTTACTTTATCTTCCATTTTGTCTCAACCACCGTGTTTTGGCAATGTTTTCATTTACCTTACATCAATAAATTTCATTCCAAAAATGATTTTTGATTTCAAACTTTGCATGAACTTTGCATTAAAATTACCAGGTTTGTACAAACATTTTATATTTGCAAACAAACTTTCCTCATCAAGAAATTTTCAAACAATTGAGAAACTTGGTCAGTGATCCCATCAGGGGCAAGTTCTTTCCAGGTCCCATGGTTCAAGAGTTGTTGCTCAGTGCAAGTTGTTCTCAGACTTGGTTAATCGGAAGATCTCTGCAAGATTCATACTGGGTTTATTTTGTCAACATTCATTTCAAGAACTGGAGCTATGATCAGTTTATTCTTCTCAATAGTCATCTCAAAGATTTAACCAATTTTCTCCGGCAATAGTCAGGAACTGAATCCATTATCAGTTTATCGTCATCAGTCACTGAACTTGGGGAAATCTTCTTCAAAAATCTCCAATCAGCTTTCATGACTTCCCTCAAAAGATTTTCAACTTGATACAGTTTACCGGTGTGACAGAGATTTGTTCAACAGTAGCATCTCTAATCTCGGAGCAGAATGACAGTGACCTCCGTGTTGAGGAATCTGTCTTCCATCTTTTTCATTCCCCAAAAGAGTATAAACTTGTTGATTCTCACTCCTCTAAGATTCTAAACTGGTTGTCAAGCATTTTCTATCACATTATTTTCTTGGGTGTGTTATTCCCCATTTTCATATATGATTGCATATTTAAGTGTGTTATTCCTCATTATGCGTTATCTTGGGTGTGTTATTCCCCATTTTCGTATATGATTGCATATTTGAGTGTGTTATTCCTCATTATGCATTATCTTGGGTGTGTTATTCCCCATTTTCATATATGATTGCATATTTGAGTGTGTTATTCCTCATTATGTGTTATCTTGGGTGTGTTATTCCCCATTTTCGTATATGATTGCATATTTGAGTGTGTTATTCCTCATTATGCATTATCTTGGGTGTGTTATTCCCCATTTTTGTATATGATTTCATATTTGAGTGTGTTATTCCTCATTATGCATTTTCTTGGGTGTGTTATTCCCCATTTTCATATACAATCGCATATTTGAGTGTGTTATTCCTCATTATGCGTTTTCTTGGGTGTGTTAGTCCCCATTTTCGTATATGATTGCATATTTGAGTGTGTTATTCCGCATTATGCGTTATCTTAGGTGTGTTATTCCCCATTTCCGTATACCTTTGCGTTATCTTGCGGGATATCAAAGTTTCCCAAGGATACTCATCAAATGTTAAGAAACTTGTGTCAATGAAAGATATCAAATTAATTGGTTTAAAATCTCATGATTATCATGTCTTAATGCAACAACTTCTACAAATGGCTATCCGTGACATTTCACCAAAAAATATAAAGGTAACTATAATCAGATTCTGATTATTCTTAAATGATATATGTAGTAAATTCACTAATCATGGAAATTTAGATGAGTTGGAACATAAGGCTACAATTATCTTATGTCAGTTAAAGTTGTTTTTCCCTCCGTCATTTTCTTACATTATGGTTCACTTAGTTTTTCATATAGTAAGGGAGATTAGAATTTGTGGTCCAGTTTATTTACGGTGTATGTATCCGATAGAGAGATACATGGAGATCTTTAAAGGGAATACAAAGAATCATCATTGTTCGTAAGCTTCGATCATTGAATGGTATATTACAGAAGAAGCTATTGAGTTTTGTAAAAACTATTTTCCAGAAACGAACTTTGTAGGAATTCTCGAGTCTCTTCATGATAAAAAATATGAAGGTAGAGGTATTCAAGGTTTAAATGTTAAGAAATTTTACCGATATGTAGTTCTTCACGTTCATTTTTATATACTGAATAATATTGGTGAAGTTTAACCTTACTTGTCCACTCACAAAAGTCTTATTAAGGAAAAGTTTCTTAGGATGAGTGAAAAATGTAGTTGACAAAGCATAACAAAAATTTCATAATTTGGTTTAAGAAAAGGGTTTCTAAAGTTAGTAGTGCATCAAAGACAATAAATGAATGTCACATATGCCTAAGTTTAATTTAATAACTTTGAGTGCATACATCATCACTAAATTTTCATTCTATACAAAATCAAAGGATGATCATAGTACCATGCAAAATAGTGGGGTTATGCTTTGAGAATCCTTTTTCATAACACGTGCACGTCTCTTATCTGAAGAAAATGATTCAGATGGTGTGCATGTTATTCTTCATGATCATCAAGAGGGGATAATGGAAAAACTAGTATGTAAATGTTTTATATCCCTTAGTAATATATATTTATTCATTTTTATTTTTAAATTCTTTTTACTAAATATTTAATGTTGTTGTTGATGATACTAATTGGTTTCAAATGTTGTTCAAATTATATGTGCTTAAAAATCAATGACAAATCACAAAATAGAACTTTTGGACGGTATAAGACTTTGCATTTAATTTTATTATTGTTTTTGTTGGTTAATTATTTATTTTAGTTTTAAATTGTTGTAAAATTATAAGGTGTGTGTTATTTTAACTTTGCAAATGGTGTAAACAATGAATATTTTTTAGTGCAATGTTTCTATTTGAGAAATTGACAAAAGGTACAATGTTTTTATTTTGCAAATTACCAAAATATGGCTCCGTAGAAACAAAATGTAGAAAAAAAATACATAACATTGATTTCCCCTTGGTTAATATTATAAATGGGGGTAGTAATATTTTCCTATTACCTTGGTTTTCTTATAATCAAGATGAAATGTAAGACGCACCATTAAGTTATGAAAAAAAAATCCTAACAAAAATGTAATAAAGTGATAAGTTTTCATGACGTCTTTTATTATCCCACATGTGGAAATGTTGTTAAATCCCCTTCGCGACCGAGGTTAAATGTTCTTTTTTTGTTATAGTGTTAGGTCATCAATTTGAATGGTCAACAAGAGGGAACATTCACATTCATTAAGTTCTTTTTCTTTATGAACAACACACTTTATGAGAAACATGTCACATAGTCACTCAAAATCTTAATACCATAGATGTGTGGATTCTCTCACTTATAAAATATTTCATCTCTACTTTTTTTAATCAATGTAAAATTTCTCCAAATAAAAAGAAAAATCTTAGAATTTATTATTTTAAAAAAATTAAAAGATATTTGAAAATATCTATTATTCCACTGGTTTTTACTTCTCACTCAACGTGGAAGTTCAATAAACACTCATTTTAATATAACATAAATGCCCCATTCAAGAAAAAAAATTAAAGAACTAATATGAAATAAGACTCAGAAATAGTAACATTAGGACTTTTGTCGCCATAACAACATGCATTTAAATAATGCACTTTCAAGATAAACTCATATTCCTACCTTTTATGTGGACATGCCCACTTGTTTATCTTGACAGTTACATTATCTTTGTTTTTACTTTCCTTACAAAAGATATTATTACTTTATCTTAAGAAGTTAGTTAAATCGACAATTAAACAACAGTGAGAGCTAACTAATTATCTATTGATTATCTCTATGTATAACGCAATCTGGTAAACTGTATTAGAATAAAAATAAATAGTACTGGTTAGATTTGTAGGCCATCGAATCTTCAAGTGATGAAGTTGATGCAAACATCAATTTAATAAAAAAAAAATCCTAGTGAATGAAACTTTTCAGTGAATAAATGGAACGTATTAAATTCGAATCTGGCCCTTATAGTCGGGTGTATAAATTGAATGTCAGGGGGTTTAAAATCATACCA
Organism: Lathyrus aphaca; assembly: GCA_963966055.1. Classification (NCBI taxonomy): domain Eukaryota; kingdom Viridiplantae; phylum Streptophyta; class Magnoliopsida; order Fabales; family Fabaceae; genus Lathyrus; species Lathyrus aphaca. The sequence continues at coordinate 695,008,188 of OZ014519.1, read as the reverse complement.
TATAAATGGAACGTTGTAAATTCAAATCTGACCCTTATAGCCGTGTGTATAAATTGAATGTCGTAGGTTCAAACTCGTACCATACAACTAGATATCTTTTGCATATTTAATTATACACAACTAATTATTGTAGTACTTGGATGAAATTGTAAGAGATTTCTTCCGACTTAAATAGAGATTCTGAATTTGAGTTCAATCCATACTAGTTACAATGTTAAAATTTCTTGAGGAAGAGAGGTCATGAATTCGAGCTCAATCCGTATATGTTACAATGTTAAACTCTCTTGAGAGAAAGGATTCAAAATTCAAGTTTCAATTCATACATGTTACATTGTTAAACTATCTGAAGGGAGAGGGGTCCTGAATACAAACTCAATTCATACATGTTGCAATATTAAACTCTTTTGAGGTTCATATATGTTACAATATTAAACTCTCTTGAGGGAGAACTTTATTGTCTATTGTGATCCTCTCATATTCGAGAGATTAATATCTGCAATTGCACATAGAAAACATTTAATTTATTAAAAAAATTTATTGTTAACTTTCTCAATCAAATAGCCTTTCTTTTTTCAAAAATTTAAGAAATAAAAAGTAGAATACTCTAAATATGCTTTTATTCTATCTACCTCCTATCTAAAAAGTGTTACAAATCAAGAGTGCTTTCCACTTAAAAATGTTTGTCCTATCTGTTTCTCATTTCTTGCACCTAATTAAATAAAAAAAATTCAATAAATATAACCTCTCTTTCTACTCTTAAGTGATTCTTAAACTTTTGATAAACCAAATCCATTCCTATAGTTGTAAAGTTGTTGAAAATAGTGTTCCATTGGCAACACAAATAGCAATAATTACATGAAGTGAAAATCCATTTCACAAATAAGTGTTTTCTCAATATCTCTTCATACCAAATTGTATATGTCACTCAACCATTAATTGACAGATTCATGCCTCCAAGGAATTAAATTTCAGAACATACAAAAGATCTTTGACATAAGGTCAGAAAGAAGAATGAAATAAGCACTTCTCAGTTTACACTGAATCAGCAACAACACCTTCAACCTGCTGCTTCGCCAAGTATCTTTCCCTTCTTTCTTTCTACACAAGCAACAGTTATTCAACAAATGTAAGGTCAGAGAGAGACAATACAATATAAACAACTAATTAAGTGTTTATAGCATAAGCACATATGATATAATTTATAACTCACAAGTGCTTATATATAAGTTATTTCTATAACAAATAAATGAAACTAGCATTGTTTTCGTATCTCTTATAAGTTGTTTTCATGAGCTATATCGGAGAAAAGATTTGAAAATTGCTTATGAACGTGTCATAAGTTGTTTACATAAGCTCTTTTAAACCGTCTTAGAAGTGTTTATGTAAGTGGATAAACTCAAATAAGTTAAAAATGTAAATGTCTAACCCATTCATCTATAACAAGTCCCTCTCCAGCAACTCGTGGACCGGTCTCCTCTGGCGGTTTCTTTCGTGCTTCCAATGCAGCCTCCGCCTCAGCTAACTGTCGTTTAAGCTTATCCATGGCCTTCACAAGAATCAAAACTTTTCAACTATGACTCCAAATAAAATTTCAACATGATAAAATGTATTTGAGATGAATGAAATAATCTTACAGGGCTGTTGCGGTCAGGGTCAAGAAAAACAACCCGAAGAATTTGCTCTACAGCTACTTGATCTCTTTGCTCTTCGAACTGCACGAAGAAATCATATTCATTGTTTTTGTGATCAGCATAATGGTTTTCAAAATAAAGTTTTCGTATTTGGTTCATTAAAAAAAAAAAACTAAGCTTGATCGACAAAGTTTTCAAAACTAACTTTTGCAACTATAATATGATTTTATCGGATATAAACAATCTTGAAAACTACAAAGATTGAAGAGACATAGCACATTACCAGTTCAGGTACATAGTCCATTTCACCTTGCACTTTTAGGCTCATGATTTTGAACTTAACCTTGCTTTTTTGATCAGTTGGTTTCTCATTGTTCTCCGGTGGTTCAACAAACTTGAACACTGCCAAATAAACGAGACAATTGTTAGAGGATTCGCTAAATTCCAAGCATGTCATAGTTTTTGGCTAACACAAGTTTTGAAGGAGATATTACCAGTGGCAATTATACTTTCACCAGGTGAAAGAATGCCGCCCGGAGGGCGCATGTAGCAACTTTTAGGCGCAGTTGTTTGAAACTAAGACAAAAGAAAGTATCACATTAGTATTAAGTAGTGAATTCAACAATGGATATGGCGGTTTTCAGAAAAGCTACCATGCCGCAGCCTATGGCACCGCCATGACAGACATTCCTACACAACCTGCATACAGCGGTTGTCAGGAAAGCTGCCATGGCGTGACCATTTAACAAAACGGGTTGAAACAGTTAAAATAGTCACCAATTTATCCTAGGGGTGTCATGATAATGTTCTGCCAAACATCATTTCTAAATACAAGTAAATAATGGAAACATAAACCACACACCTTGAAAGCCACATGAGACTTGCAAGTGTTTTTAATTGTGATTGCACTCCTAACTTGCTTACCAGGTTCATCTTCAAAAACAAAGCCATACATTAATCAGTCAGTTATATACAAAGAGAAATCTATCAATAATATGCTATGAAGCATAGACACAACATCTCTGCTAACTCAGCGATACTGATAATAATTTGAAAAAATGATTAAACGTAATCACAAGTATCGGTATCGGTGTCCACCAACACAGACACCAATAGGTGTTAGTGCTACATAGATAATATGGGACTTTCCAACAGAAACTTCTCATTAACTTGAAGTTAGTTATAGTACCTTCCAATTAACATAAACCCTCTTAATTTTTCCACAATCATCAATAAGCTTCTTTGTAAATGAAAATCATTCTTTCAAAAACTAAAAGATAATCCAAACTAAATGATATCCTAGATTCCATTCATTATAATCAAACTAACCTTATTGTAACATAATTATGAACAAAACAACCTATTCACCATACTTAAGACCAAGCAATTAAAACAAAACATTAATCTAAAAATACATAAACACCAAAAAAGATCCCAAAAAAACATGTTAATGAGCAAACAAGTTTCAAAAGACACATACAAGGAAAGTAGAGCTTGTTAGGAGGATCAAGACGAAGCCTTCTCCTTGTAGGAAGCAAAGACTTAGCCACAGATGAAACCGTAGCTGAAGATTGAGGAATAGATCTGTCAATAGAATGAACACTCTGACTCTGATGATGAACATTATGCATGTAAGATGTAGATGAAGAAGAAGTAGTAGTAGTTGATGAAGATGAAGGATTATGACTCGTTTGCCAAAACGGCATTCTACAAAAGTTCCAAACTTTTCCATCAGATCCTGGCTTTTCACTCTCCACCTCCATTTTTCGCCGGAATCTCACCGGAGAGAGAATATTCCGGCAAACGGGTCACTGAATTGGTGGAAAAGTTTTAAGCTTTTTGTTAAATAAAGTGATGGGTCTTTTGAAGCAAAAATGGTGTGAAACAGCGCAAAGGTAGAAACCACCAACGTTGTTGTATTTGATTCACAAACAATTTGTTTTTGTTTTTGTTTTTTTATTGTTTTTTTTTTAATGTTGGAAAACAAAAGGGTGTTTAAATTTAAATTGAAAGTGGTTGTTAGTGGCTTTATGAGTGAGACAATTTGGTGAGAGTGGGGAATGGGGATTGATTTGTTTGTGAATTTTACTGTGATGTGATGATGATAGAATGAAGAATTCGGATCTCAATGTTGCTAATTTTGTGAATTTGAATTTTGTGTGTTTGAGATCCGAATGTTTATTGGTTACTAGTTTTTTACAGTTTGGTTTTTGATTTTGATTGATTCTATTGTCTCTTTCTACTACTCTGAACAATCATTTTCTAGTAGATTAGATTTCACGTTTTAAGATTTGGTACTGTTTTCATGTCTAAGATTATCATCACCCTATTCATCTCTTAAAAATTGGAAGAGTTTAATCTCTTAAATTGGAAATAATCAAAACATACAAATTTGACTAGATTTAATGTATTTGTAGCATTGAATTTGAAGTCATCACATTTTCTTAAGTTAGTTTTTTCTTAAATAATATTTAAAAAAAATGATAAATAATAAATAAATTCTAATATTATTCCATCAAATATAATTACACAACGATTGGATAAAAATTTAATGTCTCACTCGATCGTAATGTCATCGGTTCCACACCCGAAGTATCTGCTTGCATTCGAGTTCTCCCACGATTTCTCTGAGGTGTTTGGGGTCTCCAAGTATTCACATGAGTCAAAGGTGTTGTGCGAGGATTTGTTAGATGACACTAATACCCCAAACACCTCGGCAAAATCCTGGAAGACTTCGAAGACAAGCGAATGCGCTAGGGTGTGGAACCAGTGGATATTATGATCGAGCGAGACATTGAATTTTCAATCATTCTAAAAGATGGAATAATATTATAATTTATATTTTATTTAACATTTTATTAATTTTATTAATTTTATTTTGTTGTTAAAATAATATTGAAAAAAAACATGACAAAATAATGGTCAGTAGGGGTGTTCAAATTCAAACCAATCCAAATAAAAATCGAAAATCGAAAAAAAAAATTGAATTATTTTGGATGTCATTTTATAAGAACTGATTGGTTCGGATCGGATTGATTATATATTACTTATTTATTTTTTAATAATATATATGTTGTGTTAATTTAATATTAGATGATACTTATTTTTTAAAATTTTATTTATTAGTTTGATTTAATCTATTTATTTTTATTTTTTTCATCTTGAATATTAACTTTTGATATAATATATTATATCAACTTACTATTTATTAGTATTTTTAGAATATTAATAAAAGTTATAATTTATAATTTGGATATCCAAAATATCGATCCAAACTAAAACGTATGAAATTGAATCAGATCGAATCGGATTTTTTAAACCAATCATCCAAAACCGAACCAGACTGCAAGTAAATTTATCTTTGGATCAGATGATATTTTACTTTAAAACTGATCCAAATCAAACCACGAACACCCCTAATGGCTAGTGACACATGCTTTTAAATGATACATGCATGCACCATAAGCTGACAGCAAAGCATATGTCATGCCCTACGTCGCCTATGTATAAAAAAAAACATGACAATCCATCGGCCACTACCTCTATATTTTTTAAATTTATTTTAATATTTTCTACATATTTTCTTGCAGATTTAACGTTTCATGTATAATTTCCTGTGGATTTACCTGCTTAGCATTTTACCTACGAAAATAAAACATAATTTTATGTAGGAAAATATACAAGAAATGTCAAATATGAAAGAAAAAATTGTATATGGTACGTAAATAGAGTTTAAAAAAATATTGAGCACCAATTCAATTAGCGCCCCCTATTTAAATATAGGTGCATGCGTTGAATGCCTTAAGTGGTGTGCCTTCTAAGTATCATAAACAGAAAGCGATGGGTTTTCTTGTTTTATGATAATTATCATAATGTTAATGATGACTGGATATAAGTCATTTGAATTAGTTTGATTTAAAGTCCACCATAGGTTTCATGCATGTGAAATCACGGAAGTGTTGTGCTTCTTTGTTGTGTTAGAAAATTTTCGGATAAGTCTTGATGTAAGGCTTGTACAAATATTTAGAACATTAGAAAACCTCTCACAGAGTGTGAGGGGACTAGATGTATCTTTGGTTGGAAAGGGAAACTAGGATATATCCTTGTGTTCTTTACTTTTATGCATTTTATTTTCTGCATTTTATTATCCTAAGATCATAACATTCAATATCTTGCTTCAGGTAAAATGACAAGACAAGATCGAAAAAATAGGACAACCTTAATTCACCCCTCTTAGATTACACTCTACACTTACATCTTTCCTACACATCGATTTAACCATTGACATATTAAAGATGTTTACTCTCATCCATGTAATCTTTTCTCCAAGATGCATAATTAGTCTTATTCTTAAAATTATCTTGATAAACACATTGGCAACTTCAAACATAAAATGCCCATACATAGCCATGCATAATTAGTCTTATTCTGTCAATTATCTTGATAAACACATTGGCAACTTCAAACATAAAATACACATATTAAGGATTATTAACACCCTTACAACTGCACAGATATTTCAATAATGACTAACTAATCATGCCAACTATTTTAAATAAAAAATCATGTATGATTTCAATATACTGCTTATTTATTTAGTTTTAAAAAAAATGGTCAAACTTCTTTATTATTTATACATAACAAAAATAATATTTATGTTAGAAATTTAAAAAATAAAAACTAACACTAATATATACCACCATGTTTTATCCCTTAAGAACTTCGCTCATACATGCCTCGTATTTGAGAGATTGTATATTGTTGTATCTTGGTATATCTGTAACAATACAATTTACTTAATATCAATCAACCTCGACCTTCTAAACATAGATACTGCTTAAAATTTATGGAGTCTTTAAAATGGGATTGGAGAGGCCAGCCTAATCGCTAGTAGGATTAACAAAGCTCACCATTATGAAAGAGGGCGAGATCATTGGTCACGGGGTCCGTTTGACCCTGAGTCTAGAGATCACCTCATATTCGCTAACTTAACAATGACTTATGTAACAATTTCTATAAAATAATAAAACACGCTCAAATAAGGAAGTTATGGCCAATTAGTAAAAATTTGTCATTAAGGCCACATTGAGACAAAACAAGAATAATCATGGGTCATAAATGACCAAAATCAGTAAGGCTAATTTAAAGGGCCTGATGTATATATACACCAAAGGACACCGAAGAAAATTAACTTATTCACAAATCACTAAAACTTACGCTTTGATGATTCTTGTACTATATACGTTTTGTAAGTACATTTAGTGCCCACCATGGGCCTTATTAAACCTGACGTGGGTCATATTCATAAACATATTGTTGTTTAGTAAAACCCATGTCTCACAATGGTAAACATTATTGCCAATAGTAACAACAATGATTGGGATGCCATAGCTATGATGTTGACCATTATGGAAGAACTATCTCGCCATATTGAAACTTTGCAAGTCAACATTTGAAATCTTCAGGAAGAAGAAGAAGAAAAAGAACAACAACAATAATAACAACAACAACAACTGACAGTGGATGAAAAGGAGGAATCCCTAAATTCTCAATCTCTCTATGTCATATTTAAGCCACCCCTTAATAACTTTCAATGAAAATAGTGACCCTCAAGATTAATATCATCTTCATTAACATCCTAATGACATTAATTTGAGGCAACAAAATGTTTGAAGTGTAAACTTATTGCCAAAACCTTTAAGGAATCGACTTTATGTTGATATATGAACTTTATTAGGTTCTCAATATCTAATTATAATGATATCTTTGGGAATATACTTCATCATTTCTCTGTAAGAAAATACATAAATGTTTATACAACAAGCTCGTAATGTACGACATGGTAATGTTGAATCCTTGTGAAAGTATTTAGCGAAATTCAATGCAAAACTATAAAGGGAGTGAATGTCAATTAGGAAATGTTTCTAGAGACATTCTAAAACCGCTCAAGGCCCAAAATTTCAATGATTCCCTCCCAAAAAAGTCGATGGAATTGATAGAATAAATTATGGCAAAGTTAGAATGCTATGTAAAAGAAATGAAAGTAATGTTAAAAAAAGAGCTCGGGATGTAAATGACAAAATCAATGAGAAACCTAAATCCTCTAATTATAAAAGAATTTAGATTATGCAACTAGTTAGAGATATGAGTGAATTCAAGTTTTCTAGGATACACCTATAAAATTACGAACCAAAGGACACCAAAAGGGAGAAAATACTACGAGAAATGTACCATAGTAGGGCTATTCCAAAGCCTCAAAGACCAAAATGTGAGGTGATGGGAAGCGGTCCCCACAAATGGTGTAAATATCCCAAAGTAAAAAAGCATGATACAAATGATTATCACCAATTGAAGAAAAATATATAGCATCTTATCCAAAAGGTCCATTTAAGGAGGTATATACAAGGAGGATCTCATAACTCACGAAGAAGGCCATATTAACCTAGGAGAGATCACTTGAGATGTGCTTAACAAAGGAGCTATATAAGACTGAAAGAAATAAAGGATGATAAGTAATTCCAACATATTATAAACAATATTGTTAGAGGTTTCGTGAGGGATGGTGAGTCGAGCTTTTCTCAAAATATTTATGCTCGTTTAGTCATGAAAATTTATTATCCCTTTTTAAAATCAATGATGCCATATATTAGTTGTTTTTACTATGATATTATTGGAGTCACATCTCTTAAAGATGACCCCATGGTCATTAGCATATAAATGTTCAATTGTTATATAAAAAGGTTTCTTGATGATCATGGAAGTTTGGTCGATGTTCTCTATTTGGATGATTTAAAGATAATTCAGCTAGATCCAAAGCTTCGTTAATCTTTCAAAGGCTCCTTGGTGTATTTTCAAGCGAGAAGGTTCATGTTCAAGCTCATAATCCGGTCAAAACCACATTAAGAATATGCCAAAATTCTAGGAAAATTAAAGTCAGATATCTTGTAGTGAACACCCCTTCCTCTTATAACATATCATCAACATAATTTTGTGGAATGCCTTGGAAGCAGATTTATCTATACTTTATCTAGCTATGAAGTATCCTCCATATAATGGTTGGTAGAAGTGGTAAAGGGGGACTAGGAGGTAGCCCCAAAATGTTATCAAGATAGCTTGAAAATTAAGAAAAAGGCAAATGATTTAAAAAAAAAAAATCAACTTCCACAACATCAATTTTATAGTTCTATACCTTAAAGAAGAGTACATGGGAGAGGGATTGGTGGCCATAGAAGACTTAAATGAAGGCTCAATTTGGTTCCCAAAGTTTTCAAACTACTAAGATATGAACCTCTTTAACGAATGAGAAGGAAGGTGGGGTTATACAGTTGCTCCAACAAATATCTATTATTTTCCCTGGCTCCTTAGAGATGTTGAGAATATATAGATGTTGATATCATTTGTAACCTCCTCGCCCTTAGTGAAAGCTTCAAACCTATTTTCTAGAGAAAGCGTAATATAGGAGAAGAAAGGTGGATTAATATCATTGAAGAAGTCACAAATTTTAAAGAGGCCAAATTTATCATTGAAGTAAAGTATCCTACTTGGTAGGAGAGCATCGTGATAGTTAAAAAAAATCCTTAGGAAAATGGTCTATGTACGTAGATTTCTCTTATCTCAATTAAGCATGTCTTAAAAATCCATTATCATTACTAACATAAATAAGTTGATTGATGGATCTTTAGCTTACCAGTTACCCAATTTTATGGATGCATATTCAGGATACAACCAAAATAAGATTAATCCTAAAGATGCACTCAAAATGGCAATCATGACCAACAATGGCAACTATTACTACAAAATAATGAATTTTGGTCTTAAAAATGTTGGAACTACCTACCAAAGGATGATGGACATTGTTTTTGCATATCAAATCGACACACAATTTGGAAGTTTACAAAGACAACATGGTATTCAAGACTTATAACAAAGAGAATCACTAAGGCAATATTAAAGACATTCTAATGTTGATGAGAAGCTATCACATGCGCCTTAACCCAACCAAGTGCTCTTTTGGAGTCCATGCTAGAAAACTTTTAGGATTCATGTTAACCAGAAAAGGAATAGAAGATAACTATGATAAATAGAAAGCTATAATTGATATGAGAAGCATTGCCTCAATTAAGAAAGTTCAATAATAGACAGGGAAATTTGCAGCACTTTTTCAGATTTCTCTCATGTTCAAATGACAAGTCATTTCATTTTTTCTCAACCTTGAAGAAGAAAGAAAAATCTGAGTAGATGAATAAAAATGAACATGTTTTTTGAGACTCTATTTGTTCTAACTCTCTAAAAGGAAGGAGTTCCCTTATACTTATATTTATTTGTTATTAATAACTCCATGAGCTCGGTACTAGCACACAAGGTAGATGGCAAGTAAAAGCTGGTGTATTTTGTGAGCAAAGTGTTTAAAGGATTCAAACTAAGGCACTGCAAAATTGAGAGGTTGGCTTTGAAAATTGTTGTTACGACAAGGAAATTGAGACCTTATTTCCAGGGATATGCCAAAAATGTAAAAACTAATTATCATATTCTTTGAGTATTAAAGAAGCCGCGTCTAGTGGGAAGAATGGTATCATGGGAAGTCGAGTTATTAGAGCACGACATTACTTTTGTCACAAGAAGTAGCATAAAATCCCAAGCCCTCACTAATTTCTTGGTAGAATTTGTCTCATCTTTGAAGGAAGAAACTCCTCAAACCTAGATCTTATAAGTAGATGAAGCATCTAACTTAAATGAAAGTGGAACAAGGGTAGTTTTTGAAGGACATGGTGACATCTTGATCGAGAAATCTTTACAATTCGAGTTTAAATCTAGAAATAACCAAGCAAATATATGAGGCATTGTCTATTGGAATGAATTTAGAAAAAGAAATTGGGGAAACCAACCTTCGTGTTAGGAGAAATTCCCATCTAGTCACTAACAAAGTTGCAAGCAAGTATCAAACAAAGGAAACATTATTCATTAAGTATTTACAGAAGACTAAAGACATTGGCTATGAGTTTCAAATTTTTTGAAGTGTTTTATGTGCCCTTTAAGGAAAATTCAAGAGCCAATCTGCTTTCAAAAGTCGTTATGACCAAAAAGCATATCACAATAAAACAATGATCCAAGAAACATTACTCACCCCTAGCACAAATGCTAAAGACATTCATGTCATGAGGCTAAGAAACAACGTCGGTGAAGGTTGGATGTTGCCCTAATCAAATATTTGACAAGCGAGCACCTATTTGATGACGATGAATAAGTAAATCACGATGGCAGATACATTATAAAAAATGGAAAGGGTCATGCATATGCTAAGGTTTTTGGATGAAGGCGAGATAACATTAGTTTTAATGAAGTGCACGAAGGTGTATTTGGTAGCCACATCAAAAGCAAAGGCTTTGCGAAAGAGCTTATTAAGGTCGACTATTATTTACCGAGTATGTTGAAGGATAATGTTAAATATGTGGACAAATGTGATAAATATATGCGATTCTCGAACCTACACCACGTCCTGCTGAGATTCTACATCAAGTCACCTCGCCATGGTTGTTTTATAAACGAGGATTAAAAATGATGGGACCTTTTTCACTTAGTATTAGTCGAAATCAAACCATTAAATATATAGCTCACTAAGACTTTGTAGATTACTCAAAAGGGGATGAGCGATCTCATGTCGATCTCTAGTAAGATCAATGAAGCTCGTCGTTATAAAAGAGGAGCAAACTCATTTAACCACGAGGTCGGCTTGACCCTATGTTAAAAGATCAATTCAATCTCATTCACTTAACCATAACGTATGTAACAATTTCTATAAAAAATAAAACGTTTATACAAGACAGTTCATAACAATAATGACATGAAGATCACAGTCAAACAAAAATATTTAATGACCATAAATGACCAAAATCATTGAAATAATATATATATATATATATATATATATATATATATATATATATATATATATATATATATATATATATATATATATATATATATATATATATATATATATATATATATATATATATATATATATATATATATATATATATATATATATATATATATATATATATATATATATATTATGGGTTTGTCTAACATATGCAATATTGCATAGGATAAAGGGTAATTAATACACAATTTTTATTGAAATATCATATATTAATTACACTTTATCCTATGCAATATTGCATAACAATGTTTCACTAATAAATTATCACTAAAATAATAACTAATATATGATATTTCAATATAAATAGTGTATTAATTATCTTTTATCCTATGCAATGTTGCATAGGTTAGAAAAACTAATATTATATGTTCCAGAGGACATTGGAGAAAACCAACTTATTCATTAATCACTAAAAGTGAAGTTTTGGGTGGTTTCACTGCTAGTAGATGATGTACTTTTTAGCAACTAATATATATTAATTTTTATTAATAATAATAATTATTTTTAAAATATTTTAATTTTAATTTTTCCTTAGATATCAAAATATATTAGCTAGCTTTGCTTTTAATGTTTAAATAATACAATTAATACTAAAATATATTAACTTCTTTTTTTTTTTTTTTAATAATTTGGCTTTTTAAGAATATTATATACAATACTTTTTCCTCATTATACCTACATTGACCTGGAACTGTCTCTTAAATGATCTGGGTGTATCACATGGTTACATCCATACCTATGTCTTTTTTTATTAATTTTTCTTAACTTTATTTGATAATACTAACAATTTCGATAATTGAGTAAATAAAAAAACAAATTCAATAATTAGTGGTGAACAACAACACACAAAAAAAAAGGTGTAAGGTATGAGTTATGATGTCGAGTCTCTCAAGCAAAAAAAGCAATTAAGATAAGAAGAAAAGAAAATCAGCATCCACACTCAAGTTGGCCCCAAAAAGAAGAACAATAACAACACGAGGAATGAAAAAGCAATGGATTTATGCTTTTTATTAAATTGACATTTATATCATCATTTTTTTTCTTTTCCACTTTTATTTGATTCACATTGTGTGCTCGAAAAGAATAGAGAAAAAGTTTCTTTCTATCCAATAATATTATTAGTCATGATATGCTAATGCTACGAAGGCAGAACATTACCTACTCTTTACTAGTGGTGTTGTTAAGAATGACAACACAAGAAAACCCACTTGCCCTCATGCAAAAGAGCATATCACTATCCTCCCATTTTAATCAAATTCAATTTTGCAAATTTTAGTTTAGCATGTTTGGTTTGCTATTGCAAAAATTAATTTTAACATTTTAAATGTGTTAGAGTAGAATTAATTTTTTTTTCTTCATTATTTTAAAGTGAAGTTAAAATTTGGAGTTTTTTTTTCCCCTTTAAATTGATAGTTTTAATCTTACCCGCACATTGAGTAATGGTAAATCTTTTAAATTCCGATATTTTGTCTATTATAACTGACATTTGTCTACCAATACCACACATGTATATTTTTTTCAAATAAAAAAAAATCAATTAAACAACCTATTCATGTGTTATGATTTTACCTTTCTACATTATATTTACGAATTTCTTTGTTCAAAAGCTCATAAAACGATCAATTCAATCTATAATACTCTTTGATGGAGTTAAGAAACTCACAGTTGAGGGGTGTATTTTATTCCTTTGTGTAATCACTTAAAGCGAAATGGAATCACAATTGAGAGATATTAGTCAATATCTCAACTAACTTTCAAGTTCGATAACATATTTAAAATGTTCGATGAGAGATCATAACAACTTAAAAATCCAAGTTTTTTGTATGCACTTGTATTTTGGTAGAAGTCTCAAAAGCATAGATCAACCATCGATCCTAGATGTCAAGTAAACATATATCTAACAACAATTCACAAACGTTAAGAATGCCAACATCGATCAATAACTATCCTCAATGCTTCTAAAAACACTTTGGTTGATCTTCCTGAACATTTAATGATTATGACCTATGAAGTACGAACACTCCAAATATGATCCCAACATTGACATGAAGATATTAATAATAATTTAAATAAATAAATAAATTAAATATAATAACAAGTATCGATGCATGTGCCCGACATGGACACAGATGATGTCCGACATAGATACAGACACACTTATTTTTAGAGGTGTTTGTGCTACATAGATTATGACTATGCATTTCTTTAGAGAGAATATCAACAAAAGAATATACGATGTTATCTCTCAATAACCTTCATCATTTTTAAAGTCATAACTCATTATGAGGTTCAACAAGGTACATAATTAAAGGTCAAATAAGATAATTCTTCTGCTAATTTTGTCACCTATGCAATTCAAGAAATTTAACGGAACCTAAATAAGGTATTGCAATCCAAAGCTAGTTAATTGTTATAGTGATGACTACCTCCCTATTGAAACTGGCCTTTTGGGGGGCAATTTGTTGGCTAGAGATTTGACTTGTTCATAAAGGAGTCTTGAGAAGCAAAATTTGAGAAGGCCAGAGGGAAAAGGGTCCGACCTAGCCAAAAGAAGGAAAGTCAGCTATGGGTCAACGCTCAAAAGGCAGAAGCCATAAGGGTGTCGAAGAGCTTCGACGCACCCACATAAACCATCATATCGAAGGGATTTCGACAAGTCCATTTAGGAAGACATGGAAAAAAAACCGCTCCAAGTAATGGGACGAAGTAGTGGGTGGTTACTAGAAGAATGGGTTGATAAGTGTCAAAGCCTGATTTGTTGGACAAGTGTCTGACAGTTATTTTATTTGTCTATATTAGTAGATTTCAATTTTAGTAAAAAAGGTCGCATTTCTTCACATTGTAAAGGGAGGCACTCAAAGTACCGAGCGTCAGATAAACGAGTTAACCCCTACTCAAATGTATGATAGCGTCCAAAAAACCTTTGTATTTCAAGTCTTTTTTAATTCCAAGTTAATTTAAAATACTTGCCTTTTATCTGTATCTTTTTTACTTTGCATTTATTCGCTTTTATTGTCCTTTCATTCAAGCATTATGCACGCGTCTGCTATAAAAACACAAAATACAAAAAAGATACGCAAAGAACCCACATTACCATTCTACATTACAAGAGTTCGCGTCATAACTAATTGGACAGAGCAGTCCTGTGACTTATTTGGCCGGTCCCGCAAGTAAATCTCGAGCGTAGGAGGCCTGTGGAACGTTCGTGCGAAATCCACGTGCGAACAAATTGACATGCCCAGTGGGACCCGTTGGGTTATTTATATGCACTTGCGCAGTGGCAGAATGGTAACTCCACGTCCAAACGAAGAACCCTCTTCGACAGGAAGTCTAGTTGTTACGAACACAACTGAACCAGTTACGACCGCAGTACCGACTGCTACCAGTGGATCGACCACTGCTCCTATTCGCCTGAACCGATCAGGCCGAATGTGGGTGGAACTTCGGGGCCACTAGGACCCAGTTTCACCATTCCGTTTTCTAGAACCTTTGGTATGCCTCCCGAATTCATGTCAAATTTCCACAATTATGGCTCGACGTTTGCAGATAGTTTGTCAGGAGCTTTTTCTCTTTTCAAGGATTGAGACCTTTGACGAAACAATACGGCCGAACAATTATTTGTCTCAGTCGATGGCAACTTTTACTTCAAA
Source organism: Lathyrus aphaca (assembly GCA_963966055.1). NCBI lineage: Eukaryota > Viridiplantae > Streptophyta > Magnoliopsida > Fabales > Fabaceae > Lathyrus > Lathyrus aphaca. Next base: position 694,992,964 of record OZ014519.1, on the reverse strand, counting down.
CATTGTGGTCGTTGTAAAGCAGCAGATAGATGAAAGTAACCACAAGATGGTCCATATGTTAACACAACAAATGGGAACCATTTAAGACCTTTAATACAAGATTCGACATAGAGTTACCAACATTTGGCAACTAAGATGACTCGAATAGGGGATTTTTTGGTGGCACCAACTACCCACGATGTCGAACCCCACCTTCTCGTCCTAAGACATCGGTCCGACACGAAGAGGAGTACGAAGAGATTTTAGAGCAACCTTACGAAGAGGTTAAAAAAATACCTAGGGTGGCCTAGATTCCTCTCGTCTTGATGTTACATCGACATCAATACCAAGGAGATGTGTTAGGAAAAGTTCGTCAGGATTCCATGGCCAGAGAACCGAACCTTGAAACTATAGTAGAAAGGATTATGGTCCAAAATGGTGCCAACCCAGACCTTCAACGACTCACTTACATGTCTCTGTTACCAAACTATGTGCTACAAACTGAACTTACCAGGGGCTGGAAAGTCCCAAAGTTCACCAAATTCGCTGGTGAGACAGAAGAGTCCATAGTCGAACATGTGGCACGTTACCAGACTGGGGATGGGGATATAGCCAATAATGAGGATTTAAAGATGAAGTATTTCCCTAGTTCCCTCACTAAGAATGTGTTTACTTGGTTTACGACGCTTCCTTCTCAGTCCATTCACATATGGACTCAACTTGAAAGATTGTTCCACAAACATTTTTATATGGGAGAATCCATGATCAACCTAAAGGAATTGGCTAGCGTGAAAGAATGACGAGTGAGTCCGTCGAACAATATCTAAACAGGTTTAGAATTCTGAAAGCTAGATGCTTTACTCAAGTCCATGAACATGAGTTAGTCGAAATGGCCACAAGCGGATTTGACTATTTGATTTGAAAGAAGTTAGACACTCAATACCTTAGAGACATGGCTCAATTAGCAGATAGGGTTCGACATGTCGAAAGCCTAAAAGCTGAGAAGTCTAAGGCTGGTCGATTTCATAAGAAAGTTGCATATTTAGCAACCGACGAGTACTCCTCCAAAGACGGAGAGTTCCTTGACAAAAGTGAGGTTAATGTGGCTGAACTTAAGCCAGGACCTGCCTACCGATGCAAAGTATTGAAACCATCGATCAGAAAAGAACCTGTCGAAACAGGGAAATCCGACAAATACGTTACTAAGACTTACACTTTTGATATATCTAAGTGCGATGAAATTTTTTATTTACTAGTAAAAGATTGTGAAATTGTTGTTCCACCTGGTTTAAAAGACCCCCCTCTAGACCAAAAGAAAAAGAGAGGATTTTGTAAATTTCATAATTACCTTGGTGATAAAACTTCTCAATGTGTTCTTTTCAGGGATTTGGTGCAAAAGGCTCTGAAGGACGGCAAACTTTAATTTGGCGAAAGGCCAAAGATGTAGGTCGACACTGACCCTCTAAATGTCGAAGAAGCGCTTTATTTGGAGCTGAATGAATGTCTGATGGTGGAATTTACTGAAGATTTCCCCAACACACCTCATGTCAAGGACGTGAAGTGTATGATGGCCGACACTACTGAAGGTGACAACAAAGACACTGAGGAAAACTAGAAGCAGTTTACCCAAGGGATGATGAAAGCTTGAATGAACTCCAAAGGAAATACCAAGTGGGTGGATCAAGGGAAATGTTATGTCCAAGGTGCAATGTTATGTTCGGCGAGAAGGCAACTGAAAGATATGAAGCTGGAAAAAAGGAAATTGTTGCCGCTAAGGGGTCCAGTATCCCAAAGTTTGTGTTCGACCAAGGGGGTAACCTTTATCGAAATGAAGAATTCCCAAGATAGACCAGCTCATCCAGGCATAAGACTTTTGTGCCACCATCTGACACCCCACGAGAGAAGTGGGTTGAACCAATCAATTAGAAGTGTAATAAAAGACCGAAATGGAGTGTGATGGACCCAAAGAAAGAAACTGGGAAGAAAAACGAACCCATGGTTTATGTGGTTTCTCCCAACTACAAAGGGAAGTACCCAATGACCAGGACCCAATGGAGACACTACCAGAGAAATAAGAAAGCCGGAAAAGGGGCCCTAACATCTTGACCAAAGCAAGATGAGGCCCTTGGATCAAAAGGGCAGAGCCCAAAAGCAAGGTGGGTCGAAAAGGGAAAGATAGTTGTGAACCAGATGCTGACTATTGAAACCTCTAAGAAAAAAGAGGTGATATCCAAACAAAAGGAAAAGTGTACGCCTGCTGTCGGAAAGGGGAATGAGCCTAAATACACTCCCCAATCTGACGAGGAAGAGCCTAAATATTCACCTTAGTCTGAATAGGAGTAGACCCTGTCACTAGAAGATGACTTCGACGTGGATATGTATGATGATACTAATGATGATACTTATGGGGAGGACTTCGTCGTCAACTGTGGCATCGTGTCTCTGTTGCCATCCAAATATGACATTGTCTCTGAAGTGTATGAAGCGGAAGAAGACTCTGTAGCAAATGAGATCCCTGAAGACAAACCATTATGCTACTACGTCATGAACGACAGGGTAGTCGAAGAAAAGAGAGCAGTGTTCGAAAGACCTAGCGCTGACATGATGTATCATCTGAAGCCTCTATTCATAAAGAAAAAGGTCAACGGGATGACAATCAATAAAGTATTTGTCGATGGTGGGACATTTGTAAACTTAATGCCCTATATTCTTTTCAAGAAAACTAGGAAGACTGGTGAAGATCTTCGACAACACAACATAGTTTTGTCCAATTATGAAGGCAAGACCAACAATATTCTAGGAGTGATCCAAGTCGACCTGGATGTGGGAATAACCACAAGGTCGACATTGTTCATGGTGATTAACTCTAAGGCCAATTTTAACCTATTATTAGATAGAGAACGGATTCTGGTATAGGGCCAGTGCCTTCAACCCTACACCAAAGACTTAGTTTCTAGAGAAAAGATGGTATCATTGAGAACATTGAAGCCGACCAAAGTTATTACAAGGTCGACGCCACCAAAGGATCTAAGAGGTCATTCGACCATCACTTAGAAAACGTGGCCCCTTGTGATGATGGATCTGGTTCTTACACCTCCGTCAAAACTGGCCCATGTTGAACTTGGATCCATATCATGGTTTTGTCTAGGGTGATGTTAACATACCAGAAGAGCCAAATGAATTTCCTCCTGCTTGGTGGTATGAGGTCGACGAAAATGACCTTTGAGTCAGAAAGCATGACTCTAATTTCGGCCTACTTGGATGAAAACAAAAAAGAAATGGCTATGGAAAGTAGGGAGCATCAGACCCTAATAGACAAAGCCAAAAATTATGGACAACTGGGCCAAACAACATCTTTGGAAAGCTGAAGGCTAGATTGTATTTATGACAATGGGCCTTTGGGGTTCGAGAGGGACCCAACAAATGAGCCACAAAAAATGCAGGCTCAGGACCCAATCGAAGAGATTGATCTAGGGGATGAGACCAATAAGAGACCCATGTACATAAGTACGAAAATAGGGTCAAAAATGAAGGCTAAGCTAGTCGAAGTATTGAAAGAATACAAAGACTGTTTTTCCTGGGATTATAGAGAAATGTCTGGTCTGAGTCGAAGTGTGATGGAGAAAGTTCTACCTATACAGCCAGGCAAAAAGCCAGTCAAGTAGCAACCTCGTCGGTTTGCCCCAGCGGTGACTGAAAAGATCAAACAAGAAATCGAGAGATTACTCAAAAGCTGGTTCATCAGAACTGCAAGGTATGTCGAATGGCTTGCCAATATAGTTCCTGTAATTAAGAAAAATGGAACACTTCATGTTTGTATCGATTTTAGAGATCTCAACTTGCAACCCTAAAAGATGAATACACAATGCTTACTTCAGAGATTCTTGTCGATTCAGCCGTAGGTTTTGAGTATTTGAGTATGCTCGACGGATACTCGGGGTACAACCAAATCCTCGGCAGAGGATGATGTCCCTAAAACGGAGTTTCGATGCCCAGGAGCCATATGTACATATGAATGGGTGGTAATGCCCTTTGGCTTGAAAAATTTCAGGGTTACATATCAAAGAGCCATCAATGCCATATTCCATGACTTCATAGAGAAGTTCATGTAGGTCTACATTGACGACATCGTTAAAAACTCCTCGTCGGAGAACAATCATTTAGACCACATTCGACGCTCTTTTGGGCGGATGAGGAAATATGGATTAAAAATGAATCCACTAAAATGTGCTTTTGGTGTACGTGCAGGAGATTTTTTGGGCTTTGTCGTCTACAAAAAAGGGCATTGATATCAATTAAAACAAGACAAAGGCCTTGTTAGATCTCAAGCCTCCTTCGAAGAAGAAACAACTTCAATCGTTGTTGGGAAAAATAAACTTCTTGAGAAGGTTCATTTCCAACCTAAGTGGCAAAACCAAAGTGTTCTCGCCATTGCTGAAGATCAAGAATGACAATGAGTTCCATTGGGGAGAGAAGCAACAAGAGGCGTTCGAAGCAATCAAAAACTATTTGTCGAAGCCTCCTATGTTATTGTCACCTAGTATAAATAAAAACATGAGATTGTATATTGTTGCATCAGATACGACCATAGGAAGTATGTTAGCACAAGAGGACAACGATGGTGTCGAAAAACCGATTTATTACCTCAGTAGAATGTTGATAGATGTCATCCACCAAAAAGGCATCGAGATCAATCAAAACAAGACAAATGCTATGTTAGATCTCAATCCTCCTTCGATGAAGAAACAACTTCAATCATTGTTGGGAAAAATAAACTTCTTGAGAAGGTTCATCTCCAACCTAAGTGGAAAACCAAAGTGTTATCGCCATTGCTGAAGATCAAGAAGGACAGTGAGTTCCATTAGGGAGAGAAGAAACAAGAGGCATTTGATGCAATCAAAGACTATTTGTCGAAGTCTCCTATGTTATTGTCACCTAGTATAAATAAAAACATGAGATTGTATATTGCTGCGTCAGATACGACCATAGGAAGTATGTTAGCACAAGAGGATAACGATGGTGTCGAAAGATCCATTTATTACCTCAGTAGAGTGTTGATAGATGTTGAAACTAGGTACACTATGATTGAAAAGTTATGCATGTTTCTATACTTCTCATGTATGAAACTAAAGCAATATATAAAGCCTGTTGACGTTTATGTTTCGTATCATTGTGGTGTCATTAAACATATGTTGTCGAAATCTATTATGCATAGTCGAATAAGTACATGGGCACTAGCGTTAACAAAGTTTCCATTAACATACCAACCCTTAAAGGCTATGAAAGGTCAGATAGTGGCCGACTTTATTGCCAACCATGCAGTGGTCGAACCCAAGGTACTCATAATTGACGTGAACCCATGAAGACTATATTTTGATGGATCAAGCCATAAGCATGGAACAGGCGTAGGGGTAGTGATAATATCCTTACAAGGTCTCCCGACAAGATTCAAATGCAGGGTCAAAGGGAATTGTTCCAACAATGAGGCAGAGTATGAAGCGTTAATTACTAGGTTGAGGATATTAAATAGGCTAGAAGCACAGAGAGTGGAGGTCAAAGGTGACTCAGAGCTGGTAGTAAAGCAACTCATGCGAGAATACAAATGTATAAAGGAACATCTACTAGCCTACTTCGTTATGGAAAAGCAATTATTAGAGGAGTTCCATGTAGCAAGTATTGTACATGTGCCAGAAGGGAGAACCAGGAGGCAAATGATCTGGGTATAAAGTGGCGAAGGACAAACTAGAAGACTCCATTGAGGTACAAGATAAAATGGTGTTGAATGCGCCACAATTACCAACTTATGATGATTTAGAAGACAAAGAAACATGGTGCGGCGAGGTCCTCGTCATTGATAGATTGTCGATGTCAGATTGGTGGGGACCCATCATAGAGTACTTAGAGAATCCTATCAGGGGAACTGATAGGAAGACAAAAGACAGGGCTTTGAGTTATGTGTTAATGGGAAACGAGCTCCTGAAGAAAACCTCAGAGGGGGGTTTACTCAAGTGTATAGGGGACTCCGAAGCATATCTCGCTATAATAGAGGTACATAGTGGTGCTTGTAAAGCCCATCAAGATGGCCACAAAATGAAATGGTTATTGTTTAGACAGGGCGTTTATTGTCCAAATATGCTCAAAGATTGTATAGACTTTACTAAGGGATGTCAAGAATGTCAAAAACATGTTAATATCCAGCATGCCCCAGCCAATGTGCTATTGTGAAACCATGGTAGTTTAGAGGACGAGCTTTGGATGTGATAGGTGAAATTAGTCCTGCAACATCGAAACAACAAAAATTCATCTTGGTGGGGATAAATTACTTCACTAAATGGATAGAGGAAATACCTTTGGTAAAAGTGGACCATGAAGCTGTTATCGACATCATCTAAGGCCATATAATATATAGGTTTAGGATTCCTGAAACCATAACCACCGACCAAGGGTCAGTGTTTATAGGTCTAAATATGCAGGTGTTTGCAGCAGAAATAGGATTTAAGCTCGTCACATCGACACCATACTACGCACAAGCAAATGGACAAGTCGAAGCTGCAAACAAAGTGGTGATCGGGCTTATTGAAAAATATGTTGCCAAAAAGCCTAGAAACTGGCACAAGACTTTGGATTAAATCATGTGGGCATGTCGAACATCCCCCAAAGAGTCAACGAACTCGACACCGTCCCGTTTGACGTTTGGCCATGATGTCGTCCTACCCTTAGAAATTGGATTTCAGTCGATAAGGGTTCAACGTCAATCTGAGATCCCATTGGAATAATATCGTAATATGATGTTCGACGAGATCACAAACTTGGACGAAGAGAGGTTAAAGGCGTTGGACGTGTTGTTGCGTCAAAATGAGAGAATGGCGAAGACTTATAATAATAAGTTCGAGTCAAAGACCTTTGAAGTTGGTGATTACGCGTGGAAGGTCTTCTTACCCATGGACAGGCGAGATCGGACATTAGGAAAATGTTCACCCAATTTGGAAGGACCATTCAAAATAAGTCAAGCCTTTAGCAACAATGCCTATGAGATAAAAGAGATATGCTTTGATGATAGAATCTTGAGAGTAAATGTGAAGTGTCTAAAACGATACAACCCTATGCTACAAGAAGTACACATTCACGCATAAAAAATGAATTTTCAATAATAATGGTCATAATAGACCAACAACCAAAAATGGCATACAAAGAAGGCATAATGCGTTATAAAATTAAACATAAAAATCCTGTAGGCCAACAGGGTGCAGAAAATGAAATGCACAAACAACCAAATGGAGTTTGGCAAAAAATGGTTATTCATCCATGCCTCTCCAAGCTTCCGAGTCGAGGAAGTTCATCTAGTCTTCATCAACATTTGGATCTAAGTCAAAACTTTGAGGTAGCCTATTCTTGAGAGGTTTCATCTGGGTCACTGAGGTTTTCCCAGCTATTTTAGCCCTAGTCTCCGGCGCAGGAGCCGTGGAACTGGTTGTTTTAGAGGGTTCTAGATCTTTCTTGGCCACCTTCTAGGTTGGAAGGGAATTTGAAGAAGAGCTCATTTGAATGGGTGCAGCGAGAAGGTGCATGAAATCCACATTTTATAAGAGCAATACTCCTCGAATGAAGCACCCGAATGGAGGGTAGGCATGCAATCAGTCTTGGAAAAAGAGTGTCACACAAACATGGTCCTTTCGAGGTCTTGAAAACGATTCCCTTGTTGTTCCAAATTAATGTGAGGGACCGATTTCGAGGAAGGGGATTCAAGCTATTATCGCCACTCCAATTACAAATGGATAAAAGGGGGATGATATTTATACCCAAGGCCATACGAGGTAAGGGTTCTTCTAGGGTTTTGAATTATTTTAGTGGGAAGATGGAAGACCCCTATGTCTTAAGAAAGTTGTGAATCATGATAGATGTGACATGCTGTCTCAGTCCGACAGAATGTGAATAGTTGATTGAGGCAAATCAACAGTTGAAGAAGGTGTCGAAATCACTCAGGAAAATCCAAAAGGCAAAGCTTATTTGGTCGACTACCTCTCTATCGAAACTAACCTTTTGAGGGGCAATTTGTTGGCTAGATATTTTGACCTGTTCATAAAAGGAGTCTTGAGAAGCAAAATTTGAGAAGGCCAGAGGGAAAGGGTTCGACTCAGCCAAAAGAAGGAAAGTTAGCTATGGGTCGATGCTTAGAAGCCAGAAGGGTGTCGAAGAGCTTCGACGCCTCCACAAAAACCATCATGTGAAGGCATTTCGACAAGTCCATTCAGGAAGACATGGAAAAGAAACCGCTCCAAGTAGTGGGACAAAGTAGTGGGTGGTTACCAGAAGAATAGGTTGACAGGTGTCAAAGCCTGATTTGTTGGACAAGTGTCCAACAATTATTTTATTTGTCTATATAAGTAGATTTTAATTTCAGTAATAAAGGTCGTATTTTTTCACATTGTAAAGGGACACACTCAAAGTATCGAGCATCAGAGAAACGAGTTAACCCCGTAATCAAATGTATGATAGCTTCCAAAAAATCTTTGTATTTTAAGTCATTTTTAATTCCAAGTTAATTTAAAATACTTGCCTTTTATTTGTATCTTTTTTACTTTGTCTTTATTCGCTTTTATTGACCTTTCGTTCAAGCCTTTCGCATGTGTCTTCTATAAACACAAAAAATACCAAAAAGATATGCAAAGAACACTCATTAACATTCTACATTGCAAGAGTTTGCAACATAACTAATCGGACAGAGCAGTCATAGGACTTGTTTGTCTGATCCCTCAAGTAAACCTCGAGCGAAGGAGGCCAGCGTAACATTTGCGTGAAATCCATGTGCGAACATCTGTATAATGCATTGGTGGTACTAGTACATGTGTGTGAAACAATGTCGAGATGAACGAAAAAAGATATAAGGAATGAAAACTCCAATTTAGGAAAAGTTTCATTATCAATAAGGGTTAGAGGCTAACAAGAACAAAGATATAAACTTGAAGATGCTGCAAAAAAATAATTGAACTTAAGAATATGGCAGCTTCACCTTATCTCGTTGATACTGGCTAATACAAATTGACGACTACCCTGAATTTCATGAAGATTCAATGTTGAATATTTTTTTTAATGAAAAAAATTGATATTATCATGAAAACCTTTATATATACCTTTGAATCATGATCGGGTGTGTGTTTTTTTTTATTTCAGGTTGATGAGGACAACAGTCATACTTTTCTTGAGTGTTCCAAACCAAAGTTACTTTCTAATTTCTTATGTCGATGGTTTGTGACATTGGTGGTTTGTCTGTTTGTGACCATATGCGAGATTGGATTCATAAGGTTGGGTCAAAAATCTCGTTACCAAACACGGTAGGAATATGGTGTATAACGACTTGGAACATTTGGTACACGAGAAATCAAATCATCTTCAACAACGAGATTAGAGATCCAAAATTACTATAAAAAAGAGTGATCCTTAATTCTTGGTGGTGGCTTTTCAAGGCAAAGAATTTACACAGTTATTGTTTGTAACACCCCAAATCTACCCGACGGAAAATCATAAATTCAGAGTTTCAAAATTTTCAACAACAAAACAGGATGCTACATTTTTCAACTTTAACAAATTCATTTAATTTCATGAACATTGATACATAACACTTTCAAATAGGATGAAACCATAACGTCAACTCTCTTATTCATTTCTTTAAAATAAAGCAACTTTTACCAATAGGCAGCGGATCCACAATTATTCCACTTTGCATCAGTTAACAACTTGTTCAACCCAACAACTTAGTAATAACATATTTCTCATTGAAACAACTTAAAATAACAACAACTAAATATAACAATAAAACAATTAAGCGTTCACCCCCCCCCCCCCGAGTGTTATGTATCAGAGCGACGACACCGACTTGATTACAAAAGTAAGCAACTCTAAACTGGAATACCTGGACGTTACCAATCAAGGTAACATTCAACAACAGAAAGGGGTGAGATATCGAACCATATAAACAAGAGTATGATAATTAATACGCTAGATAGAATCATACAATTTTCATACTATCCACAACAACGTCTAACTAAACACCCCAAACAACCAACGTATTTTATCATCTTAATTCACACATCAACACAATCAATTCCAATTATAACCTTAGCATACACACCTTCGTCAGATTTGACGAACATTTACAACATATTCAACTTCTTCAATATCAGCATAATCGACATTACAAACATAAATATATAAATAACTCAGGAAACATACTCCTATAATCAACTCATCCATCATAATAATATAATCAACTTAGCAACATAATCAACTTATCCAACATAATAGTATAATCAACTTAGCAACATAATCAACTTATCCAACATCATAATATAATCAACTTAGCAACATAATCAACTTAAACCACATAATCCACTTAAATATACATAAACAACTTATTCAACTTGAGCAACGTACACAACTTTATCAACGTAAATAACAAGGACAACTTTATCAACTTGGCAACATAAACAACACAAACAATATAATTAATGCGACACAGAATGTGACTCGACTGTGCATATGCATGTGGTACCATTGGAGTAAAACTCCCAACTTAAAATATACCAGGTTATCGAGGTATCTGCAAGGCATAAGCCTTCAACTTAATAGATTTGCCAATCCAGGCCAACGTAGTGAACATCCGCTCCAACTTAGAAATGCAATTGATGCCATGAGACCAACAACACAATGCACAAACAACGAACAACTCAAACAACATACCACAACAACATGACAGCTTAAATTCAACATGATTCAACCCTGGCCATAGGCCTACAACTTTCAGCGTTGGTCATATGACCTACAACTTTAATCTCAACATTGGTCCTTCGACCTTCAACTCAAAGATGCCCATAATCCGGGACAAAAGAATATATTTCAACATACACAAAATCCACATATTCAACACGTATTCGACAAAATAAACCAACTAAATTTACCTACTAAATTTTTATGAGCTACTTCGTAAATTTTCATTAAATTCTGGGTAACTAATTTTTCCGTTTAAATTCTCGCGTTCGACTGCCTGGTTACCATTCTGCACCTTACAACTTCTATCAGTCGTTCACACTGCATTTGGTACATTCAACTTACTGGTATACGTCTTTTCCTACTACTAAATTATACTGTCGTTCAACTAAGCCTTGCTGCAAAACTACCTCTGCCTGTTAAATTACTTTCCTACTCGGGATTGATACTGGCACTGTCTTATGCTCGATTATCATTACCCATAAATTTCACCAAATATGTTGAATTCCATTAAACTAGCTTACTGGTACCAACTCATATTTTATTATAGCATTCACCTCATTACTAACCTCCTGCACTGATACGAAACTGGCTACTGCAACTATGTCCAAGTCCTTGACATTATTATTCTTTCTTTGCATTATTAAATTGGTTACAGTGTTAAGGCATAAATTAGTTATCTGACTTCATCATCCGTTAGTTGGTAAATTCCTCTAATCCTTCAACACTAATTACTGGTTCCAAGCATTTATAAATTATCACCAAAAATAATATTTAATATAATTTATTTAAGTATTTCTACACCTAATAATTTGTAGCACAAAATAAAAGTATCCCCCCATAATTAAGGGATGGCCTGCGCCATCCCCTCCATGTACAATACATGGCCTGCGCCATGCTTCATGGTAGGGGTATGGCCTGCGCCATCCCCATCCCACCATTGTATGGCCTACGCCATGATTATGCTGACACGGGTGGCCTGCGCCACCCTCCCTTTAGTAATGGGTGGCCTGCGCCATCCTCTGCCTGGGGGTTCCGTCCCTAAATTCCTTTTTTTTCTTTTCAGAATCCATAAATCCATATAATTTCTCACGATTAATCCAACCACAGTTAGGAAATTTTCGATTATCACAACTTATATTCTTTACAACAAATCAACACAAGACAATCAACACAAAATCAATACCAGTCAGCATAGAAAATTATAAAATCCCAATCCCACATATTAATCATCATAATCCCGATTATAGAGTTCGAACCCCACCCTTACCTTAATCGATGGCCGTTTCGAATCTCCGATCGACTTTCCGATTGGGTTTCTGACGGTGACTTCTCGTAACCGCTTTCTCCACTTTTCCTCGTTCCCCAATTTTACTCGTTCTACTTTTCTCAACTTCTATTGATTCCAAATTCTCCTCTTGACTTATTCTCCTCTTTATTTTTCTTTTTATTATAATTATTATTATAATAATTCAATCTTAATTGGGCTTTCTAATCCGCACACCCACGACTTCTACTATCCACGCCACAACTAGGCCCACTTAAATAAATATTCTCATAATTTCATAATATTAATTCTAATATTATTTCTCCCGACTAAATCGACTAATTACCGACTATCAAATAAATCGTCCAAACCACCAAATCAACATATTCAACTAAAAATGCAAAATATCCTATATTATTTTCCACAACTTAAATCAACTTGTCTAATCAATTCAACTCGAACCAACTTATAAACATCAACGAAATATTCTGATAATTCGAAAATCAACTTAAATCAACTCAAATACACGAATCACCGCATTATCAACACAACATAATACACTTATTTTTAATCAAATAATTAATTAAATAAATGGGCGTTACATTGTTCCTACTATGATTGGTGTAAATAACCTTGGAATTTTCTTTGAGTTTGGTTTAGTCTTTCTCTTGTAATTATGCGGATCGTATCGGGTTGAGGGTACCTCTAGTATCCTCTTTTTATTATATATATATATATATATATATATATATATATATATATATATATATATATATATATATATATATATTATCTTGCTTATAAAAAAAAAGTAGATACAAGAAACTAAAGGGGTTATCTTTGAATAAAAAACTTAATTGCAATTTTAGTCATTTGAGTTTTGATCACCCTATTTTAAAATTCAGAATTTTATCCCTTTATTTTTCAGTTTTTTTAATTTTGGTCCCCTTATGTTCATTTTTTAACCTTTGGTCCCCTTATTAAATTAGTTCCAAATTGAAGAGGGGACTAAAATTCAAAACAAAACTTAAAATAGGGGAACAAAACTAAAAAAATAAAAGAAAATAGAGGGGCCAAAATTCCGTATTTTAAAATACAGGGATAAAAACTCAAAAACTGAAAATTAAGGGATAAAATTTATAGATTTTAAAATATGAGGATCAAAACTACAAAATAAAATAAAGGCTAAATTACAGTTTTGGTCCCCCTGTTTTATCAAACTCACGGTTTTAGTCCCCCTATTTTATTTTAAAACAATTTTGGTCCCTCATCCCGATTTTGATTCATTGTTCATGTGCTATTCATGCACTGATCATGTACGAATCATGCACTGTTCATGAACAATACATGAATATTAAGCATTTTTTAGATCAAACGTGGGATGAGGGATCAAAACTGTTTAAAAAGAAAATAGGGGGACTAAAATTGTGAGTTTGGTAAAACAGGGGGACCAAAATTGTAATTTAGCCTAAAATAAAAAATTGAGGGACCAAAACTACAATTAAGGAAAAAAACACTCAAGATATACTAAAATATGTTAAATTTTTTTATTCAAAGTTAACTTAATGATAACATGTTTAGTCAAACATTTTGTTGTTGGTGGAGTTGTTCATAATTTTATGGCAGGGTGTCTGTGGATCTGTTCATAATTTTGTTGGTGGTGGAGTTGTTCATAGTTTTACTTTAGTAGAAGTTGAGTAAAACTTTGAGGATCTAATCTCAGGGTGTCTGTGTAATGCACTTGGTGTGCTCATAGTTAATGTTAGAGGTGGTCAAAATAATTTCAATCAACCGTACCTCTTCGGTCCATACAAACTAAATGCATTTGGTCAGGTCAATTTCGGGTTTTCGGGTCCAATGGATGACCTGTTCGGTTTTTATTGGATAACATCAGTTCAGTTCAGTTGGACAAATTCAATCCAATGAAAACTGAACCCGACCGTAAATATATATTTGCATTGTTCTTCAGATTGGGCAGGACCGGGTAAATTTTGAAGCCCAATACACATATATATCATTATTAGTGAAAAACCCTAGTTGTTTTCCATCTTCATTTGTTTTCTCTCAGATTCAGAAATTAAGCAAAGATAGTTTGTTCTTTCATCTTGTTTTCTAGTTCTTTCATTTCTTCTCCATTTTCCATCTTCGATTTCCATCTTTTTCTTTGTTTTTTCATTTATTCTCTATATCATATAAATTTTATATTTTTGGGCTGTCTCAGGTTAAAGAAATGTATACTTGTAGTGAAGAGGTTGCTCTTGAGATGAAGAAGATGAAGAAAATGAGAAACCATGAAAATTTTCTTTAGTTAATTTTCATTAAAAACAATTTGTAAGTTAAAGATCAGGAAGAAAGGTTGTTTACAAAAAGTTGTTTCTGTATGTGCAAATCTTCATCTCCTTTAACATTTATTTGTTCATTTCTTTAGAGATTTAAGTATTGATTTTTTGTTGTCAAACCATTCCTTTATCTGGAAAAAAACGATTCACATAATCGAACCGATTTAATCTTAACACGTAAAAACTAAAATCTGAATCGATCAGAATTATGTCAACAATCATCACCCGTGGGTTAGTCCGGTTTAGGGTTTTGGGCCCGAATCGACCCGAACTGATGCCTAACCCTAGTTGATGTAATGGTAAGTCCAAATAAACTAAGGTCAGGTTCTTCACTAATGAGAAATCAATTGGATCATCTATAGATGGAAAAAATCTTGGAGCCAAATTAGGGGATGTCCTAGAAGCTGGGATTTACGATATGCCAGATAAGTCAGTGATTATGAAAGTCAGGATCCTTTTGAACATTTTCAAACCCATTAATCCTGGTATGTACATAGGGAGAAAGAATAATGGAGCCACTTGGATTAATTTTAGATATGAGAAGCTCCCCCTCTTTTGCTTCTATTGTGGCAAAATGGGGCATATCAATTTTTTTGTAACAAATCCTCTGCCCTAGTGCATGGATTAACTGAAGTTAACCCATTAGGATCTTGGCTAAAGGCCACTCAAACTGGCACAAAACAATTGAACATGGATGACAACCCTTTAGGAAGAAACCCTAATTCTAAACCTGACATGAATATGTATAACCCTATTCCTAAATAAATGTTGGAAAAGATGAAAGAGGTCACCATTGCTGAAAAATCAAGGCCCTCCAATAAACAAAACAGTTTAGGGATCATTCAAAGCTCCAAAGTCATGGAACAACAACATCAGAATCCAGTTCATAGGAAGATGAGGTGTATTGACTAGGAAGATGTTGGGGGATAAAATCACAACTTCACAAACTAACAACATACAATAATTTAATCAGGATGGCCTTCCTGACAAGGCAGAGGGAGAAAGATGAAGATAATAGCATGGAATTGCAGGGGGTTGGGCAACCCCCACACTCAGAGAGCTCTAAAACATAATCAAATCCTACTTTTCTCACTTACTGTTTCTCTCTGAAACTAGGAAGAAATCTAATTATAATTGTTTTAATTTCATTGCTAAAATTGGCCACTTAACCAATTTTAAGGTTGTTGATTGCATTTGTAAAGGAAAAAGGAGGGTTAGGGGTCTAACTATTTTTTGGAATAATTCTGTAAACATATATATTCTTGACATGAATACAAACTATATTGATTTCTATGTCTTGAATGTGAATGATATGAATAATACTCATAATAATTGGAGAGGCACAACCATCTATGACTATCCTAAATCTAACCAAAAAAATCTTACTTGTAGCCTCATTAACAGTATTGCTCAAAGGAATCCCCATCCTAATTGGCTTAGTTTTGGGGATTTAAATATTATTATTAAAGATTCTGAAAAATAGAGGGGGAAACCTTATTGATTATACTCTTTGGCATAACATACACCAATGTCAGACTGACTGTAATCTACATGATTTAGGTTATATTGGCTCTATGGTTACTTGGTGCAATAAGCAGGATGGTGACAATTATAAAGAAGCTAGATTGAACTGGTTCCTTTCTACTAAATAATGAACTAAAATTTTTAATAATCTTAGCATAAATCACTTGACCAGATAGAACTCTGATCACAACCCTATATATCTTATTATCGAGGGAAAAAGTCATCACAATAGTTATAGGATCAGGAGTAAGCCTATCAGATTGGAGCATATTTTATTAAGTAAGTGGAAGTTGAATAGGTCATTGTCAATTCTTGGGGGTATCATTTCCAACTGGACATTAACAACAAGTTGCATCACACTCTCATTGATCTGAAACATTGGGGAGAAAACAAGTTTAACAATCCTGGAAAACTTCTCAAACAATTGGTACAAAAACACCAAGATATGCATTATAAAGGCAACCAAAATGACAACAAAATCCAAATGTAAGCTCTCCAAAAGGAGATTAAAGATACGATGCACAAAAAGAGAGATAGTGGGCTTAGAGAGCCAAAATTCATTGGCTTAATGAAAGAGACAAAAAGTTTGATTTCTTCCATCAAAAGGCTTCTCAAAGGAAAAATCACAACAAAATAAAAGTTATGGAAATGGAAAATGGGGAGGTGATAGATAGGCTGAATAAACCTTTTGAGGAAGAGGAAATCAAGAAGGCCTTATATTAAATGAAAGGGAAAGCTGCTCCTGGACCTGATGGGCTTACTGCTCATTTCTATTAGAATTATTGGCATATTGTAGGGGAGGAAATCATGGAGGACTTGGTGTAGATTTTTAACAACAATGTTAGTCCTAGAAAGTATAATAAAACATATATTTCCTTGATTCCTAAATTCAAAAACCTACTAAGCCTTTTGAATTTAGGCCTATTTCCATCTACAATGTGAATCTTAAAATTCTTACTAAATGCATAGCCAATAGACTTAAACCTATTCTTCCTGATCTTATAAGTGAGAATCATAGTGCTTTTGTCCATAAGAGACTTATAACTTACAACACTATGATAACTACAGAGATTTTCAATCACCTGGAGAATACCAAAAGAAAGAAGAAAAGTCTGGTGGGAATTAAGCTTGATATGGAGAAGACTTATGATAAATTAGATTGGAACTTCTTAAGGAAGACCATGGAAAACTGTGGTTTTCCTAATCATCTTATCAACATCATTATGGCTTGTGTGACCACTGTGAATTTTTCTATTCTTATTAATGGGATTCCTACTGATTTTTTCCAACCTTCTAGGGGGATCCGGCAGGGGGATCCTCTATCCCCTTATCTTTTCATTTTTTGTGCTAATGTGTTATTTAATCTCATTACTAAAGCTAATATAGATAATCAAATAAAAGGAATCTCTATAGCTAGATCTGCTCCTCAAATTACTCACCTCTTTTTTGCTGATGACAGTCTTATATTTTGTCAAGCAGGTTCTAGGGAGGCTAAGAAGTTGAAAGAGATTTTCAAATGGTAACAAGACATATTTGGACAAAAAATCAATGAGAACAAATCTCAGATTATGTTCTCTAAGTACACTCCTAAAGAGAAGAAAACTGAGTTTGAGATAACTCTCAAAATCAAAGAGAATTCCAAAATCACCAAATATTTGTGTTTTCCTACTGTCATTGGTAGATCCAAAAACAATAGTTTCAGCTTCATCCTGGATAAGGTGAGAAACAAAATTCAGGTTTGGGACAACAATTATATCTCCAGAGCTGGCAAGGAAACTTTGATTAAAGTTGTAGCTCAGGCAATTCCTACTTATTTTATGAGCACATTCATAATTCCTTACCAGATAATAACAAGTTTGAGGGTATGATAGCTAATTATTGGTAGGGAAACAACAAGATACATTGGAAATCTTGGGGAGAAACTATGCACCAACAAGATGGATAAAGGGATAGGGTTCAAGAAGCTAAAAGCTTTCAATGGAGCTCTTCTTGCTAAACAAATATGGAGGCTCTATACTGAATCTCATAGTATGGTGGCCAGATTGCTTAAATCCAAGTATTACCCTCACAAAGATGTTTTGAAGGCTGCTATGGGCCATAGTCCTAGCTACTTGTGGCACAGTCTGCATCATGGTATTCAAGTGATAAACAAAGGCTCTTGCTGGACAATTCACAATGGCAACAATATCAACATATGGGAAGATAACTAGATACCTACTACAAACAACTACAAATTTTTTACTCCTAAACCTAACAATAATAATTTATGCAGGGTGGCTGGCTTAATTAATGAGGAGAGCCACAATTGGAATCAAGGGATTATTGAGGCTTACTTGTGGAGCATAGACAAGGAAGCCATCAATCAAATTATGCTCCAAAACATTCAGGAAGAGGACATCCAATGTTGGAGACACACCAAATATGGTCACTATAATGTGAAATCAGGATACCAGCAGATCATTGCTAATGGGAATAACAATCAGATGGAGAATACTAGTGCCAACTATAATGCTAAAACTTGGAAGAATATGTGGAATAGTCAGGTTCCTCCAAGGAAAAGAGTCATTATGTGGAGGCTTATTCATAATATTATACCTGTGAAGGCTAATCATAACAAACGACATGTTAATACAAATTACTTATGTCCTACTTGTGGAAACAAAACTGAAACAACCAACCATTGTTTCATGGAATGTGACTGGGCTAGATGCATATGGATGCAATCTCCTATCACTATTAACTTCAACTATCTTGACAATCAAAATGTGAATTTTGGTGATTGGTGCAAGGATTTTATAAATACTAAAGACAAAATACAAGTGGATATGCTCATTCATACCATTGATAGTACATGGTTCAATAGAAATATGAAAGTGTATGAAAAACAAGGATACTCACCCGTCTGTTTTAGGAACATCATCAAAAACAACTATGAAGAGGTCTACAAAACCATTCACGCCATAACTGGAAGCAATCAAAGAAAGAACAACAATCAGCAGTGCTATAATCAGACACAGAGTCAACATAATAATTAAAATCAAAGCAACAAATATAGATCTAATTAGAACAACAATAACAACAACAACGACCGCCAGCAGAAAGACAAGCAGAGGAGGCAGGAAGATAATCGAAGAAAGGACATGATTACCTATAATGTTGATGCTTCTATGGTCGTCAATCACCATTGGGGGCTGGGGGTGGCGAGATATAATCAAGATAGAATGTAGCAGCAATTATACTCCAAAATGGTTGAGGGAAATAACTCAATTGTGGAAGCGGAAGCAGAAGCGATGAGTTACGCCATTGATATTTTGATAAAGAAAAAAAAACAATAACGTTAGGTTTCAATCTGATAACATACAAATCATAAACATGATGAAAGACGATAGTGAAGTTATGTATAGAAATGAAATTGAGCTTACCCGCAAAAGGATGAAATCAAAGCTGAAGTTCATCAATTGCAAGGTGTTTAAGCATGTCCGGAGGGAGGATAACGAGGCGACGCACTGGGAAGCTAGAGAGGCGATAGATTTTGCAGCTTCGGCAGCGATTGATTTTGGCCATAGGGGAACGACATAAAACCAAGTTGGTATTTTTAGGTTTTGTTTTGTGGTTTGGGCTTTGAGCCCTGTTTGTATTAAAAAAAAGTAACGTCAACATTCTTTGTCATTGATATAAAGTCTTCCAAATTTTTAATCTTATAGAGATATTTGATCCATATATTCAAATGTGCAACTACTTAATTAACTTCACCAAAGACTCATATTCTAGGTAGTCGACAACATAGAAATTATGGAGTCTAAAAAAAATCTTGGCGGAAGTAAGATGTTTGAGGTTTTGTTCTATTCACTTCAAATGTTTCTTATCATGCATGCATCTCAATTAATATTGCACCTTTATAAATGAGGAATCTATTGGATCATATATTGATGTTGAAATCGAGGCCAAATTAGTAGATTCTTAATTTTTTGGAGAATAAATTGAATTGAACTAGAAGAAAAATATTCTCAAGAAAGATTGACGAAAAATTTAAAAGTTAGGCTCTGTTTGGTAAAATTAGTTGATAACTGATAAGCTAGCTGATAGCTGATAGCTGATGATTTATAGCTGATAGCTGGTGACTTATAGCTGATAAGTTAATTTGAATGTTTGGTAAATTAACGGTTACATTAGCTGATAAATACAAAATGACATAAAAGGACGTTATTAATTAAAAAAATTAGTGGTCCTATTTATCAAATTAATTTTTATTCAACAAAAATAAACGTATTAACAATGAAATGCAAATTTTAAATATAACTATATAATTAAATATTACACAAACATATATTAAACACTTACATAGAAATTTTATAATGAAATTTAAATATCTAAAATAACAATATTTCCATTTGATCTTATATTTCAATAAAGTGTATACTTTTATCTCTCTCTCTCTCTCTCTCAAAATCCATGATATGCCTACTAATAAACAAATATATTAAATCATTCATTATCATATTTATAAAAAAAATACATTAATAATAAAAACTCAAATAATAAATAATTAAAATAATAATCTAAAAATAATAAAAACAATTCATTTTAGTGAATCAAAATATTCCATTAATAACAAAACGAAAGATAGATTACATCATGAATTTGATCCGTAAAAACAATGACTAATCTTTTTATTCGTTCAACTAAAACGCAATTATTTTAATTAAAATTATGTTAACATAAAGGGTAAAATTGAGTTTTTGATAAAATAATGAGGGTATAAATGAAATAAAAAGTTATAAGCTAAAAGCTACTTCAAATAACTTTTGAATAGAAAGTTAAAAGCTAGTAAAAAAACTATAAACTAAAAGCTAGAAGACAGTTGTTAAACAAAATTTTTTCATTGATATGAGATGAAAAACTAAAAGCTATAAAATAAAAACTTTTTTTTATGTCTTACCAAATATACCCTTAAGTACACGAATCATGTTCAAAAAAACAATTCCAACCTTTAAATACAAGAACCACCAAGAGAAGTCAATATGGGTTTAATAACTTAAGATAAATCATACTAAAAACTATTTTGATTTTTGCATAAAAAAAGTTTAGCTCAAGGTTGAGTTCGCATGCAAGATTATAAATTTTTTTATTGTTTTTTTACAAAGAAAAAAATTTCAATGGGTAATTAGTTAAAATCAATAAACTTTGGCCCTGCCCAGCAATGCCACCAAAAATATTGCGAGCAAATTGACAAGTGTATCATGTCACTATAAGTAATATTGTGAAAATAATAGGATGACAAAATGCATGGATTGGATGAATATGGATTGAATTGTTAATGGATAAATCAAAACAATCAATTAATATATTAACAATCTATTAAAAATTTATGAAAAATATCTAATCCAATACATCCATTAAAGATAAAATCCATCCGTTAATATATTTTTAATGGATATCCATCCAATTTTTTTTTTGAAAAAAATAAATTTTTTTATATTCTAAAAAAATAAATTTTTTAATTTTTGAAAATAATCGATTTTTTTATTTTCGAAAAAGTAAAAAATAAATTGGTTTTTTGATATACTAAAAAATGTCATTTTTTTTATATTTTCGAAAACAAAATCGGTATTTTGTTATTTTTGAAACATAATCGTTTTTTTTATATTTAAAAAAAAATCGGATTTTTTGATATTTTTGAAAAAAGTCGGTTTTTGAATTTTTGGGAAAAAATTGGCTTTTTTTTTACATTTTCGAAAAAAAATCAAATTTTTTGATGTTTTCTAAAACAAAATCGGTTTTTTGATATTTTTGAAAAAATATCGATTTTTTATGTTTTCGAAAAAAATCGGTTTTTTGATATTTTCTAAAATAAATCAGTTTTTTGATATTTTTGGAAAAAAGTCATTTTTTTGATATTTTCGAAAAAAATCGATTTTTTGATATTTTTAAAAAAATTGGTTTTTTGAAATTAAAAAAAAAACAGTTTTTTTTAATTTTCTGAAAAAAAAAATCGATTTTTTGATATTTCCGAAAACAAAACCGATTTTTTGATCACTTGATCACATTTTTCCCGTCTTAGAGTGATTACTTTAAATGTAAATGATCAATAGTAAGACTTAATATACTATGGTAGTCACACACACACACACGCACACACATACACACATTATTTAGGAAAATTTTACATTTCCTAATCGATTAAGACCTTGGTACAATCAAATAGGATAAGATAAATGTATTAGAAAAGCTTTTAATTGATTAATGTATATAAGTTTTTTCGGATTAGGGTTGTCATATTTTGAAAGGTTTTAATCGACTAAAACATTAAAATGGAACATGATCATATCACCTTAGTACCGTATGTCTTGATTTTTCTTAATTTATATTCAATTAATCAATTACAAGATAAAAACATTAAGCAAATGGATCAAGCAAAAGGATCATACGAACTTTCATATCTGCAATTTTTTTAGATTGATTTAATTCTTTTTGGCTATTCAAATAGGAACTTGAATACTTTGCTTTGATCTTGACTATTTATTGATGATACTTGTGATTTAGTTTCCCTTTATTTAGTTGTCATCGTTAACATCATTATAAGACTTTAACCTACACAACACATATAACCATAATGGTTAATGTTTAGCCCCTAATGATACATGACTGGGAATGTATGTAGTCAAAGATTATGTGTGAATTATATGATACGAAGTTGTTGGATAGGTTCAAGTATTTTTGGTTTTGGTACATGCCAATTGGGTGAGCTAGACCCTGACTTGCTACGCATGTGCTATATACATAAGTAATCCTAATTGTGCGTGGCAGGTGGATTTTGAATATTGAAAAGACAATATATGTTCATAAAAAGTGGCATTCCTTGATATAAATATTTCATGTCAATGAATATATGATAAGTTAAAACCTTTGAAACCAACAATAGATCCTAAAAATAAAGACTTTTTATCCTACAAACTAGTTTGGTTCTATGGTTTTGTAAAGTAGAAGCATACTAGGGATAACCAAAAACTTTTATTTGAGTCGTGTTAGGTGAGGAATCATGAAGTATTTTATAATTGGCTTATTTTTTACCAAAAGAGTATTGACTCTTTTTTTTGAAAAGGCTAAAAATTGAATTAAAAAATTCAACTAGGCATAAGATATGCACTAGAAGAGCAGAACAAATACAAAGTTTATACAACCCAGAAAAACAACATGGAAAATCCAAGGCATACACCCATTAAGCTAAAATTACCATATACCCATTACAAACACAACCAGGCCAAGACTCAAACAAAGGCATCTGAAATAAATGCCACAACTTGCATAATACCAGATCCCCGTATTTCACTCAATCACACCCAAACTTTGATCTATCAAAGCCACAACTAACAACAAGATTTAAAAGGCTCCAAGGCCTAAAACCTTCCACTGTCGAAACCTCAAATTGGCGACCGAAGATATGCCACAAAAGCCCAACCATAAGAACTTTGTAAATGATAGTCAATCCCAGATTCTCCCACCAAGTCCTGAAACACAACCCAACATATGTGGGAGATAATGCCAAAGCCCCTAGCTCGATGTACCAACAACAAACCAGTCATATGCAGATAGTCAAGCAACTAGCTTAAGCCCACCAGCTGCACATTAATGGTCCTCTAGAGCAAATTCTACAAGTCACCTCTACAGTTCACGATGCTTGCCACCACCTACACTTGAGCTAACTGCCAATCACCTCACCCAAGGTACAAAGGTATCCACTTCTCACGTGAAACCGCCCAAATCCGAGAGCAGAAAACAACCACATCAATTAAATATACCTACATAAGACAAGGCAACCTCCCACCAATCCAAAGCAAGCTAACAACATAAGGCCATAAGCAAAAAACAACTACAAACTTGTCTCCATAACAGTTGATGACAAATAGCTTCAATCCCAAATACCATCTCTAGAAGATAACCGACTTAACTTCCAAAATTCAAGGCCACCAGAATACACATCAGGCATAATAGGAGCGATCCCAAAACCTCAACCAATTGATTTCACTATCAGCTTTTATGGATGACCAAATGGCAACAACGACCTCACCGGCGATTCCACCGCACGACAATGCCAGTCAAAAACACAGGAATCCTGCTGCTATCTACAGACATAGCTCCAAAGCATCGCACACAACACCAACTCACTATTTTCTTCCATAACTTCTGAATGTTGCAACATATCTGAACCTCCACAAGATGGACTCTGCTTAGTACAAGGACATCTCCTCCCACCACTCTCTAGACCGACTCGCCGAAAACAGATATAACAAATCAGCCGCATCAGACACACCGTAATGACCTCCACCATGAACCTTCCTCACCCGTAGTAGGCCCTCCAACCTCCAACTTGAACTAAACCTTACACCAAACCAGCAGCTGACCAATCCTAAGAAAATGAGAAGTGTACTACCTTCTTAGCCGCCTCTACCCCTTCAAGAAAACCACTATTCAGTATTGCATTGAATTCCTAAGCTTTCCCGCGGATTCATACACCATACTGTTAGCTCCACTTCGATCAATTTTGCTTTCACTTTAAGCCAATTCTAAGATGCGATCTTCACTTCTTCAACAACCTTGCTGATGCAGAATTCTATGTTTCTGAAAATGTATTCATTCCTGCTTTTCCATATCCTCCAAATTCCAGCACACCAAATTACAAACAGCAAAGAGTTTCCTCTGGATCCTCCTCCAAGCAAGTCTTCAAATTGATGCATATGTTCCCAAACTTCGGTCTGCATTGCTGTCTGAACTCCAAGCCACTTGATTATTTCACTCCAGACACCTGTATACGAATGACATTCAAAGAAAATATGTTTTGCCGATTCCTCATTCCCACAGTTACCACTGCACCTAATATGCTCCATGTTTAATATACCCCTTTTAACTATATTATCTTTAGTCGGGAGCCTATTATGCACCAATTTCCAGATCAAACATGATATTTTAGACAGTATCGACCTATTCCATAATTTCGACCACTTTTGTTCCGATACAACTAGATAAGGGTTTAAGAATCTATCGTACACCTCTCTGACAGAATACCTCCCCGCCTTTGAGAACCTCCCAATATCTATTTGCTCTAGCTCTACCCACAACCTAGATGCCTCTATCTTGTCTGTTCCATCAGAACCATTAGCCTCCCTATATTTGTTGGAGATTGCCCTCAACCAAAGACCATTGTTTTCTTTCTTTATTTTCCACTTCCATTTTCCTAGCAGAGCAAGGTTAAAAATCCTAAGGTTCTTAATACCCAGCCCACCCTCCTCGATTGGTTTACAAATCATATCCCATTTCACCCAGTTTATTTTCCTCTCTACCTCCCCCCACCCTAAAGGAATTGTTTGAACAGAGATTCAAGATTAGAAATGATACCTACATGTGCCTTGAAAAAGGAGAAAAAGTAGACCGGAAGTGCTGACAATATGGATTTTATTACAATCACCCTCCATCCAATAGACAATTGCTTGTTCTTTCATTTCGATAATCTGTTCCTCACCACATCAGTTACCGGTTTCCACACCCGTTTTCTTCTAGGATTATCCCCGATCGGAAGACCTAAGTAATTGAAAGGTGTTTCGCCAACTCTACACTTTAAGAACATTGTCGCTGACTCTAACCATTGCTGGCATATATTAAAACCAATCAGCAAGCTCTTGTTGTAATTCACCTTAAGACTCGACATGCTTTCAAATAGTGTTTTTATACAAGATCTTTGATGTTTTCTTTAGACCTTCCATTTTATTGAAGTGATTTTATACAAGATCTTTGATGTATTATACCTTTTTATGTGTAAAGTTGTGGAATAAGAAACTCATGACCATTATCAATTCTAACACACAAATGACATGTTTGAAATTAAATGTTTTGAACATAAGATACTTTAACTTTGGACTTAAAAATAATCATCCAAACAATTTTGTTATCATGAATAATATCCAGATACAAGTTGGAAAACTTAAGTAGTATTTCATGAGACAAATGTCTTAACCTAAAGTGCCACAAGGCCTGAATAAATATCACACTAATTTTATTAACAACAATGGAAATCAAAATAGGTTTGAAAACAAAACAAAACAAAACAGCTATTAGATCTAAGCTGATAAACTGTATATCAATGTGAGCACCAACGCCAATCATAAACATATATTATCCTTCAATTTGACTAGTCAAACTAATAATTTTATGTGACTTCAAATCCTACACAATTAATTTATTTTTAAAGAAATAAAACAAATAATGAAGAGAATGCAATAACTTGGAAATTGAAATAAAATTTAGTGAGAAATCAGGAGTATATAACACATTTGATAGGTAAATATGAAGGGAAAAGGTCACAATATCAACATATTTGGGTATACTAGAAGAACTATTATGAAGGAAAACTTTTTATATATGTATGTACACTCTTATACTATGAACTAAACCAATATAAAGAAGAAAAAACATAATTGTTAACATCTAAATCAATGATCCAAAAACTAGACATTGTATTGATTGAACAAATTATACTAGAAGGGTTGGTATGGAATTGTGGTTAGAGCAAGGAACACCATTTGAAGGGTGAGACTGAGGCAACAAATTTGTATGTTGTAATGAATTAATTACAACAAACTAATTAATTAATTGAGTATATTGCTCTTGAATAATTTTTGATTGGGTACTTGATGAGCTTTACTCTCCAACATTAACCTAATTTTATGCATCACCACCATTAGAACTAAAGACACTAACATAAACTTGTTTCTTGCCAAAATAAGGAGGGTAACAATGTTTTTTTTGTAACAAATATCTATGATGTGACATGATAGATTACAATGACTGCAGAAACGAGTATCCTTCTAGTAACTATTGTAATTTTTTATGTTGGATTTCTACCACAATCTTGGGGCACTTTTTTTTATCATACACATTAATCAGAGTATTTGGTTCTTCAACATTAATAATATTATCAGGTTTAGAAAGTGTTGGTAATTATGGTGTTGGAAATGTGTGACAACACTTGAACAAAGGTGTTGATGAAGATTGCATTTGAAAATTTAAAGTGTGTGAATTTCACACTAACTTATAGGTTCATTTTGCTCACACCAATTATTATATATTGGATGAAATTAGGATTAATGACAAATTCTTTTCAGGATACTTTGAATACCTTAATGTGAATTGTACAAACACATTAAACTTATCTTTTGATAATAGTTTACAAAAAATAGTTTCCTATACTTTACTCATGCATTAATAAAGTAAAAGATAATTTAAAATAATAAAATGGTAGAAAAAATGAATGTGTATAAATTTATTTTCGTGTGTTGTTTCTATTTTTCCAAGTGTCTATATTTTTAGAGAAATTGATATCACTTGGTGAAAAGAAACACCTTTTAATTTAAATTCTAGGATTCAAAACTTGACACAAATTGCGGGTTTGAGCCTTGTAACTGTTCATTTATAATCAAAATTTTATTACCGTTAGTAAATTAAATTTATTAAAATATGTCACAACTAAAATTCGAACAGCTGCACATTATATTCTTACTAAGCTTCCTCACCATTACACCACATGACTTCATTGCATTTATATTTAGTAGCAATATATATTATATAAGAATATTTTGGAAATCACTTACAATCCCCCATCATTTACGAAATATAATTAAATCTCAAATTTCAGGAAATATCATGGTTTCAAATAATTGTATCTTACGATTTGAACAATTACTTAGTAAATTAAGTTTTTACTCATCCCCGAATAGACTGGTAGACAAACTTTGAACCAATTACTCATTAGAACAAGCATGCATGATTTACACATGAAATCTCGGTACTATAAAAAGAATTATAGAAACCGACACTTTTAATACGGCCTTGCGTCACATACTATTTTCAAGAGAATTTAAGAGTAAAGCCCTTTAACTCTATGAAGCGGTCCCACTTCATTCTCGTATAGGTACATTATATCAGAAATGCACTCATAATTATGCGTTTCAGCAAATATATACTACATGTATATTAAGAGAAAAATCTCATCCTACCACATTTATTCTTATGGTCCAAGTACTTTTACTCATCGGGGTATATTCTTTTGTCAAGTACTTCAATCACTCTAATAATGTACTTTCATCATTAAACTCAAGACTTGACATTAATCAAGTGTGAGTTGAGTTTCTATCATTGATAATTAATTAAATATGGGCTTATATCACATCCCTACATGATGTCTTCAATATCATATCCTTGTCAATCATTTCGTCAAATAATTGCAAGATATTTTCATTTTATTAATTTTAAATATTTTAACACTCACATGGCTATGCCTCTTATTTATTTTTGATAGTTTAACCAACTATCACACAACCATGACAATATAGTCATTGAATTACTTTGTATCTTATACTAACATTTTAAATCATTCAACATTTGCTATTAAACCATTTAATAACAAGCAATACGATTTAAAGTTTCACTTTCTTTCAATATGCACACAACATATTAACACAACAAGCATGTAAAATAACCATAATAAACATGATTATCAAATTTCTATATCATAAACAATCATGATCATAATTTTTATCACATTCAATATATTATCATACATTCAATCATGTAAATCATAAACACATATCAAAATCAAATCTAAATAGTTAAATTAATTTAATTATCTTAAATAGACTTTTATCATTTACATGACATACAAAACATATATGCATACATTTGAAATTTACAACTATCAATCATTATAATTTAAATAAGTGAATTTTAAGCCATAACACTCAAGTGGACTTAATAAAATAAAAAATTAATATTTTTATTTTAAAGATAGGGTTAAATACTTAAATATGTTTTTAGTCCCTATAAATATTTCAATTTTGATTTTTAGTCCCTATAAAAAAAAACGTCGAGTTTTAGTCCCTATAAAGTTATTTTTGCACATAGGTTTAATCCCTCTACAATGACTAAATCTGGGTGCAAAAGTAATTTTATAGAAACTAAAACACGACGCTTTTTTTTATAGGGACTAAAAATCAAAATTGAGATATTTATATGGACCAAAAACATATTTAACCCTTAAAGATAAATCAAATGACATTATTCCAAAACATATTAAACTAATTATAAGTATATTTATTTATGTCACAACTTTTATTAAAGAAAAATTCAATACTTTATGATCAATATTTATGAAAATATTAACAACCAAATTTCATATTCAATTTCTTTGTAAATAAATACAAAGCCACACTTATAAATATACCACATAATAAATTATACAAATCAAATAAATCCACACTTTATTACATACAACACATTTAATAAAAAAATTCCAACATCGATTATACATTCTTAAAAGTGAGTAATTTCTAAAAGTTATTTCTATGCAACAAGACGATCATTTCATGCATTTGAGTTCTTGTCTTGGTTCATCTAGAAAATTTGCTTTTAGTGACCGAATTAGAGAACGAAAAACGTTAAAATCGGTCACTATAACGTTTAGTGACCAATAAAGCAACTACTAATTTTCGATTGGAAAAGTGCTAGTTGCTAACCTATAGCGACCTATTTAGTGACCGAATTAGTGACCGTTTTCAATTAATTAAAATAAAATAAATTTGTTTGCCACATTCAAAAATCAAACCAATGCCTTTATGTTTGAGAAATTTATGAGTGACCACTAGACTATTACATTTTATATATATATATATATATATATATATATATATATATATATATATATATATATATATATATATATATATATATATATATATATATATATATATATATATATATATATATATATATATATATATAATATTATAAATATTATAAATATTTTAAATAAAATATATATATATATATAAAGAATGTATCTATTATAACTGAAATTCAAATTTTAAATATTATTTAAAAAAATTATTAAACTAATTATCATTTAAATTATATATTTTTTAATTAATAAATTTATATGAATATATATTTTATTTGTTAAAATAATAAAAAAAATCTGAAACTTCCACTATATAATAAAAACTGAAAATGAATTAAAATATTAGTGACCAAAGTTTTTGTTACTAAAGTTTCGGTCACTAATTCGGTCACCGAAATTTTTTACAAATTAATTTTTTTATAAAAACGCTTGTTTGAGACTAAAAATAACGGTCAGAAAATTTCAATCACTAATTCAGTGGATAATTTTATTTAGTGACCTTTAAAATTTTATTAACTTGATGTCCAATTTCGGTGGCTAATTCGGTGACTATGGTGACCGAAAATTTTCAGTCACTAATTCGGTCATTAAAAGCGAATTTTCTAGTAGTGCTTTTTCAAGAACCAACATTCACTTTTAAAATGTCCCGATTTTCCACAATGGAAGCAACTTCATTTCTTTCTTTTCCTATGTCCATTTCCATTATTGTCATGGACATCTTCACCATTTATTTCCATATTATCATTAGACCTTTTAGATTTTCCATCTTCCATAATATGTATTTTCTCATGAGTAAATTGATTCTTAGTATCTTCTTGTTTGCAATACTCTTCTTTTATACGAAGACGATTACCCAATTGTTCAAGAGATATATCTTCCTTTTTATGTTTCAATGTAATTTTTTATATCCTTCCACGACGGTGAGAGTTTGTCTATTATGGAAGACACTATGATGGTTTCGTCCATGTGCATATTGTGTTGTTTATAATTATTAAGAATACGTTCAATTTCATGTAATTGTTCCATAACAGATATATCATCTATCATTTTATAATTATTGAAATGAGAAACAATAAATTTTTTACTTGTAGTATCTTCTTGCATGTATCTTGACTCTAGTTTATCCCATAGATCTTTTGGAGATTCCCAGTTTTGATAAATATTGAATAAGGAGTCTGATATGCCGTTGAGAATATGGCTCATGCAAATGTAATCATCATTGTCCCCTTTTTGTCCCTTCCTTGGGAGAATTCCAACATTTGGTATCTAGAGCTCCGGTTGAAGAGATTCAAGGGAAATAGATTCAAGGGCAAGAACGCGATGATGATGACTCATCCGAATGGGCATTTTCTGGCGAGTCTTCTGATTCTCAAGAAAGATAACTATGAGAATTGGTGCAAGCAGATGAAAGGTTATTTTCTGTTATCAAGATTTATGGGATCTTATGAAGGAAGGAGTAACAACGCTTGCAGAGAACGCAACTGAAGAGGAAAATGTTACGTACAAAGAATTGAAGAAGAAAGATTATAAAGCTCTCTTTATAATCCATCAATGTATTGATCCAAATAACTTTGAAAAAGTTAGTGATGTTGATTCTGCAAAAGAAGCATGGGAGATTCTTGAGAAGTATTTTGGAGACACGGATAAGGTGAAAGAGGTGAGGTTACAAACTCACAAAAGGGCTTATGAATTGCTTCAGATGGAAGACAATGAAAGCATAGTAGATTTCTTCATATGTGTTACAAAACTTGTGAATCAAATCAAAGTATGTGGAGAAGTGCTAACAACGAAAGTAGAAGTCTCAAATAATTTGAGATCGTTGGCTCCAATGTTTGACCATGTGGTAGTAGCCATAGAAGAATCAAAAGATTTTTCGAAGGTGACTAAAGAAGAGCTTCAAGGGACACTTGAATCTCATGAACAAAGAATGGTTGAAAGAGCATCAGGAAAGTCGAAGAGTGATGTGGCTTTGCAGGCGCAATTAGCACGAGATAGGAAAGGCAAAGGAAAGGTGTTCGACAACAAAGGCAGATGTGGCTATAACAATTCGACTAGTCAAAATCGGCAAAAAGAAAATTGGTCGAATCAGAGAAAACCCTAGAACCAAGGCAACAAAAGAGGTGGTATTGTAGGTAGAGGAAAAGGTGGGGGTCGAAAGCCGGACAAGAGTCACATTCAGTGTTTCAATTGTCAGAAATATGGTCACTATTTTAGTGGTTGTCCAGAAAAGCAAAAGAATCAAAATTCTGATGTTAAGTTGGCCAAACATGAAGAAGAAGAGATGTTTCTATGGTCACAACAAGAGATGAAGAGAGATTCCAAGACCAATGGTACTTGAACTCAGGATGCTCATCACACATGACTGGTAGGAAAGATTGGTTTGTCAACATGAAACCCTCAATGAAGAACACAATGAAATTCGTAAATGACAATACGCTAGAAGCTGAAGGTATTGGTGATGTTCTGATTAAGAGGAAGGATGGCAAGAGGTCAGTAATTTCCAATGTTTTGTACATACAAGGCATGAAGAGCAATTTTCTAAGTATATGGTAACTTGTCGAAAAGAACTACAAGGTGTTGGTTGAAGACAAGGTGATGAGAGTCGTCGACGCAGATGGTAGGTTGATCTTGAAGGCTCCAATGTCTCAGAATAGAATGGTTATGGCACTATAGACTTGGTCATCTCAATTTCAAAGACATCAGAGATTTGAAGAGAAGAAATATGGTTTCAGGATTGCCAGAAATTGACTTCTCAAATGAAGTGTATGAAGAATGTGTTCAGTCGAAACAACACAAGAATAGCTTCAACAAGGATGCAAGAAGCATGTCAAAGGCAATTCTTGAAGTCATATACTCTGATGTATGTGGTCCTATCCAGGTGGATTTCATTGGAGGTAATAGATACTTTGTCACTTTCATAGATGATTTCAGTAAAAAATTATGGACTTACCTGATCAAGAAGAAAAGTGAAGTGATCGATGTATTTGCCAAGTTTAAATCTATGGTCGAAAGAAAAAGTGGTTGAAAGCTCAAGACTTTGAGGACTGATGGTGGTGGAGAGTATGTGTTGAAATATTTCGATGCAATATGTGTAAAAGAAGGGATTATACATGAGGTGGTGCCACCCTACACTCCACAACATAATGGAATTGCAGAAAGGAAGAATTAAACCATCATGAACATGGTAAGAAGTATGTTGAATGGCAAGCAACTACCCAAAGAACTATGGGGAGAAGCTGTGTCGACTGCAACATATATTTTAAACAGATGTCCGAAGAAGAAGCTAGAAGGAGTTACACCAGAAGAGTGTTGGTCTGGTGTCAAGCCTAGATTGAGTCATCTGAAGGTATTTGGATCTATAACACATAAGCATGTGCCAGATTAGTTGAGAAGGAAGCTTGATGACAAATTTAGTCAAATGATTCTAATAGGATATCATTCGAATGGAGGTTACAAGTTGTTTGACCCAGTAAATAAGCAAGTTATGATCAACAGGGACGTGATCATAGATGAACTTAAAGAATGGGATTGGACTGAAAATGTCAAGAAAGATTCAGTTGAAATCTTATGTGAAGAACTAGCTAGTGAAGTCGAAAGAGACATTCGACGAGAAGATATTAAAGGTGAAGCAGGCCCAAGAAGACCTCAAAGAACAAGACACATTCCTGCAAGGTTGCAAGAATGTGTGATTACATCAGATGATGTGGTCGATGAAGAATGTAAGCTGGTACATTATGCTTTCTATGCAGATGTCGAATCCGTCAATGTAGCTGAGGTATTGAAAGATTCAAAGTGGGTTACAGCAATGAATGGGGAGATAAAGTTAATCAAAGTCAATAACATTTGGTCACTTGTCGAATTGCCTCAAGGAAAGAAGGCAACTGATGTGAAATGGGTATACAAGGTGAAGTTGAATCCCAGAGAGGAAGTGACTCAACACAAGGAAAGACTTGTGGCGAAAGGTTTTCTTCAAAAGGAAGGAATCGACTTCGACGAAGTATTTTCTCCTGTTGCTAGGATCGAAACAATCAGGTTGGTTGTTGGTCTAGCAAACATGAAAAACTGGCAGATGTGTTAGATGGGTGTGAAGTGTGCATTCCTAAATGGCCCCTTAGACGAAGAAGTTTATGTTTCACAACCAGCTGGGTTTGTGAAACAAGATGAAGAGAAAAAGGTGTACAGGCTGCATAAAGCCCTATATGAAATTAAGCAAGCTCCAAGAGCTTGGAACAAGAAGATAAATGGCTTCCTAAGGGAGAAGGAATTTGTGAAGTGCACAACTGAGCATGGAGTATATGTAAGAAGAATCAATGGCAAATTGCTTATACTATGTCTATATGTTGATGACCTTTTGATAACAGGAAGTTACAAGAAGGAGATCGAAGATTTCAAACGTAACCTGAGTGAGGAGTTTGAAATGTCAGACTTGGGAAATCTCTCATATTTCCTTGGCATCGAATAATGAAAGAGTGGTAGAGGTTTGATGATGCATCAAAGAAGATATGCATACGAAATACTCAAGAGATTTGAGATGCAAAATTGCAACCCAACTTCAACTCCAGTTGAGCCCAGATTGCAACTGTCGAAGGATTCAGAAGAAGATGATGTCGACCCAACCCAATACAGAAGATTTATTGGGTCACTTCGATACCTTTGTTACACAAGGCCTGACTTATCATACAGTGTTGGTATGGTGAGTAGATTCATGTAGAAGCCAAAGGTATCACACCTAGCAGTAACGAAGAGGATACTAAGGTATTTGAAAGGAACTCTCGACTATGGCATTTTGTTTCCAGCAGCTGATGAAGGAAAAGAATGCAAGTTAGTGAGATACACATACTCCAGTTGTGTAGTGATGCTAAGGATAAAAAATTCACAGCTGGATATGTGTTTATGTTAGGTGGTGCACTAGTTGCTTGGAGTTCGAGAAAAGAGCCAGTAGTGACATTATCATCATGCGAAGCAGAGTATATATCTGCTTCTCTTTGCGCATGTCAAGCAACATGGATGGTGAATCTGATCGGAGAGATTACAACAAAGAGTCATGGAGCAATCACCATGAAGATCGACAACATGTCAGCTATCAATTTGGCGAAGAATCCGATAGCACATGGTCGAAGCAAGCACATCGAAATGAGGTTCCATTATCTTCGAGAGCAGGTAGCAGATAGGAAGATGAATTTGGAACACTGCAAAACTGAGAATCAGATTGCATATATCATGACGAAAGGAGTGCAGATCGAAGTATTCAAGAAGCTAAGGTCTATGATGAACATAGATAGTTTAGACACAATGAATTAGGTGGTGTGTTAAATTGTAATTCCCTGTGTCGAAGCAGGTTGCTCGACAGAAGAAAATATTTGATTTGATCTAGATTAGATTTAATTCAAATAGATATTTTGGGCTTTGTCTTGAAATGCAAGCAAACCTAATTCTATAAATAGGGAGTTTCGCTCATTGTAAAATATCACATTATTTCACTCACAGAATTCTGCAGTTGCAGAGTGAGTAGCAATAAGAGAAAGAAAGTCTCACAGTTTGTGGGAAACAATATTCATCTTTCAATTTTCTCAAGAACCCTAATTTTCTTCTCAATTTTTCTTCTTCTTTCTTTTAACGTTTCTACTGCGTGATTGCTACGGAATTCCCATAGGTTTTGGAAGAATTCCAACAAATATCACACTAACCTTTAGGTTCAATTCGCCCATACCAATTATTATATGTTGGATGCAATAAGGATTAACGGTGGATTCCCTTCAGGATACTTTGAATACCTTAATGTGAATTGCACAAACACACTAAGCTTATCTTTTGATAATAGTTTACAAAAAATTGCTTCCTATACTTTACTCATGCATTAATAAAGTAAATGATGAATTAAAACAATTAAAATGGTAGAGAAAATAGGTGTGTATATATCTATTTTTGTGTGTTTCTATTTTTCCAAGTGTCTATATTTATAAAGAAATTGACATCACTTTGTGAAAAGAAACATCTTTTAATTTAAATTTTGCATATGAAATACTGAAGGTTCAAAATATTACACAAGCGTTGCAACTGTTCATTTTTAATCAAGATTCGAACCACTGCACATTATATTCTTAGTAAACTTCCTCACACTACACCATATAACTTCAGTGCATTTATATTCAGTAGCAATATATATTATATAAGAATATTTTGAAAAGTAATGCAACATTGTTACCTTTCTCTTGAATCACCATAGAATAATTCTTATCAAATAAAGGTAATGATTCCATTAATAGAAATCGAGTTTTGTTAAGAGAAAAACCATCATTCAAATCCGCTAACTCGCTAAGAACGGGATGATTTGATCTTCAAGGAAAAATTCTCATTTATTACTCATAAATTCACATTTGCTTTGGTGAATGTATGTCCAGACAAATATATATTTGTGAATTAAGTTATTCCCAAAGACCGTGCATCTCAGTAAAATAATTAAAAAATAAATTTTGAATCTGTTTGAAATTATTGATCTCAGCATAACGATTGGAGACACAAATTCAACTAATTTTTAAAAAACTTTCCTTGAGATAAATCCACATGTGAACATAATTGTTTGAACAATAGATTTAGTAACCGAATTAAGAATCCATGAATGAATTTGATAGTTGCAAAGTTCCCATGCGGCTTTGTTGAAATAAAAGGTCTCGAGAACTTGGACAAATCCATCAACGAATGACAAATATTTTTTACGCCAAAAGCTTGTTGTATGGGTTGTGACCAAGACAGGTAATTGGTACATTCAAAGGAGGTGTAAGTTTCACAAAGGTAGTACCTTCGTTTGGATGGATGTTGTAAATAGACTCAATGTCACTATGGGAGATACAAATTAGAGCTTAATATGTGTGTGGTGGCATGATGGATGGATCAAAGATGATGCACAATCAAAGAATGATAAAAAAGATATGCCGAAATGAGAAGAATCAATACAAGAATTTGTGGGAATTAAATAGAAATTGAATTGATTTTGGAAATTTCTTAATCCACCTCATGTATCTCTTAGCCATCAGTTGCATTTCCAATTATGTTTCCCTAATTCTGCTGATACACTTTCGGACGTACCACTTTTTTAATTTACGTTGAAACATTATGTAGATATATCTGCGGAACTAATGATTTTTTTTAATTAAGTCAAACTATATAGTCGTAGACGTATATATAATGCTACAGAGACTAAACACATATACTATTAAAATCAACATGATGAAGATCTTGAGTCGAGGGATTAA
Organism: Lathyrus aphaca; assembly: GCA_963966055.1. Taxonomy (NCBI): domain Eukaryota; kingdom Viridiplantae; phylum Streptophyta; class Magnoliopsida; order Fabales; family Fabaceae; genus Lathyrus; species Lathyrus aphaca. Next base: position 694,956,115 of record OZ014519.1, on the reverse strand, counting down.
GTTTTCCGCCAATAGAAAACTTTGTCATCCGCATCTCTCCAATGTGTTGTTTTGGGCCATTAATCTTCATTCAATGTGTTCTATGATGAAAATAGATTTACTGCAGATCAACTCTAGAGTTTGACTAATAACTTATGCTACACGTAATAATATCATTTGTTTACTCCTATTACAATCTACCATCTGTCTTGGGTAACAGTAAAACATTATTTCTTCGACGTTATCCAAGACAAAGACAAAGTTGGTGGTACTCCTATTACCACTTGCTGAACCAGAAAAAATAAACAAATGATATTGTTACGTGTAGAATAAGTTATTAGTCAAACTCTGGAGCTGATATGCAGTGAATTTATTTTCGTCATACAACACATTGAATAAAGATTAATGGCTACACCAAAATAACACATTGAAGAGATACAAATAATAAAATTTTCTATTGGCGGGAAACCTAATCTCTTGACTCAAGATTTTCATCATGTTGAATTTAAGTATATGGTTTTAGTCTCTATAACATTATATATACATCTCCGATTATTTAGTTTGACTTAATTAAAAAAGTATTTTGCTAAAATTCACTAGTTTCGCAAATGTATCTGCGGAAGATTTCAACATAAAACAAAAAATAATGTGTCCGGAAGTATATCAACGGAACCGGAAAGTGCATAATTAAAAACGTATATGATGTGTGAGATACCCATGAGATGGATTTTGTGACCAATATCATATTAACATTTGAAAAGTTCATAATTAACTTGAACTCAAAATAGAAAAACAGTGAAGTGTTTCTCTTGCATGATATTGATAATGAAAATAAAAATGGGATCAACATTTTATTGATACTAAAATATCTCAAACGTGATTATATGGATCTTCCTCTACTTTGAGAATGGTAATTTTGATTAAAAAAATTAAAATTCAAAACGATGTTAAAGAACACACATAAATATTGAATTTTCTCAACACTTCTATTAAACAAAATTCACATATCAATATATGTTACAATATTAATAGTGGCTTTAGTTATTAGGACCCCAACAACTTAAGTACATGACTGTCCTCAAAGATTCCTCAGATTGCTTTGCATGTTCTTCTTTTAATCTATTAGAAACCATAGCATAAGAATTGGAAGAAGAAAGCTTCTTTGCTTGAGACAAAGATCTCAAATGGTTTTTAACATGAACTTGAGCTGTTCTTAAGCCATAATTCCACCTGCATAAACCCTGGTCTTTCAAGGCTTCTACAACTCCAACACTGGCTGCAACTGTCCAAATTCTGCTTGTTGAACTCATTGTGAAATTGGTGGATCAAAACAGAAGAAGTATTGCTTAGCTTGATTTTGTTTTGTTTGAAGATGGAATTGAGTGAAGATAGTTTTATATACCGTAAAGTGAGAAGTTATTGCGGGTAACAAGGTTTGTAAAACCAGTGGCATGATGAAGTTAGCTACTGGTTTTAGTGGAAACCATGGTTTTGTCATTTTATGATGTTAAATAATAAAAGCTTCATAATAAAGTTCAATGTATGATGAATTATTGGGACCATGTACGTGTACATATGACAGATATGTCACGCTTACATTATGTTCATTTATACTTTGTGCGAAATTGTTGTGTACAGCTGTATAGTCTTGTCTTATCCAGTTTTTTTTCCCTGTCGTTATGGTATGATGGTGTGATTTATTCAAAATATGCTCCAACTGTTGGGGATGGCAATGGGTCGGGTGCGGGTTTTACACTATCCAAATTCGTATCCGAAATCAACACCCAAACTCGAAGTCGAACCCAAAAACTATTCGGGTGACAAAATAACACCTGCGTCCACACCCATTGGGTTTGAGTTTTTCCACCCAAACCCAAACCCGTAACAAAAACACAAAAAAAAATTTTTTTCAAAAAATTTAATTAGTTTTCAAGTAAATATATATATATATATATATTATGATTTAACACTTAGTTAATTATAAGGAGTATAAGTTCTATTTACTACTAAAATATAAAATATTGTTGCTTACAAAATATGATTTCAATATATTTTTTGCACACAACCGAATATTTTGCACACCTATAATTATAATTAAAATTAAGGTTTTCAACATCTTAACATTAAAATTAAAATTAAATTCTACAATCTACAATTAAAATTAAAATTAAAGTATACAATTAAAATTAAAATTAAAATTAAAGTCTAAGCGGGTGTAATTTCGGGTTTCGGGTGCGGGTTTCACACTACCCAAACCCGCACCCAAACCCAAACCCAAGCCCAGTCAAATCGGGTTTTCACCCATTGACTCGGGTTCGGGTGCGGGTGGGCCCCGCGGGTTTGGGTCTTCCTGCCATCCCTACCAACTGTCCCTCATATATAAAATATCTCACGCCAGACTTGATATATGTTCTAATCGTAATTTATTCTACTTTTTGTGATTCACTTAATGATTTGGCTGTTATAGTGTTAACCTTACATGTTAATCTTTTATTTACAACACCAGAAGTTTAGACTTTATCACCATAAACTTCTACAAAATCAGTGCATCATTGTTTACATGTTTTACAAAACTTATAGAAGGTGCATCAAATATCCAAAATAATTACCCTTGCATCCAAGATGTAACGGTGCATGACATGTTTTACATCCTATATCCAAAAAATCGAACACAATAGTATGACTTATTTGAAAACCTATTAAAAAAATTGATTTCCCCATTCCATAGGGTGTCCAATATTCAAAAATGAAAACATGATCTCAGTAATGTTGTGAATCTGATACCTTAGAAACAAAGTATAATTGGTTTCTTGATCAGTCAAGAAACCCACAAAGGTTAGGGTTTAGGGTAACCAAAGATAACAACAAAGATTTATTATAAACTGTTATTCTTTCATTTCTCTTAAAACAAGATTACAAGTATACAATAATAACAAATAACCTCTCTCACATTAAAATAGGGTTTTATCTTCCTATTTTCCCTTATACAAAAGATGAGAGACTAGTATGCTATTTATAATAAAACTAATACACTAACCTAATGTGCTTTTTAACAATTATCCATTACAAGCTAACTTAGGGTAAGCTAACTGTCGCTCCCACCAAATGACACGGGGCCAAGAGGGGTACAGACGTGAATGGTCGGCGAAAGGAGAGAACATGAAGATGAACTGAAAAGAGTCGCCAGCTAGGAATTTTTATCCCAAGGGAAAGGTAATGCTGCATAAACCTAGAAAGATATGGACAAGACGGTCGCGAACCAGAGAAACTGAGAAAGGGGGTTGGTTACAACCTGGGAAGGTATTAGCACCCAGATTGTCCGCCGTACTCGACGGGATCCACGTTTGAAAGTTTGTGTTTAAAGGGGTAGTGTCAGTGCTATTCTGTGTGCGAAAGCTGGAGAAGAATACAAGTGTCAATGCAAAAGAAATGTAAGTGAAATAAAGGAGTGTCAGTGTAAGGAAAGAGTGCAAAGCTCAAGACTATGAGGCTTAAAAGAATAAAGCTGGAAGAGAGGGGAGATATACAGAGACTTTTGTTCGATAACAATTAAGTTATGCCTACGTATCCTCTCGTGCAATGAGGAAGTCAGAACACCGTAGTTCGACTCAAAGAGACTGAAAGATAACTTGACTGATGAACTACTTACTTGCCTATGCTCAAGTGTATGACCTGTCTGGCTCAGGTGCAAACTGTCTTGCATCAGACGGAAGAAGCGAGTCCTCGTTTCTGAGTGAATGAGGTGAGAAAAGAATCTCGGAGGAGACGATTATTGTTTGTTTTTGGTGTTTTCAATCTTTTATTGTTTTTTTGGTGTTTGTCATAAGTTAATGAGCTTAAGCCTAAACCAAGGGTTAGTAAACTCATCACATCCCCCCTCTGATTATGGGTAATGAGAATACCTTAAGTATGAAGTAAACACCTCACACTTAATCACCATGATGTAGGATTAAGATCATTAACCTACTTGCCATTATTTAGATGTTTTTGGAGTTTTTGTTTAGTGTTAAGTAATGAGTTTAAGCCATAATCAAGGATTTAATGGACCCATTACACCATCCTAATAGAAGGATAATAGATGAGAACATTTAAGCTGAGGAATATACCTCAACTTAATCCATGATTAGGGATTAACCTCATGACAAAACAAAACCTTTATTAGAGTGGATTTTAGTTAATGGTAAGATTAAGAAGTGGATTTTAGGGTTTGTAAGACAACTTGAGGGGGACTTGTCCATTAACACTAGGGTTAGTCCTTCTTAACCAATTAAGGAAGAATTAGAACCCTAATGCAAGGCCCAAGTTACAAGCTTGATGTCTTAGTGATTATTAAGGTGGATTAATTAAGAGATTTAAACACATCAAGGGTTTAACACTTAGGATTAAAGTTATACACTACATCCTAAGAGAAGGATGCAAGCATAACCTTAATCACAAAGCCTTAAGACCTTCAAAGTTTAGTCCCTGATTATGAGGTGAGAAGAGAAGACACAAAAGATGACACAAAGGTAAAACTAATGGGGGACTAATCAAACCCTAATTGTGATCATGCTTGGGTGTTCCTAGGGTTCATGAGGCTTGCAAGAGATCTTCAAGAAGCACCACCAAGGAAGAAGCAGATGAAAGGAGGAGAAGCAGAAGAAACAAGTCAACTTACTTCATTTAAGAAGATAAGTTGCTTGAAGAAAGAAAGTGAGAAAGGAACATGAATGAGCAAGCTCACTCTAAGACAAATACAAAATGCAGCAATGAATGCATAAGAGAGGTGAGAAGAGATTGTGAGAAGTGAAGACAAATTCACTTCTCAAAGTAACTTACCACTTGAAAAGTTAGTAAAAGGAAATGAAATGAAATGAATGCAAGGGTGCAAACCAAAACCAGAAGCATGTTCATGATGCAAATAATGCTAAGAGATGATGCAAATGTATGTCAAGTGCAATGGATGATCATACAAGTGATGAGGATGCAAATGAGGCATGAAAGGAACATGAAAGTTCATGTATACATGGAATGAAATGAAAGCATAACATGGCAAATGGATGATGCAATGATCAAACATGATTCCCATGTGTCCTAAGATGTCTTATATGTCATGTGAATGCATAAAATGTCATGGCAAGTTCATGGATGCAAGCATATACAAGATGTATGCAAATGAAGATGAGAAATTAGGGTTTTCATGCAACATGAGATGCAAAACTCAAAAACAGAAGCAAATGACAAGATAAAAAATTGAAAATGCACTCAAAGGAACCCTAAACCTATACTTGGTTACCATCCAAAGGGGAGGTCAGAAGCTAAACCTAGAGGGAGTTATGAATTACCTAAGTTTCTAGGGTTTTTGGGTGATCCTTAATGTAAAATGCCAAATAATTTGAAAATGCAAGATAAAAATGAAACAAAAATGTTTTTAGAAACTAGAAGTCATGCATAGAACAATGCACAAAGAATCATTCACAAACTCAACTTGGTTTAAAAGTTATGAATTTTTGAAGTTAGGGTTAAAAATGAACAAATTTAGGAACCCTAATTCATTGAAAAATGTTAAAGCATGATCAAAACCAAAAAGAAATTTGTATGGTGAGTTTGTAAATGTTTCTAAATGTCCAAGAATGTTCTCTGATTTTTTTGGTGATTTTTAAATACTTAAATGTATTTTTAATTAATTAAAATCAATTAATTAATTAAATAAAACCTTTAAATGATTTAAAACTACCTTTTTAATGCAAAAAATAAAAAATAAAAATATTTTTGGGTTCTGAAAATTAATAAAAGGTTTGATAAAAATTTTCAGAATTTTTTGATGATTTTTACTATTTTTAAAAATTCGTACAAAATAAATAAGAAAAATGTAAAATAAAATTAAAATAAATGGAAAGTAAGCAGATCCAAAGGCCAGGATTCAAACTCAAGGGGGAGGGTTGACTGACGCGTTTTTTAAGGGTCAGGATTGATTCTGACTAATTAATTGTGTTTTATTTAATTAAACAGAAATTAAACCTAATGACTAAATCTGGCCCGTTCACGCATTAAACTAATCAAGATCTAAGGGTCCAAAATACATCTGGGCAACTAAACCCTAATTAGGGCCAAAAACATTCAGGTGACCGGAGCTTAGCTCCAGTCATCTTCTCCGGCAGGCCAAATTCCTATCTCCCTCCCCAGGCCATAAAAACATGCCAAAATCTCCAGAATTTATCCTCTAACATCAAACAACAAGAATCCACAAACAAAAACAATTTATTATGCACCAAAAGAGAGAATCGAAGCCAAACGGAAAACTGACCAAATTTTCAGAAGTTGAATACATCCTAAATACTTGACCATTTTCAATGATTCAAAGTGCATAATGACCAGAGAAACATGCTTTATCACATTGTAACTTAAAATCAAAGCTCTGAGGAAAAAGTTCTTGAGCTATACCTGAGTTGGAGTTGAGCAAATGTGGATCCCCATGGCCTGCTTCTTGTGCTAGACACCTCCTTTGATCACCCTCATGCTATTGAGAAGCTTTGCAAGTGTTTAAATGGCCTCCTTTTGAAGGTTCAGTTCTGAGAGGTGGAAAATCGTGTTTGAGTGACTTTCAAAGCAAAGTGAAGGGTGGTTTTTGTTCCCTATGATGTGTGGAGATGATTGGTGAAAAAAGATTTGAGGTTTGATGTTTTTGCTGAGAATTTCGAAGACTTGAAGTTTTTGGCAAATTTTGTGAATCCTGACTTATGGGAGGTTCTCAGCTTGTGTGTGGTATGAAATGAGTTGCTTTTGATTTGTATAATGTATTATGATTGGTCAGGAAGTTGGTAATGTCACAGCTTGATTGGTATGGCTTGTTTTGCAAAAAGTCAAAAGTATGTGTACTACAAGCATGGGCTGGAACATAAGTGGTTCAATGGGATGTCTTGCTCCAGCATGGTTTATGGTGAGCCCTAGGATCAAAAGAATGCAGCTGGATGGCTTGGATAACAAGATGGCATAGGTTTTGCATTTTGCCCTCTTTGAAGTTTCTTGTGAACCAAGGCATGAAATCTTGTGCAATTCTGATCAAAATGAATCATGTGATGTTGTTATGATGTTTAGAAGTCAATTAGAAGTCACAAAATGGCTTGGTATGTGAATTTGCAAAAATCCCCCTTTGGCATGAAACTTGAAATTATGTGATTTTTGCCAACTTTGACAAGCCATAACTTGAGTTCCAAAATGAATTAGATCTTGTTCTTGTACTTTTTGAAAAAGGAATGATCCAATCTACAACTTTCATGACCAAAATTTTTTCATTTGAAGCATTTTTGGTTGAGAAAGAGGAGGTTGAAAAACTTTCCCAAAATGGAAAGTTTACATTACAAGTCATTTCCATTTTTGGCAACTTTTGGTTTTGCTCACTTTTCTTCAAATTTGTGAACTTCTAAGCACTTCAATGATCAAATAAAGACCATATAACTTCAATTTGATGAAAAATCCACTTTGGTTCCATGTTGGGGGGCCTCAGATGCCCTGATTTTGCTCTGACTTGCTCAAGAAGTTACCCAGTGATCAGATGGCTTCCACAATTAATTTCTTCATCACACTTGGTATGCATGATCCTTATATCATATTGAGACCAATAAAAACAAGAATGACCAAAACATTTGGAGTTATGGCCTCTGAAACTAAAAACCTAATTTTAGGTCATCTGTGTAGTTAAACCCTAGCTCTGCTTCCATGCTTTGCCAATTCTTGTGATTATTTGAATTCTTTGATCACTGGTGGATATAATATGATGATTGAACATACATGGACCCTCTTGAGGTGATTGAAGACATTTGGAGTGGCTCAGATGGATCTTGGATTGCTCAGATCACAAACCCTAGATGTAGATGAACTTGAACTAATGCAGTGAAGCAAAAATGCAACATGAAATGGTATGATTAAACTTATGTAAATGAAAAGATCACAAGCCATGGTGTGAACTTAGTGTGGAAAAATTTGGGGTGTTTACAGCTGCCCCTATTCAAACATGAGTTAGCTATGTAGGATGTAAGCGCTTGGCTTAACAGACAAACAAGGTAACTTGTGGTTGAATACCAAAGACAGTCCAAAATTTGCACTCACTGGGGAGAAGAAGAAAAGGGATATAGATTGTAAGATGAAAGTATAGCATGATTATAAAGTGGGCGATGGAGGACGACCATCGAGCAAAGGACGACTGCTGGGGTTAAAGCGATGACGGGGACAACCGACATGCTGGGGAAATTGAGAGATCATGATGGGGACGACCATCAAACAAAGTTCTCTGGGGATTAAAGGTAAAGTTAATGATGGGGATGACCATTAGGTTTGTAAAGTAAGGGTAAACAATGACGGGGACGACCATCGGTTTAAAGAAATAAATGATTAAGGACGATCATCAAAGGTGAAGGACGATCACCTAGCAGGGGACGGCTGCTCTGTTGGGGATGAGGATGAATGACGATCATTTAAGGTGATGGATGATCACCTGGAAGGGTACGGCTACCGAAAATATCACGTCATAGGACGAATGCCGGATAGAAAAGGTCGACGATGGGGACGACCATCGGATAAGCATGATGAAGGACGATCATCAAGAGGTGAAGGACGATCACCTAGCAGGGTACGACTGCTCTCGGGGTTTATCATGACATAGGACGAATGTCAGATAACAAGATCAACGATGGGGACGACTGTTGCACCCCAAAATTTGCCCTTACAATACAAGACTTTGTGTGCTAAGAAGGTTCACAAGGTTCACAAGACCTTTCATGAGGTTCATGAAGTTTAAAAGACACTTTATGAGGTTCACAAGGTTCACAAGACCTTTCATGAGGTTCATGAAGTTTACAAGGCACTTTATGAGGTTCACAAGGTTCACAAGACACTTTATGAGGTTCACAAGGTTCACAAGACCTTTCATGAGGTTCACAAGGTTCACAAGACATCTTATGAGGTTCACAAGGTTCACAAAGTTCATCATGGGTCAGAAGATTTGACAAACCCCTCAAACAATGCATCCTCCTAAGCAGTGCATCCAAAACTAGGGTTTTGACTTTAATCAGGCTAAATGGATTTACAAGACTTCAAGTGAGCTTCATAACATCTTATATGTGTTTAAGAATCCCCATGACAAATTTCAGAACTTTTCTCAAAGGTTTGCCTAGTCAGATGATCAGATAGGTCAAAATCAGTCAAAGTAGTTAAAAGGTCAAACTGAGGTCAACTGTGGTCAAACCAAAGTCAAACTTCATGATTTTTTGCCAACATTAAGTATATGAAGTAAAATTCATCATTTGATCAAGGGTTGATCATGATTCATCAAGGAGATTTCAGATCATCAAGAATCAGGGGTTTCTAAATTAGGGTTTCCTTAGGAAAAGTCAACTGAACTTTGACCAGCCATAACTTTCACATGCTTCATCACATTTTTCCCATCAAAAGCTCATTTTGAAGGAAATTGAATTCTCTACAACTTTGTGTCTCACAAGCCAAGCCCAAAAATGCTTCATTTGGAAGGTATGAGCTAAGACATTATAGGTCCTTTTAAAAGTCAACAAAAAGTCAACAACTTCAAAAGGGCATAACTTGAGAATGGTAAATGATATGGACATGAAACAAATGGGGTTGGTTAGAGGACTCTTTAAGCTTTCCAAAATGTCCAAGAACACCCTCATAGCATTAAAATTGAAGGATATGTTCCCTTGCAAAGTTGGGAAATTTTTAGGTGGTTTATGAAGGAAATAGGGTCTTAGAGCCAAATTTTTCTAAATGGGCTGAACTTTTGGTGACCCAAAGTGATCCATGACCTCATGCACGAAATTTATTTAATATTTTCATAATTTTATTTTATTTAATTTATTTATTATGATTTTTTATATTAAAAAATCATTTTAAATTTAAATAAAATATCAAATGTGAAAATTTAAAATATATTTCTCTTCTAGAAGATCATAAATATAATTTGGATTGAATTGATACAACATTGATGAAGATTGGCTTGAATTAGAAAGGTCTCATTCACAAATATTTGAAATTTAAGACCTAATCTTTTTCAATCTCCAAAATCAAAAAGATCCACACAATGATCCAATATTTTTGACCTAATTCAGTCTACTATAAGTATACAACATAACTCAATGCATAGGACACGAATTCCCTGCCTCAAAGAGTAAGTTCATACATAAAAAAAAAGTCACCAAAATTCAAATTCGGATTTGACAATTCAAGCTCTTTCAAGCCAATTTGAAGGTTGAGACATGTTCAATGAACATCACTGAATCTATTGGAACCATTTGTGGCATCTAAAGCATTGCATATGACCTAAACCGAATCCATGTTTATCATAAAATTGAAATTTTCGATTTTATTTACACAAGCATTCTAACATGATTTTGATTATTGATTCTTGTTTGTGATTGTATGTGGATGGTTTCTGGCATATTTGATTTCATTTTTGGTGCAGGAACAAGGAATCACCATTGCTAGGGTTTCGGCCAAGCTTTTAGGGTTCCATGATAAACCTAAAATAAATGAATTCTAAGAACATAGAACAATCATGTGAACTCTGGGGATCATAATGCACCAATTAATTTTGAGAAATTTCACTGTTTTGATGGTAATCCAATTTCGTAGGTTTCTGTTTTGAAAAATTCGCAGGAAACCTCATAGGTAAAATCTCAGCAAAAAACGCAGGTCTGGAGGAAGAAGAAGAAGCCAGCGCGCGTTTTAGAATTCAAAATTGTGTTTAATATTTGTAGAATTGTTTGTTGTTTTATTTCACAGATGCAGCGTTGGCCCAGTGGTGAAGTATGCGTATGTTATGCTTGTAGGTCCTTGGTTCGAATCCTGGATGCATCAACCTTTTTCTTATTTTTCCATGTAATTAGTAAACTTAATATATTATTTATTGTGATGAACATACTATCAGTTGCGCCCTCCCGGCTGGAATGGTAAGTGTTCTTGTGTATTGCGTGAAGGTCCTGGGTTCGAATTCCCCCCAGGCCTTTTTGTGTTATTTGCTTTGTTTTTTCCATGATTTTTCAGGTCAAGCAACAAAACCTAATGGAATTATTTCCTTAACGCCTACACGCGCATGGCCCAGTGGTTAGCTTGGTTGGCTGGAGTTTGTGAAAGCAGAGGGACTGGGTTCAAATCCCAACCCAGGTAAGTTTTTTTTTCAATTTATTTTGTTTCTCTTATTTTATTTATAATATAATTAAATAAGTTTAAATCATAAATTAAAATGTTAATAGCTTTATTTTCTTTTTTTACAACTTAGAACTCATCTTTGTTTTAATTTAAATCTTATTAAAAAAATTTATTTATTGTAAATTATTAATATTGTATAATTTCATATAGTATTTAATTAACCCTAATTTTCTAAAACCTAAAATATTTTGTAAAACCAAATTATTTTTATAAACCCTAATAATACTTTTAAGCCCTAATTATTTCATGTGAATATTAATTATGTCCATATTTTTATTATTTAATTTAAATTCTTGTATATAAATATGTTTAAAATAATTAAAAATTTTAATTTAATTTTGTAAATATAATAATATGATTATTCAAATTATAATTAATCTAATTTTCATAATATGTATATATTCTATAACTTGTTTATAACTTAATTCTTGTATGTAAATAGTTTTTAGTATATGTTTAAAAATAATTAAAACTTGCTAATTTAATTTTGTAATTATAATTTATTTTCATAATATGTTTATAATTAACTTAATTTTTATAATTTGCCTATAACTTAAAATTTTATGATAATTAGTATATAATTGTTTATATTTTCTTATTAATCTTAAAATAATAATTGTTCATATAAAAAATTGATCTTTTAATTATTATGCTAATATTTTTGTTTATATTATTAATTATGTTTATTTTCATATGATATTTATTTTATTATTACTAACCCTATTTATATATTGTGATTTATTATTATTATTTTTACTAACCCCAATTATATTATTATTATTTATTTTTGCTTATTTATTTAATTTGCTTTAATTATTATTATTATGTAATTGTTTCCTTTATGTAATATTTTAGTAATAATATTTAATATTTATTTTAAATGCTATGGTTAGTAAAATAGGGAGTGAAACATGTTTGTATTTTAAAATTAATTTAGATCACTAATTTAAAAGATAAATATTTAAAATTGTACACTCACACACGTAAGTCGATATTTGATCGCCATCTCACTTCCTTAAGGATACCTCTCAAGTTGCCTAATCAAAAGGTCAAGTAGGGTGTATAAAGCAAAGTCCCTCATTTCACATCATCTAGTCCCTTAAACAGATAAAAAGATCAAGTCCCTTCGAATGTTGCCTTCGTAATGATCTTGTCCCTTTCGAATAAAGATGATAAGTCCCTTCGAATTGCTTATACACCCCACAGTTGCCTAAATAACAGATGTCCCTTCACTTGTCTCATACATCCAAGGTAATGACTACCTATTCCTTAATAATAGGGATAGTCTTACCACTTAAAGGATTCAAGAACAGAAAAAACTTAAACTTAGGGTAGGTTCCTCTTAGATACTTGCTCACTCTTCAAAATATTTCAAACACTTCATACATTTTCAAACAATTTTCAAAAACAAAGGTTTTATATACATCCGTACATGGATCATTATAAAACACTTAAGAAATTTTTTATTCACACACTTCACATTTCAAAAACATTTTAAAGTGAGCTAAGTAACTAAGAGCCCATGGATAACCATGGATGTAAAGGGTGCTAACACCTTCCCTTTACATAACCTACCCCCCCGAACCCAAAAATCTTTTAAAAAGTCTTTCCTGTTCTTTTATGCCTTTCCTTTGGATAAAATAAAAGTCGGTGGCGACTCTTGCTATCCGCAACATAACTAAAGTCAGTTCTCCCACCGTGTTACAGAACTGGCGACTCTGCTAGGGATTTAATATTAAACAGGGGTACCCTTAGGAATTAGATCACTTTAAAATTGTTTGCCTTGTTTGCTTTATACTTACTTGTTGGGCTCTTATGTGTGAAAGATCCTAACCCGGATCTAGTGTACCTTAGGTAAATGGCAATAGACCAAGGAAACTGTACGGCGTATACCGATATGGTTGATCTGGTGGCCATAGTTAGTGTGACTTCTTGGTTGGTGCTTATGTTCCTTAAGTCAAGTTGAGGATAATATGAGGCTGCCATATGTTGTCAATGCACTAACTAACTTTTAGAACCCTAGTTATCCCATCTTGGCCTTTAGAAAGTAGTGAGATAACCGGCTTTGGTAAAGACTGAAGTTGGTTGATACTCGATACTACGCTCATTGAGATCTTAAACTTGGAGGGTTTTGGTTGGCAAGTAAGTTGCCTACTGAACAACCACCCCTGTGAATGATCAATGATATTGAGATCCCTTAGAACCTGGTTACTTTTGTAGGACAGGATGAACCATCTAACTTCAGGGGAGGGTACTCACCTTTAAACCTCATGCAAGCCTCCAAACCTAGGGCTATTGTGTGACTTGTTTGTGTGTGCCACATGTTTGTGATTGAGCATAACATCATAGCATCATCATGCATCATAAGCATAGCATTTTCACTAACCATTTCAAGGACCAAAGGATTTATCTTTGTTCTTTGTTGCAGGTCATGGCTTCTACTCGCAGAAACACTATCAGGATCAACTTTGTAGGCATACCTCCTAAGCTTAAGGAGTTGGTTTCTCAAGTGTCTGAAAACTCCCAGTTCATCAAGAGACATGGTCACCTACTGGATCTAGTCACTTCAGGGTTCAATGAAGACATGATGAGTGTTCTGTTTCAGTTCTTTGATCTTAAGCACCATTGCTTCACATTCCCCGACTACCAGCTGGTTCCTACAATGGAAGAGTTCTCTAAACTTCTGGGTATACCTGTACTTGATCAGAAACCATTCACAGGTTGGAAAAAGAGCCTAAACCTGAGGTTATTGCTGCAGCTCTACATCTGAAGAAGTCTGACATTGTTCTAGAAACGAGAAGCGGAGTTAAGAGTATTCTTGCTAAAGTGTTGATAGAGAAGGCTCAAGTATTCTTGAAGGCTATGAGCTATGATGCTTTTGAGGAGATCTTAGCCTTGCTGATTTATGGCTTAGTGTTGTTCCCCAATCCAGATCAATTCATAGACATTCACGCCATCAACATATTCCTGAGTCACAATCCGGTGCCTACATTGCTTGGAGATATTCTGCACTCTCTTCATACTCGTACTACAAAGGCACGAGGAACTTTGATGTGTTGCATACCTTTGTTGTCTAGGTGGTTTATTTCTCACCTTCCTCGCTCAGTGATGAAGAATGAACAAGGGTTTAGGTGGTCCAAGAGAATCATGTCATTCTCGCATTCAGATATTCGTTGGTGCTCCAGATCTATGGAGAATGTTACTATCATTGACCGTTGTGGGGAGTTTCCTAATGTGCCACTTCTAGGCATAAGAGGAGGCATTACTTACAACCCTTCTTTAGCTTTACGACAGTTTGGTTATGCTCGGAGTGATGGTCCACATGACATGTTGATTCAGGGTATTGTGTTTGACTACGACAACGATCTGCAAGGTTACCGTCAAAGGTTCATACGAGCATGGGGAAAAGTGAACAAGGTTGACAGAAAGACTCTGGAGCCCAAGTACACTATTCCTATGGAAGCTTACCTCAGATGGGTGCGATCTCGTGCTCAGACTTTCATGATGCCATATCCTGCTATCCTGCCAGTTACCATGGAACCTGTTGCTGAAGGAGATACTTCTTATACCATCCTTCACCCAGACATGCCTACTGACATGGAAGATTTACAGAGGTCCTGGATCCAGTTGAAGGAGCAAAGGGATACCTTCGAGGCTCATTACAAAACAAGCCAAGAAAGAATCCTGGAACTAACAAAGCAACTTCACGAGGAGCGGAATCTCAACTCATACCTCAACACAAAGAGGAAACGTCCATGGGAGACTTAAAACCCCATCTCTTGTATTTATTGCATTTCATTTTCTGTAAGCCCAAGAGGCAAAACAAATTTATTACTAATAAAAGTTTACCTTCTTGTTTGTTTAAGCAAATTTAAATCCTGCGGTCCTTGAAAACATTGCATACGCATTTACATTCCATATCATTGCATCACAGGTTTCTTGTGTACAGGTTTCTCACCTTCTCGCTATTTATTTCAGCAATGGCTCTTGAACAAACAGTTAAGGATCTCTAGGCACAAAATGCACAGTTCCAAGAGCTGATCCTGAACTTGTCCAAGGGGCAGGATGAATTGAAGACACTGCTGGCCAAAAAAACTAAGAAGACTAGAAGGTCAGGTGGCCTGATCAACATGGGAAGAAGGTTCAGAGGTCCTGTCAAGACCAAAGAACAGGTTGAAGATTATGAGTCTGAAGAGTCTGAAAAAGAAGGAGGCAATCTCCATAATACAATGGGGGACTCTGATTCTGAAGCTAACTACTATCATGAGCCTAATGAGGACAAGTTCAAGATGCTGGTGGATAGAATGTATGCTATGGAATTACAGAAGTCTTCTGGGATGGATTTTGAAGACCTGAGTTTGATATCTGGGGTGGTTATTCCCATTGGTTTCAAGGTTCCTACTTTTGTTGTTTATGATGGTGTCTCTTGTCCCAAGCTGCATCTGAGATCTTATGTCAGGAGAATCCAACCTCATATTGCTGACAAGAAGTTGTGGATCCATTTCTTCCAAGAGAGCTTATCTGGAGCTCAATTGGAATGGTACTACCAGTTGAAGAGTGTCAACATCCGGGATTGGAATGATCTTGCTGAAGCCTTCTATAAGCAATATCAATACAATGCTGATTTAGCCCCTACTCGCATGCAACTTCAGAGCATGTCTATGGGTGCTAAAGAAAGTTTCAAGGAGTATGCTCAGAAGTGGAGAGACTTGGCTGGAAGAGTGCAACCACCTCTAACTGACAGGGAATTAGTTGATATGTTCATGTGTACGTTGAATGGTCCCTTTTACAGTCATCTCATTGGAAGCTCATCATCTGGCTTCACTGAGTTGATAATGACAGGAGAGCGCGTAGAAAGTGGTATCAGGAGTGGCAAGATCCAAGTGGGTGCTTCTTCATCCAGTACTACAAAGAAACCTCCCAGTGGGAAGAAAGAGTCAAATGCTGTTTATGGTCAACCTGATCGTAATAGAAGGCATCAGTCTGTGAGTGCAGTTCATATCTCCAATCCCACTCCTACAACACCAGAGCAGCCACAGGGAAATCAACAGAGGGCTAGAAGGCAGTTCACTAAGATCAACATGTCAATGGCCCAAGCATTGCAACACTTGTTGAAGGCTGAACTTATCACTCTGAAAGATGCTCCTCAGAATCCTAATGTTACCTCTCCCAGGTATAATCCTAATGCACGATGTGCATATCATTCGAACTGTCAGGGACATGATACCAATAGTTGCTGGGTATTGAAGAACAAAATTCAAGATATGATTGAGGCTGGAGAGATTGAGTTTGACCCTCTGGGTACTCCAAATGTGATCACTGCTCCCATGCCAAATCATGAGAAGACTGTCAATGCCATTGATGAAGATTCACATATTTCCTCGGTTGCAGAGTTGACTACACCATTGTCTGTTATCAAGAAAAAGCTAGTACAAGCTGGGTTCTTTCCAGGTTGTCGTGAAGATTGTCTATATTGTACCTATAAGCCAGATAGCTGCTGGAGGTTGAGAGATGGAATTCAACGCCTCATGAATAATTACACCATAGTGTTTGAGAGGACACCACCTTCTGTAGAGAGTATGGTTGATCATATAACTAAGCGTGCGAAGGTTGAAGAGGTGGATATGGTTGATAAAGTGCCGGTAAGAATTACTTCCAAGGGACCTGTCAAAATCACTCATAAGGGTCCAATTAAGATTACTGCTGAAGGCCCTGTGAAGATTGTTGCTGAAGCTAGAGTGGCTCCTATGGTCATTACCACTCCTGGTCTTATTCCGTATACTTCCGATAAAGCTGTGCCTTGGCCTTATGGGTCTGATGTTTATATCCATGGTGTTAAGCAGGAACCCTTAGCTGATATGCCTGTTGATGTTGATAATATTGCTGGATCTAGTAAGATCACACGAAGCGGAAGAGTTTTCTCTCCTCCAATTACCTCCAAGAATGTAGTTACTCCAGCTGCTACCTCCACCACTGATGCTCGGGGCAAAGGTCCTGTTATTGAACCCATACCAACTGATGTGCCAGCTGCTGATGATCTCTCTAAGAAGATGGAAGAAGTATTGAAAATCATTCGCAAGAGTGATTATGACATTGTTGATCAATTGGGGCATAATCCCTCCAAGATTTCTATGATGTCTTTATTATTGTGTTCTGAGGCTCATGCCAAAGCCTTGATCAAGTTTCTGAAGACTGCTCATGTACCAAATGAAATTTATGTTGGCCAGTTTGAAAATTGTGTTGCACACTTGACCTATGATAATGGGTTAGGTTTCTCTGATGCTGATTTGACTCCGGCCAAGAGGGATCATAACAGGGCTCTACATATCTCCATTGAATGCAGGGGCACTACCCTGTCACATGTATTGATAGACAATGGTTCCTCTTTGAATGTGTTACCCAAAGAAGTCCTGAATAAGCTTAGTCCTGAAGATGCTGTGTTGAAACCCAGTAATATAGTGTTGAAGGCTTTTGATGGTTCGAGAAGAGTGGTGCATGGAGAAATTGATCTCCCAATCAAAGTTGGTTCTCAGGTTTTCAATGCTACCTTTTATGTCATGGATATTCGTCCGTCATATTCTTGTTTGCTTGGGCGTCCCTGGATCCATGGGGCAGGTGTTGTAACCTCTACATTACATCAAAAGATGAGATATCCGGTAGAAGGAAAGGTTGTTACTGTCTACGGGGAGGAAGGATATGTTGTTAGCCATGTGAACACCTTTAAATATCTTGAAGTGGAAGGTGAATATGTTGAAACTCCGTGTCAGACATTTGAAGTGGTTCCTTGGATTGTTAATGATTATGAAGCTCCTCCTGTTGTCAAGAAAGTTCCTGTGGTCACCAGAGTACCTCCTACAATGGCCTCCCTCAAAGATGCTAGAATTGTGGTGGATGAAGGTGGTTGTACTATTTGGGGTCAGCTTCCTGATATTCCATACAAGTCTGACAAATTTGGTTTGGGTTTTACTGCAGAGTCTCAGAAGGCCGTTCGTCGTGCTCGTGCTGTTCGTATCACCAATCAGGGGGTTATGAAGGATCAGATCAATGTTGTGGGTGACTATGATAAAGACTACAACTTGGATGCTTGGATTTTTCCTACTGTGGGTGCTGGGCTCAATAACTGGAAGGCTGAAGATGTTATTCCTATCTCCTTTAGTCAGGAGTAAATACTATTACTGTGTTGTTACTTTTAAGTTTGTAATTTCTTGAACAATTAAAACTCTCAAGCCTTGTGCCTTACCCGGGGCACAATGGTGTGCTTGTTACGGGCTGTCATTTCATTTGCATACTTCATTCAATAAAAATCAGTGGACGTTTCGTTTTAGTAAATATTGTGTTCCTTGTCTTTCTTTTATTTTATTTTTTACCTTTGTCAGCTATGTGTTCTTACACACCCCCACATCACTAAAATGCAGATCCTCATCCACTCTGGATCCTGTTGATAACAGTTCTACTATTGCCAATTATAATTTTGAGAATCTGATCTATCAAGCTGAAGACGGAAATGAGGACGATTGTGAAGTACCTGTAGAGCTTGCTAGGTTGTTACAACAAGAAGAGAAAGCTATACAGCCACATGAAGAGCCAGTCGAAGTTGTGAATCTGGGAACTGAAGAAAACAGGAAAGAGGTCAAGATAGGGGCTGAATTAGAGGATGGTATCAAGAGCAGATTGATTCAGATGCTACATGACTATGTGGAGATCTTTGCTTGGTCTTATGAAGATATGCCAGGGTTGGATACAGACATTGTGGTTCACCGTTTACCAGTAAAAGAAGATTGTCGTCCAAAGAAGCAGAAGGTTCGTCGCATGCGTCCCGAAATGTCAGAAAAGATCAAAGCAGAGGTAATGAAACAGTTTGATGCAGGGTTCTTAGCTGTGACTTCTTATCCTCAGTGGGTTGCAAATGTGGTGTCGGTACCTAAGAAAGATGGTAAGGTGCGTATGTGTGTGGACTACAGGGATTTGAACAAGGCTAGCCCCAAAGATGACTTCCCACTTCCTCATATTGATGTTCTGGTAGACAACACTGCTCAGCATAAGGTATTCTCTTTCATGGATGGTTTCTCTGGTTACAATCAAATCAAGATGGCACCTGAAGATATGGAGAAGACAACATTTGTTACACAGTGGGGCACTTTTTGTTATAAGGTGATGCCATTTGGTTTGAAGAATGCAGGGGAAACATATCAGCGTGCTATGGTGGCTTTGTTTCATGATATGATTCATCATGAGATAGAGGTGTATGTGGATGATATGATAGCCAGGTCCCAGAATGAAGAGCAACATCTTGATCATCTGCATAAGTTGTTTGAGAGGTTGAAGAAATACAAGCTAAGATTGAACCCAAACAAGTGTACTTTTGGAGTTAGATCTGGTAAGCTCCTGGGTTTCATTGTCAGTGGAAAAGGTATTGAAGTAGATCCTGCAAAGGTGAAAGCTATACGAGAGATGCCAGCTCCCCGTACTGAGAAGGAAGTTAGAGGTTTCTTGGGATGATTGAATTACATTGCAAGATTTATTTCCCAATTAACTGCTACCTGTGAGCCAATCTTCAAATTGTTGAAGAAAGATCAGGTAATGGAATGGAATGATGAGTGCCAGACAGCCTTTGATGAAATCAAGAAATATCTGCTAGAACCTCCAATTTTGATGCCACCAGTTGATGGAAGACCCTTGATCATGTACTTAACAGTATTAGACAACTCAATGGGGTGTGTATTGGGGCAACATGACGAGTCTGGTCGAAAAGAGCAGGCAATATACTACCTTAGCAAAAAGTTTACTGACTGTGAAACAAGATACTCACTGCTCGAGAAAACTTGCTGCGCTTTGGCATAGGCTGCTCGCCGACTAAGACAGTATATGTTGACTCATACTACCTTATTGATTTCGAAGATGGATCCAATCAAGTACATATTCGAGAAACCTGCTCTCTCCGGAAGAATTGCAAGATGGCAAATGATCTTGACAGAATATGATATACAGTACACTACTCAGAAGGCCATTAAAGGAAGTGTTGTGGCTGATCATTTGGCTCATCAAGCAATGGATGATTATCAGTCAATGAGTTTTGAGTTTCCTGATGAAGACATTATGATTATTACCAAAGAACCTGAACAATATGACGGACCTGAACAAGGATCCCGATGGACTATGGTTTTTGATGGAGCTTCTAATGCACTTGGTAATGGTGTTGGTGTTGTGATCAGTTCCCCTGAAGGTTGTCATACCCCGATTACTGCCAGACTTTGTTTCTATTGTACTAACAACATGGCTGAGTATGAGGCATGTATCCTGGGTATCAAAGTTGCCATGGATATGAAGATTCAGTTCCTTGACGTGTATGGAGATTCAGCCCTGGTAGTAAGTCAGATCAAAGGAGATTGGGATACCAGGCATGATAATCTCATTCCTTACAGAGAGTATGTGTTGTCTTTGATCCCACATTTCAAAGAGATTACCTTTGGACATATCCCACAAAGAGAGAACCAGTTGGCAGATGCTTTAGCCACCATGACATCCATGTTTGAGATCAGCTGGGATGATGAAGCTCCCAAGATTACTATTGATAGATTTGAAAAGCCTGCATATTGCAATGAGATTGACACTGAAGAAGCAGAGGAGAAGCCTTGGTTCTATGAAGTGAAAAGATATCTTGAAGCTCAGTAGTTCCCTGAAGGGGCATCTGTCAAAGATAGGAAGTTTCTGAGAAGGTTTTCTGCTAAGTTCTTTTTGAGTAATGGAATTTTGTACAAGCGCAATCATGATTCAACTATGCTTCGTTGTGTGGATAAGAAGGAAGCAACAGAGATTATGGAAGACATGCATGATGGGATTTTTGGCACTCATTCTAGTGGTCATACTATGGCAAAGAAGATATTGAGAGCAGGTTACTATTGGTCTACCATGGAAGCTGACTGCTATCAACACTCCAGAACATGTCACAAGTGTCAAATTTATGCTGATAAAGTACATATACCTCCATCACCATTGAATGTGTTGACTGCTCCTTGGCCTTTTGCCATGTGGGGCATTGATATGATTGGTGAAATCAAGCCAACTGCTTCTAATGGGCATCGTTTCATGCTGGTTGCTATTGATTACTTCACGAAGTGGGTGGAGGCAGCTTCATTTGCATCTGTTACTAAGAATGTGGTGGCTCGATTCATTAAGAATAATCTTATATGTAGGTATGGCATCCCTGCAAGAATTATTACTGACAATGGCTCTAATCTGAACAACACTATGATTACTGATCTCTGCACGCAGTTCAAAATTAAGCATCACAACTCTTCTCCGTACCGTCCGAAGATGAATGGGGCAGTTGAAGCTGCTAATAAGAACATTAAGAAGATTGTACAAAAGATGAATGTTACTTACAAGGATTGGCATGAGATGTTACCATTTGCTCTTCATGGTTATTGTACTACAATACGTACTTCAACAGGGGCAACCCCATTCTCCTTAGTTTATGGTATGGAAGCAGTTTTGCCCATCGAAGTTCAGATCCCTTCTTTAAGAATCATGAAGGATGCAGGCTTGGATGAAGATGAGTGGATTCAGACTCGACTTGACCAGATAAATTTGATTGATGAAAAGAGGCTAGCAGCAGTTTGTCATGGCCAGATGTACCAAAAACGGATGATCAAAGCTTTTAACAAGAAGGTTAAGCCAAAGGTATATCAGGCTGGTGACTTGGTAATCAAGCGTATCATATTACCACAGGGTGATCCTAGGGGCAAGTGGACTCCTACATATGAAGGACCATTTGTAGTCAAGACAGTATTCTCAGGAGGTGCCATGATACTTACTTCTATGGATGGTGAAGACTTCCCACAGCCTGTAAACGCAAACATAGTTAAAAAATACTACGCATAAAAAGAGACCCGCTAGGTTGACTGGCCTAGGCAAAAATAAGGGCATCCCGGCAAACCAAAAGGGTTTGGGCAAAAATTAGGGATATATATATATAAAATGTACACCCGGCAAGCCGAAAACCTGAAAAGGCGGCTTGGGCAAAAAAGGGTATCCCGGTGGATTGAAAACCTGAAAGGGTAATCCAGGAAAAAGTAAGGGATTAAAGCGTATGACTATGTCTCGTTTGGATCACCCATGAAACTACGACTAGTTGTGTTACTTACTCAAGCTCGAACAGATAAAGCTCAATCCAATCGTTTCCGTCTCAACAGCAGAAGATGAGATACTTGAAGATAATGGCAATAGTAGAATTGAAACTCAATAGGATTATTTCTCACATAGCTGATTTTCTTTGTTTTGTAAAACTTTATGAAAAATTCCTCTTACTAGGATTTTTGTCTCCTTGTACAAACCTACCTATGTATAGGTCACTTTTTGATATAAATAAAATTCCATCTTTGAGTCCTGATTTACTTTTACCCTATTTACATAAGCGAAACGTCCATTGATTGTGTTTGAATGTATGTATGCTTTTGAATATGAGTGATGTTTACCAGAAATGCATGTATGCTTAATATGATTGATGTTTACCAGAAATGCATGAAAATGCAGTAATAGTATTTACTAAGGACGAACGAGGGAAGGAATTCAACGAAGCTTCGCCGGTTCATCCCCACTAGACAGCTACAAGTTCCCCAGTAGGGCAAATCCATCTTCATAAATACTTCGAGTCATATCTCCCCTGGAATTTATATCCATCTCTTTTATCCTCATACGGATAGTCGGGAATTTATTCTTCCAATAGGAGTACGACGAACGAAGACAGCAGGTTATGTATACCGTACTATCGAACGAAGACGGGAGGTTATATATACTATATTATCAAAACAAGACGGGAACGAGTTCCTCATATTCTCCAGCAACAAATCGGGATTTATTTTCCCTGGCCAGCAGTTGTTATACGAAGATATCCAGATGCTTCAGACTCATGATGCATACATACATCATTTACATCATACCATAACATACATATCCATAAAATACATAATACATTACTTAAGTGCATCATATTATACATGCATACATAATGCATAAACTAATATTATCATACATAATGTTATAATTTTGTTTTTCAGGTTAATTCTCCAGCAGACTATTGGGCCGTTGTTTATCCTCCCAAAAGTTACACCTCAGGACGTTGTTTATCCTCCTGAAAGCATATCATTCCCTTGGGTCGTTGTTTATCTTCCCAAAGGTTACATCACCAGTTCCTCAGGACGTTGTTTATCCTCCTGAAAGCATACCATTTCCTCAGGACGTTGTTTATCCTCCTGAAAGCTATCATTACCTCAGGACGTTGTTTATCCTCCTGAAAGCATATCATGACTTTGGGTCGTTGTTTATCTTCCCAAAAGTTATACTCATACCTCAGGACGTTGTTTATCCTCCTGAAAGCTATCATGACCTTGGGCCGTTGTTTATCTTCCCAAAGGTTACATCATTATACCTCAGGACGTTGTTTATCCTCCTGAAAGCATATCATGACCTTGGGCCGTTGTTTATCCTCCCAAAGGTTACCTCATTATTATGGGACGTTGTTTATCTTCCCAGAAAGTTATATCTTCATATCTTGGACTGCTTTATCCTCCAAGAGATGTATTTGAAGAACTTTTCTCCAAGTGGCATCTTTAAGCCCACTCAAGCATATTCAACTAGTCATCAGTATCACTCTACGCACCGGTGAGTGCAAATTTTTGGGCTTTTGTGTTCAATCCCCTTCAACCTTCCAAGTCACGACTGGAAAATATACCAATCTAACCCCTCAGGTTTCAGAAAATTGAACAGGGGCAGCTGTTGCACCCCAAAATTTGCCCTCACAATACAAGACTTTGTGTGCTAAGAAGGTTCACAAGGTTCACAAGACCTTTCATGAGGTTCATGAAGTTTACAAGACACTTTATGAGGTTCACAAGGTTCACAAGACCTTTCATGAGGTTCATGAAGTTTACAAGGCACTTTATGAGGTTCACAAGGTTCACAAGACATCTTATAAGGTTCACAAGACACTTTATGAGGTTAACAAGGTTCACAAGACCTTTCATGAGGTTCACAAGGTTCACAAGACATCTTATGAGGTTCACAAGGTTCACAAAGTTCATCATGGGTCAGAAGATTTGACAAACCCCTCAGACAATGCATCCTCCTAAGCAGTGCATCCAAAACTAGGGTTTTGACTTTAATCAGGCTAAATGGATTTCCAAGACTTCAAGTGAGCTTCATAACATCTTATATGTGTTTAAGAATCCCCATGACAAATTTCAGAACTTTTCTCAAAGGTTTGCCTAGTCAGATGATCAGATAGGTCAAAATCAGTCAAAGCAGTTAAAAAGTCAAACTGAGGTCAACTGTGGTCAAACCAAAGTCAAACTTTATGATTTTTTTGCCAACATCAAGTATATGAAGTAAAATTCATCATTTGATCAAGGTTTGATCATGATTCATCAAGGAGATTTCAGATCATCAAGAATCAGGGGTTTCTAAATTAGGGTTTCCTTAGGAAAAGTCAACTGAACTTTGACCAGCCATAACTTTCACATGCTTCATCACATTTTTCCCATCCAAAGCTCATTTTTGAAGGAAATTGAATTCTCTACAACTTTGTGTCTCACAAGCCAAGCCCAAAAATGCTTCATTTGGAAGGTATGAGCTAAGACATTATAGGTCCTTTTAAAAGTCAACAAAAAGTCAACAACTTCAAAAGGGTATAACTTGAGAATGGTAAATGATATGGACATGAAACCAATGGGGTTGGTTAGAGGACTCTTTAAGCTTTCCAAAATGTCCAAGAACACCATCATAGCATTAAAATTGAAGGATATGTGCCCTTGCAAAGTTGGGAAATTTTTAGGTGGTTTATGAAGGAAATAGGGTCTTAGAGCCAAATTTTTCTAAATGGGCTGAACTTTTGGTGACCCAAAGTGATCCATGACCTCATGCACGAAATTTATTTAATATTTTCATTATTTTATTTTATTTTATTTATTTATTATGATTTTTTATATTAAAAAATCATTTTAAATTTAAATAAAATATCAAATGTGAAAATTTAAAATATATTTCTCTTCTAGAAGATCATAAATATAATTTGGATTGAATTGATACAACATTGATGAAGATTGGCTTGAATTAGAAAGGTCTCATTCACAAATATTTGAAATTTAAGACCTAATCTTTTTCAATCTCCAAAATCAAAAAGATCCACACAATGATCCAATATTTTTGACCTAATTCAGTCTACTATAAGTATACAACATAACTCAATGCATAGGACACGAATTCCCTGCCTCAAAGAGTAAGTTCATACATAAAAAAAAAGTCACCAAAATTCAAATTCGGATTTGACAATTCAAGCTCTTTCAAGCCAATTTGAAGGTTGAGACATGTTCAATGAACATCACTGAATCTATTGGAACCATTTGTGGCATCTAAAGCATTACATATGACCTAAACCGAATCCATGTTTATCATAAAATTGAAAATTTCGATTTCATTTACACAAGCATTCTAACATGATTTTGATTATTGATTCTTGTTTGTGATTGTATGTGGATGGTTTCTGGCATATTTGATTTCATTTTTGGTGCAGGAACAAGGAATCACCATTGCTAGGGTTTCGGCCAAGCTTTTAGGGTTCCATGATAAACCTAAAATAAATGAATTCTAAGAACATAGAACAATCATGTGAACTCTGGGGATCATAATGCACCAATTAATTTTGATAAATTTCACTGTTTTGATGGTAATCCAATTTCGTAGGTTTCTGTTTTGAAAAATTCGCAGGAAACCTCATAGGTAAAATCGCAGCAAAAAACGCAGGTCTGGAGGAAGAAGAAGAAGCCAACGCGCGCATTTTAGAATTCAAAATTGTGTTTAATATTTGTAGAATTGTTTGTTGTTTTATTTCACAGATGCAGCGTTGGCCCAGTGGTGAAGTATGCGTATGTTATGCTTGTAGGTCCTTGGTTCGAATCCTGGATGCATCAACCTTTTTCTTATTTTTCCATGTAATTAGTAAACTTAATATATTATTTATTGTGATGAACATACTATCAGTTGCGCCCTCCCGGCTGGAATGGTAAGTGTGCTTGTGTATTGCGTGAGGGTCCTGGGTTCGAATTCCCCCCAGGCCTTTTTGTGTTATTTGCTTTGTTTTTTCCATGATTTTTCAGGTCAAGCAACAAAACCTAATGGAATTCTTTCCTTAACGCCTACACGCGCATGGCCCAGTGGTTAGCTTGGTTGGCTGGAGTTTGTGAAAGCAGAGGGACTGGGTTCAAATCCCAGCCCAGGTAAGTTTTTTTTTTCAATTTATTTTGTTTCTCTTATTTTATTTATAATATAATTAAATAAGTTTAAATCATAAATTAAAATATTTATAGCTTTATTTTCTTTTTTTACAACTTAGAACTCATCTTTGTTTTAATTTAAATCTTATTAAAAAATTTTATTTATTGTAAATTATTAATATTGTATAATTTAATATAGTATTTAATTAACCCTAATTTTCTAAGACCTAAAATATTTTGTAAAACCAAATTATTTTTATAAACCCTAATAATACTTTTAAACCCTAATTATTTCATGTGAATATTAATTATGTCCATATTTTTATTATTTAATTTAAATTCTTGTATATAAATATGTTTAAAATAATTAAAATTTTTAATTTAATTTTGTAAATATAATAATATGATTATTCAAATTATAATTAATCTTATTTTCATAATATGTATATATTCTATAACTTGTTTATAACTTAATTCTTGTATGTAAATAGTTTTTAGTATATGTTTAAAAATAATTAAAACTTGCTAATTTAATTTTGTAATTATAATTTATTTTCATAATATATTTATAATTAACTTAATTTTTATAATTTGCCTATAACTTAAAATTTTATGATAATTAGTATATAATTGTTTATATTTTCTTATTAATCTTAAAATAATAATTGTTCATATAAAAAATTGATCTTTTAATTATTATGCTAATATTTTTGTTTATATTATTAATTATGTTTATTTTCATATGATATTTATTTTATTATTACTAACCCCATTTATATATTGTGGTTTATTATTATTATTTTTACTAACCCCAATTATATTATTATTATTTATTTTTGCTTATTTATTTAATTTGCTTTAATTATTATTATTATGTAATTGTTTCCTTTATGTAATATTTTAGTAATAATATTTAATATTTATTTTAAATGCTATGGTTAGTAAAATAGGGAGTGAAACATGTTTGTATTTTAAAATTAATTTAGATCACTAATTTAAAAGATAAATATTTAAAATTATACACTCACACACGTAAGTCGATCTTTGATCGCCATCTCACTTCCTTAAGGATACCTCTCAAGTTGCCTAATCAAAAGGTCAAGTAGGGTGTATAAAGAAAAGTCCCTCATTTCACATCATCTAGTCCCTTAAACAGATAAAAAGATCAAGTCCCTTCGAATGTTGCCTTCGTAATGATCTTGTCCCTTTCGAATAAAGATGATAAGTCCCTTCGAATTGCTTATACACCCCACAGTTGCCTAAATAACAGATGTCCCTTCACTTGTCTCATACATCCAAGGTAATGACTACCTATTCCTTAATAATAGGGATAGTCTTACCACTTAAAGGATTCAAGAACAGAAAAAACTTAAACTTAGGGTAGGTTCCTCTTAGATACTTGCTCACTCTTCAAAATATTTCAAACACTTCATACATTTTCAAACAATTTTCAAAAACAAAGGTTTTATATACATCCGTACATGGATCATTATAAAACACTTAAGAAAATTTTTATTCACACACTTCACATTTCAAAAACATTTTAAAGTGAGCTAAGTAACTAAGAGCCCATGGATAACCATGGATGTAAAGGGTGCTAACACCTTCCCTTTACATAACCTACCCCCCAGACCCAAAAATCTTTTAAAAGGTCTTTCCTGTTCTTTTATGCCTTTCCTTTGGATAAAATAAAAGTCGGTGGCGACTCTTGCTATCCACAATATAACTAAAGTCAGTTCTCCCACCGTGTTACAACGACCATCCGATAAAATGATGAAGGACGATCATCAAGAGGTGAAGAACGATCACCTAGCAGGGTACGGCTGCTCAAATATCACGACATATGACAAATGTCAGATAGAAAAGGGTTCCAAGAATGGAGACTCCGCTGGGGGAATGATGAGGGACGGTCATCAAAAGGTGAAGGATGATCACCTGGTAGGGTACGGCTACCGAAAGTATCATGATATAGGACGAATGTCAGATAGAAAGGAAAATTTGCTTTTTACTGGGGATTTGTTGGGGAATAGTAAACACGGACGAGTGTTTACATCCAAGAAATAAAAGGTATAACTGTTTGACACTGTGTGTAGATTAAAGATGCGGACGAGCATCCTTAAGACTATGATACAGACGAGTATCGGTAGAAAAAAACGCTGACGCATGTTCAGAGATGATGATACGGACGAGTATCAACTGGTTAACAAAGAACACGGACAAATGTTGAATCTGAGGGGAGATAAGTGGTGTATACAAGATACGGACGAGTATCTGTATGAGTAAAGATAAACATGAGTGAGACACATACGAGTATCCAACTTGCTAGGGGGAAGTAACACAGACGGGTGTTAATGAGAGAATGTATAAGTTATGAACTTATATTTGTATATGAGAGTGTAAAAGGTAATCTAGTGATCTGTGGGGATAGGATGACACGGATGGGTGTCAACAAGAGTGTATTATAAACAAGTGTTTGGCAACCATGCTGGGGATTGGTGACACGGACGGGTGTCGGGAGAGTTGCATAGATATCTGTTTGTAGAAAGTGTTCCGGCGACTTTACTGAGGAATGATGACACAGACGAGTGTCAAAAGGAGCATGTATCTGCATTTTGAGAGTGCAAAGGGGACGCTTTGGTGTATTTCAAATATTGTTGATGATGTATTGTCGGTATTTACAGGTGACTGGTTCGAACCTGACTTGTGATCATGAAATATGTTTGATCTTTGCCGTAATGCTCCGTATTAGACGGAATGCTACGCTCTGGGGGAAAAATGATGCGAATGCTATGATTATGCAAAAGATACCGATCCGGGATTCGGATCCCGCTGCCTGTGGAGATCTCTGACTGATATTCTTGAAAGGATATCCCAGCTGGGGATGAGTTCATTGGTAGACCTGATAAAATATATGACTCTGCTTGGGGAAATAGGTCACTGATAGACTTATCTTTGTAATGAGGAGCCTAACTAGGGATGAGAAAGCTTCCGTCACTTTGTTGTGTGGGAATTTCAGACATTGCTCGTCTGGGAGAGGCTGGAGCTCTGTGGGGAGATGATTCCCTGTCTAGTACTCTGTTGGGAGAGGAAGGACCACTGAACGACCTTCCTAGAGATTTCTATGGGGATCCTACTGAGGATGATGATACTTGATAACTCAGCTGGGGATATGAGCACCTTTTGATGCTGCTCTGAAAGATGTGCTAGAGAAGTGATGCCTGGCAGCTCTAATGGGGAGAAAACACTTCCGGTGCTGTTTGGATGATGTGCTGAGGAAATAATGATTTGGCAACTTTGCTGGGGAAAACCTTTCATGTCCCATGTTGTGCTTTGAATACCTGCAATCCTGTTGTGACAAAAAAACACACAAGTACCCCGAGGCATCCCTTACTGGAATCCATCATAGGAGTCTAGACACTCCTGGGAGTAAAAATATATTTCCTGCAAGCATTTGATTAGAAAGGTACGTCTGTTTTTATGCAAACATTATATCAGGGATATCAGACATTTTTGCAAACGAGATAAAAATGTACAAGACGAGATGTGACTGAAAATTCTGGTTTTATTAATTTGGGCGCCTTGAATTGGCAAATACAGTCAAAGAAACAGATCCCTTGAAATGAGGAGATTGTTACAAAATTGAGAAACAAAAAGGTGCTGGCAATGTTGACGACGCTTTAGTGAGCTTCCCTTTTGCTATGACTCGTATGACCTTGACGTTCTTCTCATCTTGCCT
This sequence comes from Lathyrus aphaca, assembly GCA_963966055.1. Classification (NCBI taxonomy): domain Eukaryota; kingdom Viridiplantae; phylum Streptophyta; class Magnoliopsida; order Fabales; family Fabaceae; genus Lathyrus; species Lathyrus aphaca. The sequence continues at coordinate 694,925,938 of OZ014519.1, read as the reverse complement.
TCTGAAGAAGGTTGATTCTGACCGATGCTTTAACCCTTCGAAGCTTGCCATGTTGCGAGTGATACAGACGAACTCAGAATGCAGTTGTTCGCTTATTCCCTAATTTTGCGTGGATCGCCCTTTCGGGTTTTCAATCCACTAGGATACCCATTTTTACCTAAGCTGTCCAATGCGGCTTTTCAACTCAGCGGGTGTACACATTTTTTTTATTTTCCCTTATTTTTGCCCGAGTCTTTTATTCTGTTTTTGACTCGCCGGGATGCCCTATTTTTGCCTGGACCTACATTCTGTTTTTATGTCCAGCGGGTCATTTTATGCGAAGTATTTTTTAATTGCATCTGAATTCACAGGGGATAGGAAATCTTCACCATCCATAGTAGTGAGCATCAGTGCTCCACCAGAGAAAACCTTCTTTATTATGAATGGACCATCGTAGTTCGGAGTCCACTTGCCCCTGTGGTCTGTATGAGGAGGAATGAGTCTTTTCAGCACAAGATCTCCTACTTGGTATTCTCGAAGCCTGACTTTCTGATCGAAGGATTTCTTCATTCTCTTCTGATATAACTGCCCATGACAGATTGCAGCTAATCTCTTTTCTTCGATCATATTCAGTTGATCATACCGAGAACGGACCCATTATGCTTCATTCAACTTGACATCCATCAACACCCTCAAGGAAGGTAATTCAACTTCAACAGGTAGGACTGCCTCCATACCATACACAAGCTGATATGGTGTTGTCCCAGTAGACGTTCTGATTGATGTACGGTACCCATGCAAGGAAAATGGTAGCATCTCATGCCAGTCTTTGTAGGTGACCACCATCTTTTGCACAATCTTCTTAATGTTCTTATTAGCTGCCTCAACAGCGCCATTCATCTTTGGCCTATAAGGAGAAGAATTGTGGTGTTGGATTTTGAAGTCCCGACACAGTTCTGCCATCATTTTGTTGTTCAAATTGGAACCATTATCAGTAATGATTCGTTCGGGCACTCCATACCGACAGATGATGTCTCTCTTTAGGAATCGGGCTACCACCTGCCTGGTGACATTTGCATACGAAGCTGCTTCAACCCACTTGGTAAAATAATCAATGGCTACCAGGATGAATCTGTGGCAATTTGAAGCAGTCGGTTTGATTTTTCCAATCATATAAATGCCCCACATAGCGAAGGGCTAGGGTGAAGACATCACATTCAAAGGATTCGGAGGCACATGCACTTTGTCCGCATAAATCTGGCATTTATGCCACTTTCTGGTATAGGCACTACAGTCTGCATCCATTGTGATCCAGTAGTAACCTGATCTTAGCAATTTCTTAGCCATTGCATGTCCTCCAGCATGGGTACCGAAAGATCCTTCATGCACCTCGTGCATCAGCAAGTCTGCTTCTGTCTTATCAACACATCTGAGAAGTACCATGTCAAAGTTTCACTTGTACAAGGAACCATCAGCATTCAAGAAGAAACTACCAGCAAGCCTTCTTAATGTCTTCTTACCATTGGACGATGCCTCAGGTGGGTATGTTTGATCCTCTAAGAAGCATTTGATGTCATGGAACCAAGGCTTGTCATCTTTAGCACTATCCACAGAGAATACATATGCCGGTCTGTCAAGTCTGGATACTGAAATCCGAGGTACAAAGTTGGCAGCTTGAACTTTGATCATGGAGGAAATGGTAGCCAGAGCGTCTGCAAACTGATTTTCATCTCGAGGGATATACTCAAGTTTAACTGTAGTGAAGAAGGTTAGTAATCTCATCGTATAATCCCAGTATGGAATCAGATGCTCCTGGTGAGTGTATCATTTGTCGTTGGTTTGATTGATTACCAGAGCTGAATCTCTGAATACAGTTAAAGTCTTGATCCTAAGGTCAATGGCTTCCTCAAGACCCATGATACAGGCTTCGTATTCAGCTTCATTGTTAGTGCAGTTAAAAGTGAGCTTTGTCGAGAAAGGCATGTGAACTCCTTTGGGTGTAATGAGTACTGCACCAACTCCACGACAATTCATATTAACAGCCCCATCAAACATCATTGTCCATTCTTCTTCTGGGTCAGGCCCTTTAGTGTGAACAAGCTCTTCGTGATCTTTTGCTTTCAGGAACATGATGTCTTCATCAGGGAAGTCAAATCTCATAGGCTGGTAATCATCAATGGGTTGCTCAGCAAGATAGTCAAACAATACACTGCCTTTGATGGCTTTTTGAGATGTATACTGAATGTCATATTCTGTGAGAATCATTTGCCATCTTGCAACCCGTCCGGTAAGTGCTGGCTTCTCAAATATATACTTGACTGGATCCATCTTGGAGATCAATAAGGTAGTGTGGGTCAACATATACTGCCTTAGTCGGAGAGCAGCCCACGCTAAAGCACAACAAGTTTTCTTGAGCAGTGAATAACGTTGTTCACAGTCGATAAACTTTTTGCTTAGGTAGTATATTGCATACTCTTTTCGACCAGACTCGTCATGCTGGCCCAACACACACCCCATTGACTCTTCTAATACTGTCAAGTACATTATTAGAGGTCTTCCTTCAACTGGAGGCATAAGGATTGGAGGCTCTTGTAAGTACTCCTTGATTTTGTCAAAAGCCCTCTGGTAGTCTTCATTCCACCTGACCGTTTGCTCTTTTCTTAACAACTTGAACAAGGGTTCACAGGTTGCATTAAGGTGAGATATGAACCTTGAAATGTAGTTCAATCTACCTAGAAACCCCCGAACTTCTTTTTCAGTCTTTGGTGCAGACATCTCTTGAATGGCTTTGACTTTGTCAGGGTCAACTTCAATTCCCTTTTCACTTACAATGAACCCCAGCAACTTACCGGACCGCACCCCAAATGTGCACTTGTTGGGGTTTAACCTCAGCTGATACTTTCTCAGATGCTTGAATAGCTTCATTAGATTTACCAGGTGGTCTTCTTCTGTGAGGGACTTGGCAATCATGTCATCCACATAACATTCAATTTCTTTGTGGATCATGTCGTGGAATAATGTTACCATAGCCCGTTGATAAGTGGCACCAGCATTCTTCAGTCCGAATGGCATTACCTTATAACAGAATGTGCCCCAGGGTGTGATGAAAGTTGTCTTCTCCATATCTTCAGGTGACATCTTGATCTGATTATATCCTGAAAATCCATCCGTGAAGGAGAACACCGAGAACTGAGCCATGTTGTCGACCAATACATCAATGTGAGGTAATGGGAAATCATCTTTCGGGCTAGCTCTATTCAGATCCCGATAATCCACACACATCCGTACTTTGCCATCCTTCTTAGGAACAGGTACAATGTTAGCAACCTACGGCGGGTAACTAGTTACAGCAAGGAAACCGGCGTCCCACTGTTTTTGCACCTCTTCTTTTATCTTCATGGCCATGTCCGGACGAGTACGGCTTAACTTCTATTTTACTGGAGGACAGTCTTCTTTTAGAGGCAGCTTGTGCATAACAATGTCGGTGTCCAGACCTGGCATATCCTGATAAGACCAAGCAAAAACATCCACATACTCCCGCAACATATCAATAAGTTGTTCCTTCACTGAATCTTGCAGACGGGCCCGATCTTTACTTCTTTCAAGTCTTCTTCGGTACCAAGATTAACCGTCTCAACTTCCTCCTGATGAGGAGTGATAACCCTCTCCTCTTGCCTTAACAGTCTGGCTAGCTCTTCAGGTAGCTCATAATCTTCTTCAACCCCTTCATCGGCTTGATTAATCGGATTGTCGAAGTCATAGCAGTGTCGTTGTCGGTGTAGTATGGAGGGCACTCTCTGCAAGGGTTTAGATTTGTTCATTTTAGTGATCAGTTTTATCTTGCTTAGAAAAAAGTGAAAATGAAGTTATTATTTTTGAAAAACATTGTCATTTTATTTTTGTACAAAAAATGAAAAATGAAAAACAGTGAGCGGGAAAAAAGAAGAGACTCATTTGCAAAAGATTTCCTGATATTCATTAATTGATCGTTTGCACAAAATACAAGATGGCCCGATTACAAAATGAGCCCTGACATCTTGGGCAAGATGCAGGACTTGATGCATGCTTAAAGATAGGAAATAATAATTACTCTGCAGGAGTAACTCTTATAATTTCCTGGGAAGACCAGTTTAAGACTTGGTTCCCCAGGATCCTTGGACGTATCCAGCTTTCCAGGTTGCGGTCGTCTTCTTCCTCGTCTTCCAAACTGTTCACAGCATCCGGGGTAAGCATTCCCCCGCTGACAAATTTGGGCTCCGTCGCAGCCTCTGGTTGATCTTGTCGAGTTGGTCTGTAACCCAACCCAAATCTGTCTTCTTTCTTTTCAACTGGCAGCAGCTTTCCCCAGCCTTGAGCGGTACCCTCTTCAACAACCTTCCGGGCCTATTGATATGAAGTGATGGAAGTTCCAGACATAGCAGTTGCTTCATTGATGTTAAGGGCTTCAAATCCCCGACTCATAGTCTCATGGATCTCCCCATCCATCTCTATGTACTTGTAAGTAGCCAGCTGGCTAACAAAAATGTCTTCCTCTCCGCAGATTGTGATGATCTGGCCTTCCCACTCAAATTTTAACTTCTGGTGAAGGGTAAATGTAACAGCGCCAGCGGCGTGAATCCAGGGTCTACCCAACAGACAACTGTAGGCCGGCTGTATGTCCATCACAAAGAAGGTAGTTTTAAAGGTCTGTGGGCCAATCAACACAGGTAAATCAATCTCTCCAAGCACTGATCTCTTAGAGCCATCAAATGCTCTCACCACCAAGTTACTTGGACGTAATGCCAACCCATCATACTCTAGCTTAACCAAGGCTTTCTTTGGGAGGACGTTGAGTGAATACCCAGTGTCCACCAGCACATGAGAAAGAACAACACCTTTGCATTCTAAGGTGATATGTAAAGCCTTGTTATGGTTGCGTCCCTCCGTCGTTAAATCAGCATTTGTGAAGCCCAGTCCATGAATGGTGTTAACATTGGCAACCACCGTTTCCAACTGATTAACCGTAATCTCTTCCGGCACATATGTTGCATGCAGGACCTTTAACAATGCATTCCTGTGGGCTTCGGAACACATTAGCAATGATAATATAGAGATTTTGGAGGGTGTCTGATGAAGCTGGTCCACCTCTTTGTAATCACTCTTTTTGATTATTCTCATGAACTTGTCCACCTCTTGTTCAAAAGACGCCTTCGGAGTTTCTTTGACAGCTGGCTCTTCAAGTACCACATTCTTCCCTTTTGCCTTAGCAGCAGCTTCTGCTTCAGCGTTGGGTCTTGGCGTTTGTGAGGCAAAAAGGCATCCGCTTCTAGTGAAGCCTCCGCCTCCCCCAACATTGTCAACTTGTGGTGAAGAGGTTGATGAATCTAGAGTGATTTTCTTCCCGTTGCAATAGAGATCAGAGCCGTAGTGCCAAGGTATGGCGTTACTGCTTTCATAAGGAACGGGTCCAGATACCGTAATGGTGACCGGACTGATTGTTGTAGCGGAAGGAACTGTAATGGTATGCGGATCGTAGTAGATTGTGACTGGAGATCTGACAGGAGGTGTTGCAGTTTGTTGTTGGAGATTATTGTTGGGATGAACATTTGTTGGGTCATAATAGATCGTGACCGTTGAGACATCTTCATTAGTGTTTGCTGGTGTTGTAGGCATTTTCGTTGATAAAATGGGTGCTGATGTTGTAGAAGTAAATGTTGCTGAACTCTGATCTGTTGAAATAATGGATGGAGTGATTGCTGGAGTTGTGGATGAGTCAGTGGGAATGATAGTTGTTGCTGTTGTAGAAGGATTTGCTGAAGGAAGAATTGTTGATGTTGTAGGAGAATCCATTGTTGATGAAGAAAGAGTTATTGAAGGAGCCATTGTGGTAATTTGAAAAATTCCATCTTTGATGAGGCTACCTATGCCAAACCTTAGCTTCTCACAACCATTAATAGCAGTTTTGCACACTTCGCAGCAAGCCTCACAGCCCAGGAACACTTGACATCTTAAAATTTGAGCTTTGACTTCTGCCAACGGTGTTTGAATCTGTGCAACATTGTCAATCAGTGCAGATGGTTGATCTTCCTCTATGGCATTAATCCTGGGCCCACCATGACTAGGCATAGGATTTCTGTTAACATTCGGAGGAGGTGCGAAATTGAGAGCTTTGGAATCGACCAAATCCTGAACCTTCATCTGCAAGGCTCTACACTTCTCAGTATTGTGACCAGGTGCGTTGGAGTGAAAGGAACACCTGACATTAGCATCATAATTCTTTGGGAGATTAAGAGGATCTGGTGGGGTCAACGCACTTAACTCAACCAGGTTAAGTTTCAGGAGTTGTGGCAATAAAGCAGCATAAGGCATAAGAATGGGGTCAATCACCCTATTTGCTTGAGATGGCCTCTGCTGAAAGGGGCGCTGCTGTTGGTTGTTGTTGTTATTGCTGTACGTTCTTTGTTGCGGAAAGTGAGATGGTTGCTGATAGTGATGTTGTTGTTGTTGTTGTTGAGGAAAGAGTGGTTGTTGTGGAGCGGGAGCCGGGATAGTAACGACGGCTATTGATCTGTGAGAGTACTGGGGTCTGCCCCTGCTTGCATGGATAATATTTGTTTCACCCGCCCTTCGGGGTCCTGCAAAAGGTTTTCTGGGATTGTTGGAGGAACTTGCACCATTGTCAGAGATTTTGCCCATCTTCAAAAGACTCTCAATTCTCTCACCAACTATAACTATATCAGCAAAACTGGTGGAAGAGAAAGCAGCAAGTCTATCAATATAAGTTCCCTGCAAGGTGTTCATAAACATGTCGGCCATCTCTCTTTCAGACATGGGTGGCTGGACAGCAGCAGCAAGTTGTCTCCACCTCTGAGCATAATCCCGAAAGCTCTCCCTTGAAGATTGAGACATGCCCATTAGAAGAGTTCTATTGGGGGCCATGTCTAAGTTGTACTGGTATTGCCGGATGAAGGCTTCGGCCAAGTCTTTCCAACATCTTATAGTGGCCCTTGTCAGATGCGAATACCATTCTCTTGACGCTCCAGTCAGGCTGTCCTCAAAATAGAACATCCATAACTTCTCATCCATGGTATAAGCCTTGAGTCTCCCCAAAAAAGATTACAGATGAGTACGCGGGCAAGAGGTACCATTATATTTCTCAAAGCAAGGGGGTTTGAATTTGTGGGGAATCCTCACCCCATCTACCAACCCCATATCCATTACGTCAAAGCCTAAGGAGTTCTGAGATTCCAAAGACCTTATATTTTCAGCAATCTCATCCAGTCTTCTGTCATACACCTCATCCCCAGCCCCAATAACAGTGAATTGTTCTTCTTGGGGATCCTCCTGCAGGATTCTGCCCCCAGCAGTATTACCTTGAACATTCCTTGCGCCGTTAACATCTGGATTCAAATGGGGTCCATACTCTGGTGGGTCGATGCGAGGCTGCCCTCGTTCATTATTTCTGGTTCCCCCTATTCCAAGATGGGGCTCTTCAGGTGTCTGCCTTTCTACCAGTTCTCTCAGCCTCTCCTGGCTCTAGGCCAAGCCAGTCATTACTGCCATAAACGGAGACATTTGGTTTCTCATCTCGACCCTTTCGTTTGCCATTTGATTTCTTACTTCATTCAGGTCCTGCTGTACCTGATCCATCTGAATGCCTGGAAGGTTGTTTTGCGTTGGGTACCAGTGTGTACGGTTGACAGGGAACACTCTGCGACGAGCAATGTTTCCTGAAACCACAACAAAGTGAGAAACAAGTAATAAACAAAAACCTACAAAACAAAGAAAATGTTAGTATGCAATGCAATATGCTTATTTGTTTTCCAAGGTATCCAGTTTGGTTCTTGGTTTTGACCTTTCCAGACCTCGAGGAGATGCTTGATGATTGTTGAGAGAAAACCCACAAAAATAAAACAAACCGATATATTACAAATAATGAAAATACATAGTGAAATTCTGTAATGAGATGTCCTAAGAGATGTTCCAACACTTAATAGGACATTTAACCAAAACTTAAACAGCAGGAAAAATAAACAACACAGAAGTTTGTTAACCCAGTTCAGTGTATAACCACACCTACATCTGGAGGCTACCAAGCCAGGAGGAAATCCACTATTAGTAATATTAATTCTAGACTTAAACCACCCTGTTTAATCTATCACTTAATACTTACCCAATGCAATTTCTACCTAAGACTCACTTAGATAAGAGTACCCTACTCACTCCCCCTCAATCACCCAGTGATCAAGTTTACAAGTTTACAAAAGTTGAAGACATCCTTCAAACAATAACAGCTTGATCTTACTTCACAGTTTCAATCAAGTCACAAATGCACTTTTGCTTAAAAGCTCATAAAGTGGTACATAAAATCAACCTGCTATTAAAACACTAGACACCCTATTTAGTCTTCTGAAATTCGTACTCAATTCTATGAGTTTCTGTTGTTTAAATAGGTATCTGAATTTTGGGCTTTCTGTAGAATAATCCAGCCCTAATGTGCAGCAACTGTCACCTTGAATTTAGGGTTTGTTACCTCCTATATTCTAGGTGCATTAGGTCTTCTGTTTTAATCTGAATCTTCAATTTAAAACTCCCTACAGATGCGCCTTGTTCTGTTTTTATCCAGCATTAATTAATTCCAGATAGTTCTCCTTAAATATCTCTGATCTGTTAATCAATAATTAATTCTGGTAGCAGGTCTGAGATGTCTCAACATCTGTTGGGACATCCTGACAAAACTGAACTTAGTCATTTATACAATGTCCCAACATCTGGTAGGACATCCTGAAATAAGTTCACATACTCTGTTTGCTAATGTCCCAACATCTGATAGGACATTCTGAACTGAATTTAACATTTCTTGTTTGGTCAAAAATTCTGCCAATCCTTAAACATCTACAAACTCCCCCTTTGGCTAATTTTTGGCTAACATCTTTCCTGGTTTTCAGAGTGCAGCAGAAGTTCTTTTTATTAGAGTATATCATTACTTTTCTGTTGATTCATATTTGAGTTTTACTCCCCCTCAAACATATATGAGTCCAGTCTTGTTTCAACAGAAATATTCACACTTATTCAGTTCAGGCAGAAACAAACAGATTTCATTCATTTAAACAGCAATTACATTTGATGTTGTTCTCCCCCTTGGTAGACACAAAATTAGGGGCCAAAGACACTATTACTGTCATTACATTGCTGTCATTACATTTGATCACTCAGATTCAACACTCTCAGTAGCTTCCTCCACTTCAGTGTCTTCATCTTTATCAGCTTCACTTGCAGCTTCACTGTCTTCATCAGATGCAGCTGTCTGATCTTCTTCACTTTCCAACCTCTTAATTATTTCCTCCAGCTTCTTCTTTCTAGCTTCAAGCTCTTTGCAGGTGCACTTTAGCTCAGCAATTAATTCTTTCTTGGAGATTGGATTCTTAGCAGAGGAGGGACCAGCAGATGTCCCAGCAGGTGTTTCAACATCTGCAGCATGGTGACTGAGAAATAATTTGTAGTGAAAAGCCAGGGGGCTCTCTCTCTTGCAGACAATGTCCTTCTCAGTTAAAATTCCAGGGTATTGACTTAGAACAATACCACACAGCAATGATGGAAAAGCTATTGGTAGCTTTGTTGCAGTAGAGATGACATGCTTCATAGTCTGATCAAAAATATATGCTCCATAATCCATCTTGGTTTGAGTCCCCACAGCATATATAAATCTGGCTAGACCAGTTGAGATTGAGGAAGTGTGGTTAGTAGGCACCCAATTAGATGTACCAATCCTGTTCAGCATGGCATACTTTCTGGTAAGCATGCTTACAGATAGCTTTCCCTTCACAGGCCATGCCTTTACCTGGTCAGCAGTTATCACCTTACAGACTTGATTATCTGTCTTGCCTAGCTCATTTGGTCCATCTGTTTCTCTTCCTAGATACTGATTTATGATTTGGGAAGAAAACTCCACACATCTACCTCTAACATAAACTTTTCTAAACTCAGAGGACTTACTATTTGAGCAATCCTCCTGAAGATTCACAATGAACTCTTTGACAAGAAGTTCATAGCAGGGAGAGAGGTCTGAGACTGTTCTGAATAGTCCTGCAGCAGAGATGAGATCAATCAGTTCTGTGCACTCAAGTGCATTGCTGCTCAGTTCTCTTTCCAGGGCAACCCTTCTTTGGTACACATACTTCCACCTGTTCACACTAGAGACATGGTGAAATGATATGTTGTCCAAGGGAGCTTCTGGTACAGCAGTTGAAGCTCTGGATGTTGCTGGTCTCTTCTTGGGAGGAGATTTTGGGACATCTGATTCAACATCTGAATCTGATGGTGTGACAGCCTTTCTTTTCTGAGTTTGAACTTTACTCCATTGTTTTGATGGCCCAAAAGAGGCTTTAGCTTTCCCTTTCTTTGGAGAGGCTTTCTTCTTTTCAGGAATTGCTGCTTCAGCTTGCATCTTACCCTTCCTGGACCTGAGTCTTTTGGCTATGCTGGGTTTGACAGATGCTATGATTTCTGCATCAGAGTCCTGCTCCAGGTTGACCACTGGAGGAGATTGAGCAGTCTCTTCTTCAGCTTGTTGATCAGCAGGGATTAGATCTTCATCTGAGGCTTTGGTCTGATCCTCAGAGACTTTGTCATTATCTTCATTTAAGGCCTTATTCTGATCCTCAGAGTTTTCTTTATCACTTTCACTTGAGGCCTTTTCTTGGACCTCAGTCTGTTCAGCATCAGATGAATTTTCTTTCTCATCTGCAGATGTTCCAACATTTATTGGGACATCTTGTTCTGCAGAAGTTTCCTCTGCAGTTTGAGATGGTTCTTCTTGGGGAGCAGGCATGGTTTGCAATGGAACAGAGATCCCACTCACCTTTCTTTGTTCAAACAGAATTTGGGTGACAATCTCCTTGATTGAATCATCCACATAGTTTGAAGATTTTGGTGGCATGTTAGCAGGAGAAGGAATGCCTCCTTTGGCTTTGCTACAAACTTGATCTTTAGCTCTCTTTGGTGTTCTTGCCTTTTTAGTGTGAGAAGCGCTTCCCCTGAGTTCGTCCAATGGTGTTGATTGCATTGGTACCACAGAGATGGGAGTGGCATGAACTACGTCTTCATGGTTGAGAACTTCCTCAGTAGTTTTAGGGTTTTGAGACATTGTAGAGGAAGATGAATGTGCAGCTTTAGGGTTTTTGATTTCTGAAGGATTACTAGTTAATGTGATTCGCTTGTGATGGTGTGATGAGACTCTTGATAGCTGCTTATAAGGAATTACTAAATAAGTAGCCGTTACAGTCCAAATGATTAGGAATGAAATTCCCAAGGATCTAGTCCAGACTAGCTTTGCCATCTGGAACTTATGCCATGCAATGTCATATGACATGTTGGCACATCTCATTAACTGCTAGATATCACATAAACAGATTCCAAGTTTTCCCCTTAAGTTCTCAAATTGTGTAGCATCCAATGCCTTGGTAAAAATATCAGCTAACTGCAGATCTGTAGCTACATGCTCCAATGAAATCACCTTTTCTTCTACAAGATCTCTGATGAAATGATGTCTGATATCAATATGCTTTGTCCTGCTGTGTTGGATAGGATTTTTAGATATGTTGATTGCACTTAAGTTGTCACAGTACAATGTCATGACATCCTGTGGGACATTGTATTCAGTGAGCATCTGCTTCATCCAAACCAACTGAGAACAACTGCTACCTGCTGCTATGTACTCAGCTTCAGCTGTAGATAAAGATACACAATTCTGCTTCTTACTGAACCAAGAAATCAGATTGTTTCCTAGAAAGAAGCATCCTCCTGAAGTGCTTTTTCTGTCATCAGCACTTCCTGCCCAATCAGCATCACAGAAGCCAGTGAGAATAGGTTTGCAACCATGAAAGTACATTATGCCATAGTCACAAGTACCATTAACATATTTAAGAATTCTCTTGACTTGATTGAGATGACTGACTTTTGGATCAGCTTGATATCTTGCACAAACTCCTACTGCAAATGCAATGTCTGGTCTGCTAGCAGTCAAGTATAACAAGCTTCCAATCATGCTTCTATATAAACTTTGATCTACATTCTTACCCTTTTCATCTTTAGTCAGCTTTAAATGTGTGGGAGCAGGAGTTCTTTTATGAGAAGCATTTTCCATTCCAAATTTCTTCACTATGTTCTTGGAGTACTTACTTTGGGAAATAAACATTGAGTCTTCCATTTGCTTTACTTGCAGACCAAGAAAGTAGGTTAATTCACCTACTAGACTCATTTCAAATTCAGATTCCATCTGCTTGACAAAATGTTTGACCATCTTATCAGACATCCCACCAAAGACAATGTCATCAACATATATTTGAGCAATCATGACATTTCCTTCTTCATCTTTAACAAACAGGGTTTTATCAATCCCACCTTTTCTGTATCCTTGCTTGATAAGAAATGTGGTTAGTCTCTCATACCATGCCCTTGGAGCTTGCTTCAAACCATAAAGTGCTTTCTTGAGTTTGTATACATGATTTGGACAGCTTGGATCAACAAATCCTTTAGGTTGTTCTACATATACCTCCTCATTAAGATAACCATTAAGAAAGGCACTTTTCACATCCATTTGAAATAGCTTGAACTTTAAGATACAAGCAATTCCCAACAGTAGTCTTATTGATTCAAGCCTTGCTACTGGTGCAAAGGTTTCATCAAAGTCTACTCCTTCAATTTGAGTGTATCCTTGAGCCACAAGTCTAGCTTTGTTCTTTGTAACAATTCCTTGTTCATTTGACTTGTTCTTATACACCCATTTTGTACCAATCACATTTATGTCATCAGGTCTAGGTACAAGATTCCACACTTCATTCCTTGTGAATTGACCTAATTCCTCTTGCATAGCACAAATCCAGTATTCATCAGTGAGAGCTTCCTTGACATTTTTAGGTTCTATTTTGGAAACAAAACAAGAACCTGAAATCACTTCTCTTGATCTAGCGCTCACACCTCTGTTGGGATCACCAATTATTAAATCTTTGGGATGATCCTTCTGTATTCTGATGGAGGGAGGTTTGCTTGAATCTTCTGACCTTGTATCATTTTGAGTGAAGTTATATTGATCATTCTTTTCTTCAGCTTCAACCTTGATATCAGCAGATGTTCCAACATCTTCTGGGACATCTGTAGGAGCATCATCAATTATCACATTTATGGACTCCATGATAACATTTGTTCTGTAGTTAAATACTCTATATGCTCTGCTGTTTATAGAGTATCCAAGGAAAATTCCTTCATCACTTTTAGGATCCATTTTTCTCCTTTGCTCCCTATCTGCCAGAATATAGCATTTACTTCCAAATATATGAAAATACTTAACAGTGGGTTTTCTGCCCTTCCAGACTTCATATATTGTGGACAAAGTTCCTTTTCTCAAGGTAACTCTGTTATGAATATAGCAGGCAGTGTTCATGGCTTCAGCCCAGAAATACAGAGGTAGCTTTTTAGCATGTATCATAGCTCTTGCTGATTCTTGAATGGTTCTATTATTCCTTTCAACAATCCCATTCTGTTGAGGAGTGATAGGAGAAGAGTATTCATGATTGATTCCTTCTGAAGAGCAGAAATCTAAGAATTTTTGATTCTCAAATTCCTTTCCATGATCACTTCTAATTCTGATCACACAGCTGGATTTTTCCCTTTGTAATCTTTGACATAATTCCTTGAATACATCAAAGACATCTGACTTTTCTTTAATGAAATTTATCCATGTATATCTTGAAAAGTCATCAACCACCACATATGCATACCTCTTACCACCAAGGCTTTCAACTTGCATAGGTCCCATGAGATCCATATGTAACAATTCCAAAACTTTGGAAGTTGTCAGATGTTGGAGCTTTGGATGGGACATCTTGGTTTGCTTGCCTATTTGACATTCACCACATATTTTGCCATCATCAATCTTCAGTTTAGGAATACCTCTTACAACATCCATAGATATGATCTTCTTTATGCCTCTGAAATGAAGATGACCTAGTCTTTGATGCCACAGTTTCACTTCTTCTTCTTTAGCTAGAGAACAGGTTGAAGTGAGACTGAGATTTTGGGATTCCCACATGTAACAGTTGTCTTTAGATCTGGCTCCTTTCATGACAACCTCTTGTTCTTTGTTAGTCACTATACATTCAGATTTGGTAAAGTTTACACTGTACCCTTGATCACATAACTGACTTATACTGATCAGGTTAGCAGTTAAACCTTTAACAAGCAGCACATCATCTAGTCTTGGAACATCTTGACAATCCAAGGTTCCAACTCCCTTGATCTCTCCTTTAGCTCCATCTCCAAAGGTAACATACCTGGATGAATGTGGCTTTAAGTTTACTAGCAAATTCTTCAATCCAGTCATGTGTCTTGAGCATCCACTGTCAAAGTACCAGTCTTCTTTAGCTGATACTTTCAATGATGTATGTGCTATGTATGCAGTACTTTTCTTTGACCAGATGAGTTGAGATTTCTTTTGATGCCTTTGCTCTGAGTGTTGTTCAGCTGATCTCCAAGCTTGATTGTTGATCTTGTTCTTGTGTATGTGGCTTTGATCAGTCTGAATATCAGCTTTTGGTCTCCAAACTTTCTTGATTACTTCTGTCTTTTGCTTAGAATATTGCTGACTTTTATGCAGCACTTTCTTGGTATCTACTACTTTCTGCTTGGAAGGTTGCTGACACATTTGATTTGGATATCCATGTAGCTTATAACAGTGAGGTTTGATATGCCCAAATCTTCCACAGTGATGACATCTCCATCTTTGATATTTTTTCTTCATTTTGTTCTTTCCAGAATGTTGAGACATCTGTTGGAACATTATGTTTGTCTTTGTGTTCTGATGTTGGAGCATCTGTTGAGACATCTTGTTTGACTGTATAGTTTTTGAAGTAGTTTTGCTAGAGCTTGCTTCATCTCTGTTATATCCCAGTCCACTTTTGTCCCCTGAATGTTTATTATTGCAGAGAATAGCATCCAGTGTATTTGAGCTGCTGTTCATCATTCTAACAGATTTGGACATATGTTCCAGCTTAGAATTGAGAAGAGTTACTTCACTTTTTAAGGTATCAATGATTACTTGATCACTTGCTTTTTCTTCTTCTAGTACTTCATTCTGCTTCTTTAGCTTTATGACCTCACTGCATACTTCAGTACTTCTCTTGTACAGATCCTTGAAGGCTTGCTCAAGATCTGCATAAGTAAGCTCTTCACAGCTGGAATCACTGTCATATTCACACAGTCCAGCTAAAGCAGCAATGTGCTTAGCTGATTCTTCTTCTGAATCTCCTGAGTCTTCATCAGACCAGGTTACAGATAGTCCCTTCTTTTGTCTTTTTAAGAAGTTAGGACATTCCTTCTTGATGTGTCCATATCCTTCACATTCATGGCACTTGATTCCTTTTTCTTGACTGGTCTTTTCAGCAAGATTTGATCTTCTGTTAGCATCATAGGTTCTCTTGTTTTCAGAAGAGTTTGTGAATCTTCCACTGGAATTTGATTTACCTTCCATACCTCTGAGAATCTGTTTGAACTGTCTTGTAATCAATACAAGGTTTTCTGATAAGCTTTTATCATTTGCTAGTTCATCATCTTCTTCTTCATCTGCATTTGAAACCAAGGCAATGCTTTTGTTCTTTTTAGCATGTGTGTCATTCATTCCCATCTCAAAAGTTTGAAGGGAACCAATTAGTTCTTCAGCTTTCATGGAGCATATGTCTTGTGCTTCTTCTATTGCTGTGACTTTCATGTCAAATCTTTTTGGCAAAGATCTGAGAATCTTCCTTACAAGCTTTTCATCAGTCATCTTTTCTCCCAAGGCTCCAGAAGTATTGGCTATATCCAAGATGTTCATGTAGAACTCATGAATTGATTCATCTTCCTTCATTCTCAAGTTTTCAAACTTGGTGGTGAGAAGTTGAAGTCTTGACATTTTTACTTTTGATGTTCCTTCATGAGTTGTCTTGAGGGTATCCCACACATCTTTGGCCAGCTCACAATGATGCACCAGTCTGAAAATATTTCTATCAATGCCATTGAATAAAGCATTTAGGGCTTTTGAGTTGCCTAGTTCTGAATCTTCTTCCTCTTTACTCCATTCTTCTTCAGGTTTCAGAACTATTGATCCATCTTTGGTGTTTTGAACAGGATGTTTCCATCCAACATTTACTGCTCTCCATGCCCTGTTGTCAAGAGACTTTAAGAATGCAATCATTCTTGGCTTCCAGTAGTCATAATTAGAACCATCCAGTATAGGTGGTCTATTTACTGACCCTATATCTCTGTCCATGTTACAGAATTTGTTTTCCCTAGATCTCACCCAGTATAAACAGGCAGGGTGCCTGCTCTGATGCCAATTGAAATTCTGTAATGAGATGTCCTAAGAGATGTTCCAACACTTAATAGGACATTTAACCAAAACTTAAACAGCAGGAAAAATAAACAACACAGAAGTTTGTTAACCCAGTTCAGTGTATAACCACACCTACATCTGGAGGCTACCAAGCCAGGAGGAAATCCACTATTAGTAATATTAATTCTAGACTTAAACCACCCTGTTTAATCTATCACTTAATACTTACCCAATGCAATTTCTACCTAAGACTCACTTAGATAAGAGTACCCTACTCACTCCCCCTCAATCACCCAGTGATCAAGTTTACAAGTTTACAAAAGTTGAAGACATCCTTCAAACAATAACAGCTTGATCTTACTTCACAGTTTCAATCAAGTCACAAATGCACTTTTGCTTAAAAGCTCATAAAGTGGTACATAAAAACAACCTGCTATTAAAACACTAGACACCCTATTTAGTCTTCTGAAATTCGTACTCAATTCTATGAGTTTCTGTTGTTTAAATAGGTATCTGAATTTTGGGCTTTCTGTAGAATAATCCAGCCCTAATGTGCAGCAACTGTCACCTTGAATTTAGGGTTTGTTACCTCCTATATTCTAGGTGCATTAGGTCTTCTGTTTTAATCTGAATCTTCAATTTAAAACTCCCTACAGATGCGCCTTGTTCTGTTTTTATCCAGCATTAATTAATTCCAGATAGTTCTCCTTAAATATCTCTGATCTGTTAATCAATAATTAATTCTGGTAGCAGGTCTGAGATGTCTCAACATCTGTTGGGACATCCTGACAAAACTGAACTTAGTCATTTATACAATGTCCCAACATCTGGTAGGACATCCTGAAATAAGTTCACATACTCTGTTTGCTAATGTCCCAACATCTGATAGGACATTCTGAACTGAATTTAACATTTCTTGTTTGGTCAAAAATTCTGCCAATCCTTAAACATCTACACATAGTCTGGTTACAACACATGCCCATGGTGGGTCAAAAGTACAACAAAAAGGAAAAGTACATCAAAAGAAAAGAAATACAAGCAAAGAGGAATCAGACATCCAATCCAAAATCATCTTCCTTGACCTCCTTCAGGAGTGCCTCAGTCACCGGACCAGCTGGGTGCTCTATAATGGTCCTAATGTGGAGGTTCCTGGTAGCAATGGCATTGGTCAGCTTCTTATGCCTGTCCTGGTCCTTTGATCTTTTTAACCCCCGCTCGGAGCTTCAATTCTGATATCTCCTTCTAAGCTGCCAACAAAGCTTCCTGCTGCTTCTTCTCATTGGCCTCCAACTGCTCAATCTTGGCCTGAGTCCTCTGGTCTTCTTGTGTACGGGCTTCGGTGAGCCTGATCCACCTAGCCTGGCTTTCCTCCAGGTAATGCTCAACCCTAGCTTTCTGAGTCTTGGCCTCCTTAGAGGCATTCTTCAATATCTGTTCCCCGACTCTTGCTTTCCTTATGTAGTCATCTGTCCTTTCAATCTTGGTAAGATGCTCAGTCTTGAGTCTTTCCAATCTTTCAATGTCTAGACGACCGTCATTTCATTCCCAAAGAGTCTTCTTCAGGGCTTCAGATAGCTGATTATTCCTCTCTTTCAGTTTTTCAAATTCCTCCAAGCTAACAGTTGTTGTAGGCTGTACTGTAGAAGGTCCAGGTGTGTCTTCCAAGGTGAAAGGCATTCTGGTGATCTGAGCTCTATTACGGGACCAGTCAGAGTACTGAGCTGAAGCAACATTGTTACACCTTCCAAGGATGGCTGTCCCTTTGGTCTGGATGTTGTCGTAAGCCCAGGCAGCTTGCCTGACAACAGCTGAATTAGGTTGCACTTCACAGTATAGGGTCTCAGCTAAATCCTGTCCTTTGGGAGGGTGAACTAAGGCATATCCCAATTGTCTCTTAAACAGTAAAGGGTTGTAATTGATGCAACCTTTTACTCCTATCAGAGGCATATTAGGGTACTGCCCACAGCTAGTAATAATCTCCTTGCCTTTGGTGCTCTGGGTGCACCATCTGATATCATCTGATGTTAAGGCAATGAACCTCTTGGCCCAATTCTTCTGCTGGTGTGGGTTCAAGAAAGCATCTGATTGGGGCAGGTGTCTGAGTAGCCAAGAGTAGAACAAAGGAGCACAACATCTGACCAACTTCCCCCTTTGTTTTTCATTTCTCTGATGGATGGAGTAGTAAAAAACCCCTAGCAGTGTAGGCACTGGGTTCCTTAGCAGAAACAAGTGAATGGCATTCTTACTTACAAATTTAGGCTCATCTGCAAACAATATAACCCCATATATGCTGAGGGCTAAAAGTGCACAGACTGCCCTCCATTCTCCCAATGTAGCCTTCAGGATGGCCTGAGAAATCAAGAAGTGCAGATGCAAACCAGGAATCCCTGCTTTTGTTGTCTTATTTTGCTCAATAAGGGCAGGCTCCAAGTACAATTCCCTTGCTATCTCTTCACTTCTGGGAGCAGTCATCTCTGGGTTGAAGGGGATCCCTCCTCTGATAGGTACTCCAATCAACAAAGAACACTCTTCCAAAAGGGGCCCCATCTGAAAGTCAGGAAAGGTGAAGCACCTGAGTGGGGGGTCATAAAACTGCAAGCATGTGTGGATCATGCTTCTCTGAGAAGAATCAAGATCCATGACCATGTCTAAAATACCCCCATAGTGCTCTCTAAACAGTGGGATGTGGTCAGGTGTGATGAGTGACTGGACCTGCCTGATACCAGTCAATATGGGCTCAAAGAAATGATAAGATATGTTGCTTTTCCTTGGAATATCCATGAGTACTGCTGAAGAAGCTGAAGTTAAATGTTGATGAAGATCACAAACTGAGAAGCTGGAGGTAAATCTCTGACAGACTGATGCAGGTGATGATGGAGATAACTGAAGGAGATGCTGAAGAAGATAACTGAAGCGGAGGTCTAAGCAGTAGAAGGGGTCAAAACCAAACCAAGATATAATGAGGTGGATACCCTGAAAAACAAATAAACAAATGTTAAATGATGCAATGATGATATATGCAAATGATATGCAAGGGTTTGTGATCAAGAGCTGGATCTGATTATCTGTCTTGACATAAGGTCCATGTATGTTCAAAGGTCCGGATGGAGGCTCAGAAGTCCCGTAACCAGGGTGGGGAACTCAAATAAAGAGTCACATGTCCAAGGTTAATCACAAGAACTGTCCAAAGTGAAGTATTCTTAAACAAAACAGTAACAGGGTATGATGTGGCCAAGGGTTCCTGCAAACCTGTAAACAACCCAACCCCCTCACATGTAATGTTCTAGAACAAGGATCCTCAGACTTGGATCAGTTATGAGAAGTGTAAACACTTCTAACCCGGAGGTACAGTGTTTACAATAACCATAAAAGATACTCCTCTAATTCACCCCAGATTCCGAAGGTCAAAATAAAGGTCATCCAGACTTAGCAGGCTTCCCAGATAGCCCTAACACTACAGGAAATCTGTAGCACAGAGTTCTCAAGAAGAAACCCACATCTGAACCGTGTTTCATATTCCCGCACCAGACCGAAAAGGAATGGGAAAGAACATGAACCACTCTAGCCTAGATGTCACTCAGGTCCCAAGTATAGGACCTTAATCACTCAGAGAAACCCCACCCACCAAAACAGAAACCAGATCCAGCAATGATAATGACAGTATGATGTATAAAAACTATAAAGAAAGCAGTAAATAAAATTGTACATAAAGCAATAAAATAAAGCAAATAAATAAACACAATTAGCACATAACACCCAAGTAAACACAAATCAAACAAGAGCTAGGAGGAACCCACAAAAAGAACCAGAAGCCCTGGTTGCAGTATAAGGGTCCCCAGCAGAGTCGCCAAGCTGTCGCTCCCACCAAATGACACGGGGCCAAGAGGGGTACAGATGCGAACGGTCGGCGAAAAGAGAGAACATGAAGATAAACTGAAAGGAGTCGCCAGCTAGGCATTTTTATCCCGAGGGAAAAGTAATGCTGCATAAACCTAGAAAGATATGAACAAGACGGTCGCGAACCAGAGAAACTGAGAAAGGGGGTTGGTTACAACCTGGGAAGGTATTAGCACCCAGATTGTCCGCCGTACTCGACGGGATCCACGCTTGAAAGTTTGTGTTTAAAGGGGTAGTGTTAGTGCTATTCTGTGTGCAAACGCTGGAGAAGAATACAAGTGTCAATGCAAAAGAAATGTAAGTGAAATAAAGGAGTGTCAGTGTAAGGAAAGAGTGCAAAGCTCAATACTATGAGGCTTAAAAGAATAAAGCTGGAAGAGGGGGGAGATATACAGAGACTTTTGTTCGATAACAATTAAGTTATGCCTACGTATCCTCTCGTGCAATGAGGAAGTCAGAACACCGTAGTTCGACTCAAAGAGACTGAAAGATAACTTGACTGATGAACTACTTACTTGCCTATGCTCAAGTGTATGACCTGTCTGGCTAAGGTGCAAACTGTCTTGCATCAGACGGAAGAAGCGAGTCCTCGTTTCTGAGTGAATGAGGTGAGAAAAGAATCTCGGAGGAGACGATTATTGTTTGTTTTTGGTGTTTTCAATCTTTTATTGTTTTTTTGGTGTTTTTCATAAGTTAATGAGCTTAAGCCTAAACCAAGGGTTAGTAAACTCATCACATCCTCCCTCTGAAAAGTTAGTAAAAGGAAATGAAATGAAATGAAAATGAAATGAATGCAAGGGTGCAAACCAAAACCAGAAGCATGTTCATGATGCAAATAATGCTAAGAGATGATGCAAATGTATGTCAAGTGCAATGGATGATCATACAAGTGATGAGGATGCAAATGAGGCATGAAAGGAACATGAAAGTTCATGTATGCACATGGAATGAAATGAAAGCATAACATGGCAAATGGATGATGCAATGATCAAACATGATTCCCATGTGTCCTAAGATGTCTTATATGTCATGTGAATGCATAAAATGTCATGGCAAGTTCATGGATGCAAGCATATACAAGATGTATGCAAATGAAGATGAGAAATTAGGGTTTTCATGCAACATGAGATGCAAAACTCAAAAACAGAAGCAAATGACAAGATAAAAAATTGAAAATGCACTCAAAGGAACCCTAAACCTATACTTGGTTACCATCCAAAGGGGAGGTCAGAAGCTAAACCTAGAGGGAGTTATGAATTACCTAAGTTTCTAGGGTTTTTGGGTGATCCTTAATGTAAAATGCCAAATAATTTGAAAATGCAAGATAAAAATGAAACAAAAATGTTTTTAGAAACTAGAAGTCATGCATAGAACAATGCACAAAGAATCATTCACAAACTCAACTTGGTTTAAAAGTTATGAATTTTTGAAGTTAGGGTTAAAAATGAACAAATTTAGGAACCCTAATTCATTGAAAAATGTTAAAGCATGATCAAAACCAAAAAGAAATTTGTATGGTGAGTTTGTAAATGTTTCTAAATTTCCAAGAATGTTCTCTGATTTTTTTGGTGATTTTTAAATACTTAAATGTATTTTTAATTAATTAAAATCAATTAATTAATTAAATAAAACCTTTAAATGATTTAAAACTACCTTTTTAATGCAAAAAATAAAAATAAAAATATTTTTGGGTTCTGAAAATTAATAAAAGGTTTGATAAAAATTTTCAGAATTTTTTGATGATTTTTACTATTTTTAAAAATTCGTACAAAATAAATAAGAAAAATGTAAACCAAGGCATGAAATCTTGTGCAATTCTGATCAAAATGAATCATGTGATGTTGTTATGATGTTTAGAAGTCAATTAGAAGTCACAAAATGGCTTGGTATGTGAATTTGCAAAAATCCCCCTTTGGCATGAAACTTGAAATTATGTGATTTTTGCCAACTTTGACAAGCCATAACTTGAGTTCCAAAATGAATTAGATCTTTTTCTTGTACTTTTTGAAAAAGGAATGATCCAATCTACAACTTTCATGACCAAAATTTTTTCATTTGAAGCATTTTTGGTTGAGAAAGAGGAGGTTGAAAAACTTTCCCAAAATGGAAAGTTTACATTACAAGTCATTTCCATTTTTGGCAACTTTTGGTTTTGCTCACTTTTCTTCAAATTTGTGAACTTCTAAGCACTTCAATGATCAAATAAAGACCATATAACTTCAATTTGATGAAAAATCCACTTTGGTTCCATGTTGGGGGGCCTCAGATGCCCTGATTTTGCTCTGTCTTGCTCAAGAAGTTACCCAGTGATCAGATGGCTTCCACAATTAATTTCTTCATCACACTTGGTATGCATGATCCTTATATCATATTGAGACCAATATAAACAAGAATGACCAAAAATTTTGGAGTTATGGCCTCTGAAACCCAAACCCTAATTTTAGGTCATCTGTGCAGTTAAACCCTAGCTCTGCTTCCAAGCTTTGCCAGTTCTTGTGATTCTTTGACTTCTTTGATCACTGGTGGATATAATATGATGATTGAACATACATGGACCCTCTTGAGGTGATTGAAGACCTTTGGAGTGGCTCAGATGGATCTTGGATTGCTCAGATCACAAACCCTAGATGTAGATGAACTTGAACTAATGCAGTGAAGAAAAAATGCAACATGAAATGGTATGATTAAACTGATGTAAATGAAAAGATCACAAGCCATGGTGTGAACTTATTGATGGAAAATTTGGGGTGTTTACACTAACTTAAACAATTGGATCCATAACACAAGGCCCAATTAAACAACATCATGTGAGCGGACTTCGACGACATGCTATTCGTACTAGGGTTTGTTCCAATATTCCACAAATATCCACCTTGTAACACACCTTATACCAACAAGAAACAAACTAGCTTTCTTCATGTAGCTTTATCAACTGCATACAGTGGAAAAACTTGCAACTGGGCAATGTTTTGGTGATCATATCAGCATCATTATGATTTGTCGAAGCCTTCAACACTTGGAATTCTCCACGCTCGATTACTCCTCTAACGAAATGCAGCCTCACATCAATGTGCTTGGTTCGCTCATGATATGCTGAGTTCTTCGACAAGTATATTGCACTTTGACTATCACATTTAACAGTGATACCTCAACCTTGAAGTTTCAGCTCCTTTGCAAAACCTTCAAGCCACGATGCTTCCTTTACAGCTTCAGTTAGGGCGATATATTCCGCTTCATGGTTGATAAGGAAACAACCTTCTGAAGAGTTACTTCCCAACTAATTGTTGTGCCAAACATAGTGAAAACATATCCAGAAATGGATTTTCTGGAATCCATACAACCTGCATAACAGAGTCGACATATCCTTCGATTGTTGCTTTACTATCTTCACCCAAGGCTCCACCATAAATTAAGACTCTGCTTACAGACTCATTTATGTACCTTAGAATCCTCTTTAATAATTGCCAACGAGCCTTTCCAGGATTCTCCATGTACATGCTTACAAGACTTACTACATATGATATATCAGATCTAGTACAAACCATAACATACATCAAAGAACCTACTATATTAGCATATCAAATGATATCCATATAAGTTCTTTCGACATCAATACTGGGACACTGATATATACTCATCTTGAATTAAGGATTTGTTGGAGTTACAACAGACTTTGAATTCAACATACCAAACTTATCGAGAATCTTCTTCAGGTATGCCTCTTGAGATAAGCATAATCTTGATTGCTTTCTATCTCTCCAGATATCAATCCCAAGAATCCTGGATGCATCTCCCAGATCCTTCATATCGAACTCCTTATTGAGTACAGTCTTTACCCTCATTACATCTTCAACATTGTTGTTTTCTATTAGAATATCATCCATATAAAGAAACAAAATAACCAATGAATTACTAGGTCAAAATCTGAAGTAAACACAATGGTCGAACTGACTTATGAAGAAACTTATGCGTGCCATGAACTTGTCGAATCTCCTATTCCACTGTCGAGGAGATTGTTTCATCCCATATAAATATATCTTCAGTTTGCACACATATTCTTCTTTCCCCTCTTTGACATATCCTTCAGGTTGCCTCATTAGGATTGTTTCATCAAGATCACCATACAAGAACGTAGTTTTCACATCCATCTGTTATAGTTCAAGGTAGAACCGTGCAACCATGGATAATAAAATTTGAATGGACATGTGATTCACAACAGGAGAGAACATATCATTGAAGTAGGCACCTTTTTTCTGAGTGAAACCCCTTGCAACCAACCTTTCCTTGTATCTCTTCGACGCCACTCTTTCAATTTCTTCCTTAGCTTTGAAAATCCATTTACAACTGACTAACCTGGCTCCAACAGGTTTCTTGATCAGTTCCCAAGTATTTTTATCATAAAGATATTTCATCTCATCATCCATAGCCTTCAACCATTCAGTCTTATTTCGACTCCTCATAACTTCCTTATAGTCTCCAAGTTCTTTGTCTAGAACCCCACTTGCAGATATTAGGCATAAGCTATAAGATCTGCATACTCAAGTCTTTGGGATGCCTTGCTGACTTTTCTCGACCTGTCTCTTGCCAGCAGGTAGTCATTATTAGTCTCCCCATCTTCGACAACAATGTCTGTTTCTTCTTCGACTTCATCTGGGTCATGCAATTCATCATCACAATGATCCACCTCAATAGGACTTTCTACCTGTTCCAACTCTTTGTTAACATCATCAGTTTTCTTGAAAACCATCTCAGCTTCATTGAAAGCTACATCTCAACTTATGATACACCTTCTGTGACCTGGCTCTAGGAACCATAGCCTATAAGATTTGACTCCTTCAGGGTATCCCATGAACATGCATTTCAGAGCTCTAGGTTTGACATTGTCTTACCTAATGTGAGCATAGGCTACACATACAAATAATTTTAGTTTGTTGAGATCTAGAGGATTTCATAACCAAACTTCTTCAGGTGTCTTCATATCTAACACAATCAAAGAACATCTGTTTATCAGATATGTTAATGTCGAAACAACCTCAGCCCAAAACACCTTCTTCAATCCAGTACTAACTAACATGCATCTAACCCTTTCGAGGATTGTTTGATTGAATCTCTTAGCTAGACCATTTTTCTAAGGAGTACCTACTACAGTCTTATGCCTTGCAATTCCAGACTCGACACAGTAACTATCGAAAGCTTCATTGCAGAATTCAAGGCCATTATCAGTTCTCAACCTATTGACCTTTCTACCAGTTTGAGTTTCGACCAAAACCTTCCAATTCTTAAAATTATCAAAAGTTTCATCCTTCATCTTCTGAATGAATACCCATAACTTTCTGGAATAATCATCAATTATGGATAGAAAATACCTTGCACCCGAATGTGAAGGATTCCTTGCAGCCCCCCAAAGATCCGCATGGATGTAATCAAGGGATCCATGTGTTCTTTGTTTACTTTTCTCTCCTTGAAAAACATATCCCTTCTTGTTGAATTAACCAAGAGAAATCAAATTTCTCTTCAAGTCAGGTACATACCTAACTTCAGACAATAACCTTATTGAATCATCATGGAGCTTGAATCTCACAGATTCAATACCTGAAACTTTGCAAGCTTTATTGTTTCCCAGCATCACTGATCTACCATCATGGTCACATAATTCCTCGAACAAATCTTTGTTTGGAGTCATGTGCCAAATGCACCTTGAATCCATAATCCACTCTTTTCTTGAGTTTCCACTTGAAACCACTAAAAGATCAAATGATTTGAAATCATCTTGAACAATGGTTGTGTTTCCATTATCCTTACATTCATGATCTTTCAGGCGTTCAGGTCACACCTTTCGAATGTGACCCACCTTCTTACAATGATAACATCAAACACCAGATGCTTCACTGCCATAAGACTTTTGCTGACTTTTACCTTTCTTCTTGTCGAACTTACCATCCTTTCACGAGAATTTTGCCTTAACGGCCAAACCTTCACCAACCGTCGAAGGTTTATGCTCCTTTTGTTTGTTCAAGTCCTTAGAGTACAAGGCAGATTAAACATATTCAAAGGTCAAGGACTCTATTTCATATTGTAGCTCGATTTTTGTGGTCTTTAATCACGATCACATTTTTGCTACTTTCCGATTTCTTATTTTTTTCCTAGTGAAGCTGGTTATGGAAGGAAAAAGATATCTTAATTTCACCCCGCTTTGCATACTGTTAATTAATAGATGCCCACATGGTTTTGGGTTCTTCTTTAGCTTATTTCAACTCTTAGATTAGTGCAAAATTTGTTCTTTTTGATATTGATGGGGGTTTCTTTGATATGGGTCTTGGTATAAGATAAGTGTTGATTGATAGGGTGATGTTGATGTTTTTGTGTTTCTGTATCATCATAATTTTCTGATGTTTTTCTTAAGTTTAGAAACCTAATTGTTGTTTTTTTTGTGTACTTGCAAAGATCTTACGACCATTTTCCTTTGTACCCCCAAAAAGAGAATTGAGAGATCAGAGCATCATAGTTCCACCTAAAAGGCTAGAGATAGGAGGAAGGGGTTGATTCATATCCTGGTTAAAGCACAGGATGTTGATGCTCAAAAGTTTGTATTTGTGTCTTGATCAAAGCCCAAGATTGAAGCTGAAAAGTCTGTTTATTTCCTGATCAAAGCCCAGGTTTCAAGCTGAAAAACAATTATTTATAACTGGTTGGTTGGTTGCTTGAATTGCATAGCTCAAGAAATACATTGAATGGTATCATGATTTGAATATCTCAAGAAAGGTTGAATGGGTACCCTAGATTGCATAGCTCAAGGAGGACTGAATGGTTTGACCTGAATTGCATAGTTCATGACAGCTGAATGGGTTATCTTGATTTGCATAGCTCAAAAAAACCTAAATGTTTAGATTAGTTAGAGTCTACGACTATGTCTGTTGGGAAATTAGCTTAGTTAAAGTCCAAGACTATGACTGTAATGAAAGAATTAGCTTAGTTAAAGTCCAAGACTATGACTTATTTGTTGAATGTTGTTTAGCTTAGTTGAAGTCCAAGACTATGACGATATTTTGAGTGACTGTAAAGTGTTTGACTGTATGTGCCTTGATTGAATCCCAAAGTTGAAGCTAAAAGGTACTTAGTAGAGAGAATTTGTCATCTCTAAAGAGGGAAGATTTTGATTTATCTGTGCCTTGATTGAAGCCCATGGTTGAAGCTAAAGGATAAAAACTGACTCTGTTGGGAAAGTTTTATCTATATCCTGATTTGGAAGCCCAAATGTTAAGCTTATTTGTGAGAGACTGACTCTTGATTTTATCTGTATTTTATATGAAACCTAAGATAGGAGGCTGAAAATTATTGGTAGACTGACTCGGTATGAAAAACGTTTTGTTTGTTGGTTTATTGTATGGTTATCATACATTCTTTTGTCTAGGCGGATTCAATTGTATAAAGCCCAAAAGGAGGCTAGTTTAGTCATCCTTTGGGGAGAGGGAGATTATTGTATGGTGTTTGATTCTAAGGTATGTTCCTATGATTTTAGGAAGCATGAGAGGGTTCTTTGTTTAAGCCCAAGAGGAGGCTAGGTTACTTGTATGAGGCACATGTGTCCTTGAACAAAGCCCAAGAGGAAGGTGGGGATGGTTTTCAAAGAAGCATTTCACCGGGAAACTTCTTATCTTTGTAAACCCCTAGTAAGTTGTAAGGAAAAAAATGCTAAGTGTTTTGAATGGTGTATCTGTTTGGATGAAACTAACCTAACTACTTAGAGATTCTAGCAAGATGCAAATATATACAGAGGAAATGCATGCAGATAAGTAAAAGGTATCAGTGAATGTGTTTAACAACTTTTAGTATGTCTTTTCTATGGTTTGAATATTCTTAAGTTGTTTTTATTAAGAATGATGTTAGGGGTTACAGTGGGAAGCAAAAGTCCAAAATCCCGAGGGAGAAAGATTACAAATGAGTTTTATACATTGTATTCTCTCTGTCATTAAGAAGTATTTTATTATCTTTGCTTTAGTATGAGGTGAGGAAAGATAATTTTGGCAAGCAATCATATTCTAAGCAAGCACAACAGTTTAAGAAAACAACGAGAAGTTAGAAAGAGGGAAGATGGCTCAGAAGCCAATAATAGGGCTTAAACATCAGGATGCTTATGGAATTTGTTTTGTTGATTAATTATCTGATGATTTAATTCACAAAGTAGGACTTAATGTACAAGCAAGATCTTTTTATGCCAATTGGTTCTTTGAATTATTGGCAACATTTGCAACAACATTGGTGTTTTGAAAAGGATTTGAATCAGCTTGGAACTAGGTTAAGAATACCTCTAAGTTTTGGTGTTTTGCTGATTTTGTACTTAGACAGATTTTGTCTAAGTGTTGAAAATCAGTATTTTTCTTGATTTTTATCAATCTTCAACTTAAAATCCATAATGAATTGGAGTTTCTTGTAGTTGAATCATTTATAGTTTGTGATGATATCTTTCATTAGAGATTTGGTTCACCAAAATATGATGCTTCGATCACAAGTTATGATGCTTAGAAGTAGGCCACTTGAACATTTTTTTCCATAACTTAGAAAATTTCTAAGTTGGAATGGTTGCCCCTTTTACAAGTTATCTTCAAAATTTTGATTTTTGTGATCAAATGCATTCATGGACCATATATTCTTTTAATATAGGCCATGAGGATCATTTTGGGTGAAAAAGTCAAACTTTGACTTTTTGGTCCAGGTGGAAATTATAGTGGATACCCCTGGTTTTTTTTTATTTTTTGACTAGACATCCTCTGAGGTATTTTGACCTTATGAATGAACTTCTATGATGTATATGAGATATTTAAACCATTTCCTATGGTATAGGCTATTGTCTAGATGAAAATCTTGATTTTTGGTTCCCCGATTAGTCAAAAACCCTAATTTGGGCACTGTGAAACCCTAATCTTGCATTCTTTGATCTCTGCACCTTTTGTACTTGTAAATGGCTTGTAAACGTTATGTCAACATTCTTGATTATGTATGGAGGTATTGGCTCCTTTATCCATGAAAAATTTCATCTGGACTCAGATGATTGAAACCTTAATTGGTGATTGTGATGGCTCGGGGCTCAGAAAACTAAAACTTTAATACAGTCCTTGCAAGATTTTCCATCATTTGATTGGTGATTTAAAGATTGAATATCTTATGTATTAATGATTGATCATTTGCCTGAATCCTTTGAGTGACTCAAGAATCCTGATAGATTGCGGGGATACTGTCCTGATTAGTCTGACACAGTCCTTTGGTCTGTGGATTCCCTCTGATGAGGCATACATCTTAGGGTCAAAATTTAGGGTATGACACATACATGAGGGTTTATTTAAAGTGAGCATATGTTATGGGCAAAACGCATAACATTAACAACGCTTGATCTTCATCATTGATATTCACATCTGTAATACCCCGCATTTTAAATAAATACTCTGGATAATATTAATTAAGATTAATAGGGTTCCGGTGTGCTCTGAGAGTTTTTAATTAAAATAATTAGAGCAACCGACAAATTTAAATTAATTAATTAAGTATTATCTGACTCAGAGGTTTTATTAAATATTCGACTTAGAGACATTTTTGGATACTCTCAATTTGGACCCGTTAGGTTACTAACTAATAATTATATCAGTATAACTATTGTTGTTTGGTTAAAAAGAGAATAAAAACAAGGGGTTGCAATAAAAAGAGAAATAAGAAGAAAGTTAGTAAGAAGAAGAAAAGAAAGGAAAAAGGAAAAGGAAAAAGAAAAAAGGGAGAAAGAGGAAAAGCTTGAAGAAGAAGAAGAAGAAGCTCTTGATTCTTGAAGTTCATTATCCATTCATTTCTCAATCATCTTTGGTAGAGGTGGGTTCTAGTTAGATACTTTTATTTTCTAGAGTTTTGGTAGATTTTGAGGTTAGGGAAAATGCTAGAAAATCGTAGAATCGAGAGTTTGAACGGTTGGATATCGATTAAAATGCATGAGTATGCTGATATTAGGTGTAGGAACCTTTGTTGTTATTGTTTTGGTGTTTGATAATGAATTGGATAAGTTTTGGAGAAGTTATATATGTTAAAAACGCTGGTTTTCAGCCACTTTCTATTGGTTAACCATATGCGTTAGCCGGTAAACAGAGCTATATTACGCTACTGACTCTTTGAACCTGATATGGTTAACCGGTTAACACAGGGCGTTAACCGGTTAACACCGTAAGTATTGGAAAAATATTAATTTGGTTATATCTTCAAAAAATCATAACTTCTTCATCCTTTATCCGATTTATGCGTTATTTATATCGTTTTGAAGCTTATAATATGTACTATCTTATGATGCCAGTAAATATTATATTTACCCGAATTTTACCCGACTTTTCTAATTAACTATAATTATGTTAGTTAGGAAATTATGAGCTATTGGGAATAAATAGAAATGACTTGTGAGATGATTGGGATTACCCTAGGTTGTTTTGAAACTGTTAGCGTGCTATACACTAGGCCTCCATAATAGCTTGAGTAAGTCTTGAGGTGGGTGGATATGGGTCTCACAAGAAACGTCTGTAAAGGCTAGAGGTGTGTATTTCAAGATAGGGCCTCCGTAAGTCTTGTGTAAGTCTTGAGGTGGGTGGATCTTGGTCCCACGGGAAGCGTCTGTAAAGACTTGAGGCGTGTATGTACATTATCCCTCCGGGAAGTCTGAGTAAGTCTTGAGGTGGGTGGACCTGGGTTCCACGGGAAGCGTCCGTAAAGGCTTGAGGTGAGTACTACACGGGGTTATTTGGGAAGTCTTGTGTAAGTCTTGAGGTGGGTGGATCTTGGTCCCATGGGAAGCGTCCTTAAATACTTGAGGTGAGTATCACATCAAGTCCTCCGTAAAGTATTGTGTAAGGGCTTGTGGTAGATGTCATACTCGTGTAGTGTCGAAAGTGTTATATGGTATTTGTTCCATATTGCTTTAGTTTCTTGTGAGGTAGTGACTAAAGACTCAAGCTATGTTTAGATTGAACCTTTAGAACCGAGAGAACTCTAAGATAAGGAACTCACTGAGATGTTGATATCTCACCCCACTATTATTGTTGCGTTTTCGAGTTTCTTTTGCAGGTTTGATTTACAAGTGGAGCTATGCTCGAGATGTTTCAAGAGAAGCACAGTCTTAGTTTTCCGCTGTGTATTTATCATTGTACAATAATGGATATTGTATTGATCTTAGTATTTTTATTTTAGTATGATTTTCATGTCTTGTACCATAGTTGTATTGTTTTTAGAATTGGTCAAGAATGTGAATTGTACTATTAGGCCCTTATGATGGTGTCAGTACCAAAATAACACTTGTATGATATTATTATAGATATATTTTATATGGGGCGTTTCAGTTAGTATCAGAGCAGGTCGTATCCTCGACCTAGCCTTGAAACATCATAAGTAAATCTTTCCTGCCTCCTAAGTGTGTCTTGCCAATATGGTTCTTAATATCATATTATGTAGTATTGGACCTGATCAACCTAATGCTATGTATATGATAGGTAGAATCATGGTTGTGCGACCATGATGACTCTGAAGTGCTGTCATAACTTGTGTATGTGGGAGTAGGCTCAAGCCAGAAGTTGTTAATAGAGGTAGCTTTGGTCAGCTCAGTTGGAGTCTTCTTAAGAGTTGTACTTCATGTAACATGGAGTTGTAGTGTAGTGTGTTTTTCGAGAAATCCTTTGGAATGGATAAAGTCTGAAAGGTAAAGATCTTTATCGGTAGAGTGGTCGGTGTATTGAAGGATATGTAAAGTCACGGGTAGATCAGTATTTGGTCAATGATATGGACAAGAATTTCGAGAAATCTTATTCCACGAAAAGAGAGGATGCTCTGTGGAACGTGTGACATAATGTTCGGGAACGAGTTAATTGTTAGTGTTTCATTCCTAAGATTGCGGTGGCATCATAGATGAATGAGAGTACATCAAGGAATGTATTTGGATAATACCTTACAGATGGATATAAGTTACAAGAAAAAATGTTTATTTTCTTATGGCAACCTGAAGTTGTGGTGAAGCGTGAAGAGAAACACAAGGATTTAATTACACGTTTCAAGTGAGACAAGTATACCCCAGACGAAGAGTAGAAGGTTGTTGTTGTATCTTCGATTATGATCGAGGAGACAAGTTTAGAGTAATGCATCAGGGTGTTATATTTAGTAAGGGATCAATTGGGAAAGTGTTAAATTA
This sequence comes from Lathyrus aphaca, assembly GCA_963966055.1. Lineage (NCBI taxonomy): Eukaryota > Viridiplantae > Streptophyta > Magnoliopsida > Fabales > Fabaceae > Lathyrus > Lathyrus aphaca. Next base: position 694,893,515 of record OZ014519.1, on the reverse strand, counting down.
CCCAAGGAATGGTATGAGGTATAATACCGGAGGAAGAATAAGCTTTATTTAGTAACATGAGGTGTATTTGGTATGTACTTGATAAAGTTGTGATGAGTGATAGAGTAACCACCTTGGTTTCATGAGAGTTCTAGTAAGATGAATTATGTTGGGTATGAGAGGATTACCGCAAAGTATGAAGCAAACACTGTATAGAAACAGTAATAACAGTGCGATATGAGAAGCTGATAATGAAATGTATTGTTGGACGAATGTACTATGGAGTTGTTAAGTTGTTATTGAAACTAAAGTTAAGGAAGTGTAAGCAATGATGGTTCATCGATTAGGACTCTGGTAGTGTGATTACTATATGTGTGGAATCATCTGTTGATAATTGTTATAATATTTGGACGTGACTGGAATTAGTTTGGGAGGTTTAGGTAGAAATGAAAACCAGAATTGTGCTTTTGTGTTTGAAGTAATCGGATTACCCTCTGGGTAGTACCCGGTTATAAAATTGTGTTTCTAAATCTGTTTTAGCTACTAGAAGTTAAGATTTGCACTGAGTAATCGGTTACCCTCCTGGTAGTAACCGGTTATCATTGTTAAGTTTTGGAAATTTGATTTTTCTAAGATTCATACATTTTGACTCGAGTGCCCGATTGAAGCGTTCTTGGTACTGATAGAAAGTTTTGGAGACATTCTATGCAATGATTAGTAAAGGGTAAGGGAATCCCAGTTAATACGTAGGTAGAGACAACAAGATTCTTCGGAGAAGTGCTTTACCTCAGTTTTCAAGTGTAAGGGGAAAACTCCTGTATTTGTGAATGATCAATATATTTGAAATTTATCTCTAGAGGGATTAAGAATGTTGTTGTTTTAATTCTCGCCAAGGAATTAAAGAGAGAGGAAAAATTTGTATACTAGACATGAGATGTCTATTGTTTTGTTTTCTTACCGATAAGGAATGTGTGTTGGATTTTGCTTTCGGACGAACCAAGTGTTAGCTTGTGACTAAAATCATTTTGAGGTCGTCATTGTTGGTTTCCTACTAAATTCGTTGTACGAGTGGAATCAAACTATTCCGTTGAGTATTCGTGATGTGACCGTAACAAAATGGTAGTTCTACTTTGTCGCTTGTGGAGTATGTAATCCGCATGTTGTGCCATGTTCTGTGTTACCTTGAGTTGTAAGCAATGGGTGTATGTTATACATGCTTAGAAACTGTGAATGAGAATCATCTTGCAAGTTAGTGTGGACTGGATTGGTAATTTCGAGTTGGATTGTTTGTTAACAATAGGAACAAGTTCAGTTATGTTCGACTGTTTAGCCTCAGATAGGTAATCGATCGACACATGACTTTTGTGTAGAACTTTAGAGAATCATACTTTCTGAACTGTAAGTCCCTTTTAAATTCTGTTCGAAGTTCCAGAGGATAAAATGTTGGACTTTCTTTTGGAGCATGATTGGTAGAAATTAAATAATCTAATTATTGGTGTGTCATTGTTGCAACTATTGAGGACCTAAATTGAGAAGTTATAAGAGACTCATGAAGTGTGATCTTCTAGGAAACATTTTGGTATCTGAATTACTGTGTGGATAAGAGATGAACAATTGGTCAATTTAGTATCGTTAATTCTTAACATCAGTTATGGACTCCATAAGAGTAATACCAGATGTGTGCAGTTAAGCCGTACTCAGATATATGGATTTTAAGTTACCTTCCAGGTAAGAGTGAGAGATGAATGTTCCAAAGTTAAGCATGTAAATTGAATCATTTGAGGAACGAGACCCTTGGGAGAAATGTATTTGAATGAGAAGTTTCATGTGGTATTCAAATGTGTGTGCGTAGAATATAGTATACAATAGGAAAGTGTTATGGAAATCCACAAGTATAATAAGAATGATTTAAGTTTGGTACGGGTGACTTACTAATGATTGTAAGCTCTGTGATGTTACTATTGTTAATCCTATTATTTTATGATTGGCATTATGTTTGGTAAAACTAATATGGCTGGAAAATGTTGAATAAGAAGTTCCATATGTTAAATTAACATGGTATAGATTCTGGAAGAACATGTCCTGACATGGTGGCACAGATAAATGTGGTTATAATAATAGACAGATGTCAAAGAAGATGTTGAAACATCTGCAAATGCCATGACATAATTACTGTCATATGTTACAGACAGATGTCAAAGAAGATGTTGAAACATCTGCAAATGTCATGACAGAATTACTGTCATATGTTACAGACAGATGTCAAAGAAGATGTTGAAACATCTGCAAATGTCATGACAGAATTACTGTCATATGTTACAGACAGATGTCAAAGAAAATGTTGAAACATCTGCAACTGTCATGACAACATTACTATCATATGTTACAGACAGATGTCAAAGAAAATGTTGAAACATCTGCAACTGTCATGACAACATTACTGTCATGTGTTACAGATAGATATCAAACAAGAAGTGTTGAACTTAGTTCAGGATGTCACACCAGATGTTGTGACATTGTCAAACAGAGTAACAGTTAATGAACTTAAGTCAAGATATCAGGATGTCACACCAGATGTTGTGACATTATCAAACAGAGTAACACTTAAGTCAAGACATCAGGATGTCACACCAGATGTTGGGACATCGTAAACCTGCTACCAGACTTAAATGATGCGCAACAAAACTGAGTAAATTCAGGGGAATTAATCTGGAATTAATTGGAAAGAGATAAGCAATACAAGGCGCATCTTTAGGGAGATTAGTTATCTGAATTCAGTATAACAGAATAACTAACTCACCTTGAATCAAGGAGGTAACAAACTAACTAACCCTAATTCAAGGTGATGACAGTGGGATTTATCAGATCTGAATTATGCAGAATATTCTACAAAATATTCTGATATCATAGGTGGAATTATTTTTTAAAGATGCAGAATATTCTGGAGATATTATGCAATCATATGTGGCGCTGATTTAAAGGGTGCTGATTTAGAAGATCTTAAAGACTCAATTTAAATTGAAGACAAATATTGAAAAATATAGAGTTTCTATATTTAGAGATATTTTAGGAGTTTTTAGATTTGAAGATCTTTTGGTATATTTGTAGCAGATTTTTTCTGCATATTTGTAGCAGCTATTGTTGTGATTGTTTAGGCCCAAATCTAGTTGGGAATAGGTTATAAAAGAAACCCCGTAACCTAGTTTAGAATCAACCCAATCAACCGAAAATGTAAACATTATTAGGGTTGTGTTCTTGAGGCAGCCGTGCGTAACAAGGAACCATATTATGGCTGTTTCACCTGTGATTCTCGAAGCTTGTAAGCAAGAGAAGTATTGTGTCTTGATTGAAACTGTTAAGTAAAATCAAGCTGTTGTGTTTGAAGTGTGACTTCAATTTTATTAAACATTGTAACATATCACTGTGTGATTGAGGGGGAGTGAGTTGGTACTTATATCTAAGTTGTGTCTTAGGTAGAAATTGCCTTGGGTAGATATTAAGTGAAGGATTAAACTGAGTGGTTTAAGTCCAGAATTAATATTACTTATATTGGATTTCCTTCCTGGCTTGGTAGCCCCCAGAGTAGATTGATTTGATCGAACTGGGTTAACAATTCTGCTGTGTTCTTTATATCTTTTATGTTTTATGCAGTACCTGAACTGAATGTCCTATCAGATGTCACAACATCCTGAAGCATGTTTGACTCTGATATATCAGAATTATTTAAGTACTGATATGTATGCCTTACCATGTTTATAAGTAACAGATAAGATGTCTCAACCTCATATTCGACATCTGAGTCTGTCATACCAAAATTTCAATTGGTATCAGAGCAGGCATCCTGGTCTGTTTCTGGATGAGATCTAAGGGGGATACTTTCTGGTTCATGGTAAAGGAAGAAGGATGATATAATGAAAAGTTGTTGGAACTTGAGAGGTTCATATTGGCGTTTGAATGGTCCCTAGAAGTGGAGGATGGACTATTCATCATATGGTATAACGGTGTTTTATTCACATAGGTTTGCTGATGTCAGATAAGATGTCTTGACATCGTGTTTCAATATCTTTTGGAGGATCTTACTGTGGAGGAGTTTATTTATCTCCAAGGAATTTCTCTATTATTTATGATGTGTTATGTCTGATTGTTTGATAGTGGTTCCCCAGTACTTCATACAAAGGCTGTTGTAAAGCTTCAGTTCATAATGTCAAGTTTGATGTTCTATCATGTGATTACAGAACTGGAGAACACTTAGTTCAGAATGTTGTGTTTCTTGATGAGAGATTCCTGGTGAAAGAAGAGGTTGAAACCAAAGAAAAAGAGTATAATTATCAAATCTTTCATGCGGGAGTGAAGATCTTGATAAGTTATCTCTTAAGCTTATTTATGGTGACATAATTAGGATATTCTTCCTGGTTAAGGTGTCCAATGTAGTTTAGATATAGCTGAAGAAAATCTCTCTTGTGAAGATACATGTTTCTGATTATCTAAATCATGAACTGAAGGAAGTTTCATCAAGAAAGAAGCTGAGTTGATATGTCAATCCTAATGTCTTGACACCACACTACACATCATTAGTTTATGGTAAATGTTGAGTCAAAGACCTAAAAGATTGTGGCTTTTTTTAAGGATTATCTTTGAAGATATGAAGTTGAATACTCTTTGAGATGCTACTGACGATTGTATTTGTGCAAAGTATCTTTCATAATGTTATAGCACTTCAGTTGGAGCTGATTGAAGAAAAGGTAGTAATCTTGAAAACAATAATGTTTCAGAACCAAGCTTAGTTTTGTGTTCCAGAAGAAGGAAACTGGTGTGATATCCTGCTAACATGATGGATGCTTTGGGTGCTAGAAAAATGTGTGATGATCATATATGTTTGGAACCTACTCCTAACCTGGAAGAGGAGGCATCTATGCTATGTGTTGAAGGTCTCAAGTTTAAGAAAGTGGGAGTGGGTTGCTAATAACCATAGTTATTGGTGTATGATCAAGGGAATTCTCCATCAAGCTTAGGCCCAATTATGTGATGTCCCCGTATGAAGAGTATAATATGCAGACATGTTAATGGTATATATCATGCAAGTCACTGCATGTATTTGGGTCTGATAGAAAAGGATGATTAACTTCTGGTGAACTCTCGTACCCTCTGCAAAGAGTTGTACATGGATTACTACTGTTGCTACCCCCAAAACCGTAGTAAGTGTCAAATCAATTTATTTGAGATTGTTGTCAGATCTGATGTTGGAACATCATCTCAAAAATGTTGAGTCTTCAACCAAGGAAGTTAGTTGTGCTCATGGTGGAATATCAGGTCAAGCCACTTACCTAATTTGAAGTGATAGGTGGTGTGGATTAATAAAATAGGGATTAGCAAGTGCCACAGGTGTGCAGGAAATGAATGTCAAACCAAATCTCCTACCTTGTGTGAGAAGGTTACCTTATCACATATGATAAAAACCTTGATAGGAGTTGAGTATTTGTCTGCTATTGATAAGGATATGCATCTAACCGATAATGAATACTCTGACAGGAGCTAAATGCTTATCTGTCTTTGAAAGATGTTGTGCTTTCAACCAATGAGAAAATACATTAACGGAGGATTATGTATATGTCTGATGTAAAAGTGCAGAACTACAATCTAAACATCATAATTCAAGAAGTGTTGAGAAATTACTTTTCTCTTTGTGGATGTATATTTCTCTTCAAGGTGTTTTAGTCTGTGATGACCTGAACTAGCTACTGAAGGTGTGATCCTTAGAGAGTGTCTTTGGAGCTCTGTGTTGAAGTCCTAAATGATATTGAAACAATCATGTCTATTGGTAGATAAAAGAAGCTTCTAAATGTATCTACAAATGTGTGTGATAAATGCATGACTTTGGTCATGATTAAAGCTAGCAATGTGACCAACAATTGCTAGAAGCAAGGGAAGAATGTCAGATTGGGAGGTCTGATCAGAATGGTTGTTGAACTGGTAGTTTCTTCTACTACTAGTCATGGATAATGGCAGTATGAACCCTTTGTAGCAAGCAAACTAAGAGCATCTGTTTTGGAATATAAAATCAAGTGTGTCTTGTATGGATATATAAGGATATTTATCAGTTGTGCTCTTTGTGGTATTCTCAGAGAACTAGTGTATATGAATTTGTAAAACTCATGATTGTTTTTCGGTTTGAGAGTATGTTCATCAGGGGTGTTAAGTTGAGAATTAGTGGAGTTTATGCTCAGCTGGTGTATTGTTTATCCATGACATGAGGAGATCTTGCTAATCTTATCTGGAGCTAACCTTAAAATCCTTCAAAATTAAAAGATTAGATTGTGTAGAACTATCTGATAGGGTATTATACAAGGATTTAAGATCAATTGTTGTTTGTGGAGTTCACAAATATTTGATTGATTATCCTTGTGATTCAAGATTGGTGATGTTCAAAAAGATGTTGGAACATCTTATCATCAGAGTTTGTGCAGAATCATGGGAGAGGTATTGCATAAGCTGTAGCATTGGCTTTAGTCTTGTGTGACAGGAGTTGTGTATTTCTGGAAAGTTTCTTGGCAAGAACTGGTCTGGATATTGGTGATTCTGAAGATGGAGATGAAAGACCATGAACACATCATAATCTTGATGACTACTTGGATTGGTTTATTTCTGATCTAGGTGCAGTCCAGAATGCTCATCATGGAGTTAAGATAGGTGGCGATATCATAAATTTTTTAAGACTGCCTTACTCAAGGAAAGGTGGCATCCTTGGTATAGTTATAAGGTGTAGTTCTTAACTATTCCTTCTGAATGATCAGACAGTGGCAGGTTTGAAGACTTTGGAGAAACATTGGAAGTTTCTCATCAATATGTGTTATCGGTAGGAATTTCTGCAAAACCAATAGAATGGAGGTTGTTTACTCAAACTTGATGGATAAATCAGGTCTAGGAGAGCATGAAACTCTTGTTCTATAAAGGAAGGAGGTTCTTTCAAGTGGCAGAAGAAGGACCTGAATTCAACAGATGGATGTGGGCTAATAATGTTCAAACATCTAGTTCAACATCAGAGTCTAATTGGTGAAGTGACACATAAATTAAGATAGAATGATCTATAGGGATTGAATGCTTCATAAGGCCTATTATCTTGACAGCTTGGTGAAGATCAACTTTATTGATCAGGATATCTTAGGAAGATTTATTATAAACGTGAAGAAGACAAAAGTGGCAATTGGCTTTTTCATATGAGGATTCATAAAGGAGGTTATCAAAATGTGGTAATTGGTTGTTCTTTAAAGTGGATTCGAAGAATCAAGATAATCAGAGTGTGGCAGCTGGTTGTTCTTGAGGATTGTCTTGGAACAAATTGCTCTTGGGCAGAGGAGTGATGAGTTGAAGACTCAAGAGGATTTATTCTTCTTGAAGGTGGATGAGAGTTTATCACTCTTTCTGGATTTCTGATTCTAACTGGTGGCACAGTGTAGTTGAAGATTTTCAGTTCTTGGATTACTATGCAATAGTAAGTCCAGTTGGTGGAGCACATCTAGGATCATGGTGATAAGGTCTTGGTGTATGAAAAATGTTCTAACTAAGTGTTAGTACATTATCTGGGGTGTTTATCTACATGGTTTCTATTATTAGACTACTAAATCATATGGGAGAATGATGAAATAGATGATCTATATTGGAAGAAACTTGTAGAAGAGACTGAAGTATATCAGGTATTGATTGCTTGGAAGTTTGTTTGTGGATATTCATTCTAATGTCATAATTAGTTTGGATGTGTTTTATCTGGATTGTATGGCCTTTGGTGTGTAAAGGCTTAGTGTCAAGAACCTGTGTGCTATAAGATGTTCATCTTGTGTAGTCTGTGGTAACTACAAACCAAGAAAGGAATCAGGTATGCTTTGGTACAAGAAGTGAATGTGTTCAATTGGGAATTGAACAGAGGGTGAGCTCTTGAAGACATGAAGATGCGTCTTATGTGTTCCTTTCATCAATGTACAGAGAAGCATGGAGTATCCTAGACAGGGGGAGTGTGTTACAAGTATGTGCAACTGATTTTGTGGAGTTAAGGGGGAGTAATACCTTAACCAGATAAGGAGTATCCTAGGAGTCTAGAAGGCTATATTGTATAAAGCTGCTCTCTGCAGTTTATGTTTGATTCTTGAGGAATTGTGAACCATACCGTTTCACTTCTAGCAGATAGTCTATGGTTATTATCGTGCCTTTGTCTTTTTATGGCTAAAAAGGGGGAGAATTAATAGTGTGTACTATTGAGGTCTGATATGAAGATGTGATGTTACGGAACTTCTACATGTAAATTAGTTTTAGCCAAAATAAGCCAAAGGGGGAGATTGTTAATCCTATTATTTTATGATTGGCATTATGTTGGTAAAACTAATATGGCTGGAAAATGTTGAATAAGAAGTTCCATATGTTAAATTAACATGGTATAGATTCTGGAAGAACATGTCCTGACATGGTGGCACAGATAAATGTGGTTATAATAATAGAAAGATGTCAAAGAAGATGTTGAAACATCTGCAAATGCCATGACAGAATTACTGTCATATGTTACAGACAGATGTCAAAGAAGATGTTGAAACATCTGCAAATGTCATGACAGAATTACTGTCATATGTTACAGACAGATGTCAAAGAAGATGTTGAAACATCTGCAAATGTCATGACAGAATTACTGTCATATGTTACAGACAGATGTCAAATAAAATGTTGAAACATCTACAACTGTCATGACAACATTACTGTCATATGTTACAGACAAATGTCAAAGAAAATGTTGAAACATCTGCAACTGTCATGACAACATTACTGTCATGTATTACAGATAGATATCAAACAAGAAGTGTTGAACTTAGTTCAGGATATCACATCAGATGATGTGACATTGTCAAACAGAGTAACAGTTAATGAACTTAAGTCAAGATATCAGGATGTCACACCAGATGTTGTGACATTGTCAAACAGAGTAACACTTAAGTCAAGACATCAGGATGTCACACCAGATGTTGGGACATCGTAAACCTGCTACCAGACTTAAATGATGCGCAACAGAACTGAGTAAATTCAGGGGAATTAATCTGGAATTAATTGGAAAGAGATAAGCAATACAAGGCGCATCTTTAGGGAGATTAGTTATCTGAATTCAGTATAACAGAATAACTAACTCACCTTGAATCAAGGAGGTAACAAACTAACTAACCCTAATTCAAGGTGATGACAGTGGGATTTATCATATCTGAATTATGCAGAATATTCTACAAATATTCTGATATCACAGGTGGAATTATTTTTTAAAGATGCAGAATATTCTGGAGATATTATGCAATCATATGTGGCGCTGATTTAAAGGGTGTTGATTTAGAAGATCTTAAAGACTCAATTTAAATTGAAGACAAATATTGAAAAATATAGAGTTTCTATATTTAGAGATATTTTAGGAGTTTTTAGATTTGAAGATCTTTTGGTATATTTGTAGTAGATTTTTTCTGCATATTAGTAGCAGCTATTGTTGTGATTGTTTAGGCCCAAATCTAGTTGGGAATAGGTTATAAAAGAAACCCTGTAACCTAGTTTAGAATCAACCCAATCAACCGAAAATGTAAACATTATTAGGGTTGTGTTCTTGAGGCAGCCGTGTGTAACAAGGAACCATATTATGGCTGTTTCACCTGTGATTCTCGAAGCTTGTAAGCAAGAGAAATATTGTGTCTTGATTGAAACTGTTAAGTAAAATCAAGCTGTTGTGTTTGAAGTGTGACTTTAATTTTATTAAACATTGTAACATATCACTGTGTGATTGAGGGGGAGTGAGTTGGTACTCATATCTAAGTTGTGTCTTAGGTAGAAATTGCCTTGGGTAGATATTAAGTGAAGGATTAAACTGAGTGGTTTAAGTCCAGAATTAATATTACTTATATTGGATTTCCTTCCTGGCTTGGTAGCCCCCGAAGTAGATTGATTTGATCGAACTAGGTTAACAATTCTGCTGTGTTCTTTATATCTTTTATGTTTTATGCAGTACCTGAACTGAATGTCCTATCAGATGTCACAACATCCTGAAGCATGTTTGACTCTGATATATCAGAATTATTTAAGTACTGATATGCATGCCTTACCATGTTTATAAGTAACAGATAAGATGTCTTAACATCATATTCGACATCTGAGTCTGTCATACCATAATTTCAACTATGTTATTATTAAGGGGGACCTTGTGTCAACAGAAACCTTGAGTGAATAGAGTCATGTGTAGAGGATTGACATGGAGTATAATAACAATGGCATATTTGTTAAGTAGAATTGGATAAATTGTTTCGAGTTTAGAATGGATTTGGAAATTTTACCAGTTTTGTTTGCAGTATTACAACCCAAGTAACCCCGTTGTTGGAGAGTTTGGACCAATGTTATTATCGTGTGATTGGCAAGTAAATTATTCTATCCTTGAATGTCTGCAAGTTTTGTTTTGTTGGTTGGTGAGAACTCCAATGGATAAGTGTGTTCTCCGCAGACTATCAACTACCTAGTATTGTTTGGAAGTTCGCGGTATCTCCTGAAATTCTGTGATCAGGTACGAGATGTCGAATGAGATGTTTAAACACTTGAAGACTTAACTAAAACTTAAAGTGCAGGAAAATTAAACAACACAGGAATTTGTTAACCCAGTTCAGTGTATAACCACACTTACATCTGGAGGCTACCAAGCCAGGAGGAAATCCACTATAAGTAATATTAATTCTAGACTTAAACCACCCAGTTTAATCTTTAACTTAATATCTACCCAATGCAATTTCTACCTAAGACACAACTTAGATATGAGTACCAACTCACTCCCCCTCAATCACACAGTGATCTTGTTTACAAGTTTAATAAAATTGAAGTCATACTTCAAACAAAACAGCTTGATCTTACTTCACAGTTTCAATCAAGACACAAATACACTTTTGCTTAAAAGCTCATAAAGTGGTACAAATAAACAACCTGCTATTAAAACACAAAACACCCTATTTGGTCTTCTTAATTTTGTACTTTATTCTGAGAGTTTCTGTTCCTTAAATAGGTGTTTGGATTTTGGGCTTTCTGTAGGATTATCCAATCCTGAAACGCATGCTGCCTCCACCTTGAATTAGGGTTTGTTACTTCCTAGATTCTAGGTGATTCAGTTCTTCTGATTATGCTGAGATCACATAACAAAACTCCCTACAGATGCGCCTTATTCTGTTTCATCCATCCATAATTAATTCCAGATGACTTCCCTTAATTTGCTCAGTTCTGTTAGTCATTAATTAATTCTGGTAGCAGGTTTGAGATGTCACAACATCTGGTGTGACATCCTGAAAACTGAACTTACTTCATTTACTGATACAATGTCACAACATCTGGTGTGACATCCTGAACTTATTTCATTAACTGATACAATGTCCCAACATCTGTTGTGACATCCTGAATTAAGTTCATTTTCTTATACTCTGTTTGATAATGTCCCAACATCTTATGTGACATCCTGAACTAAAATTCAACACTTCTTGTTGATCAAAAATTCTGCCAATTCTAAACATCTACAAACTCCCCCTTTGGCTAATTTTTGGCTAACATACTTTTCTGGTTATCAGAGTGCAGCAGAAGTTCTTTTATCAGAGTACAACAGTTCTTTTCTGTTGAGTCATGTGAGAGTTTACTCCCCCTCAATTCTACATTTGTTCAGACTTGTTGCAACAGAAATTTTTCATTAAAATCACAATTTTAGTTCAGAAGCAAACAAAAGTTTTTCATTAATCACTCATCAGCATCATACATTGTTGTTGTTGTTCAGTTCTCCCCCTTGTTAGACATAAATTTGGGGCCAAAGTTACTAATTCAAAATTACAATGCAGAAGCAGTCATTACATAATCCTCACATACAAATTTCACTCAGACTCCTCATAATCAGTATCTTCCTCTTCCTCAGTCTCCTCATCAGAAGCAGCAACTTTCTGAGCACTTTCTTCAATCTCCAGCCTTTGGATAATCTCCTCAAGCTTCTGCTTCCTTGCATCCAGTTCTTTGCATGTGTTCTTCAGCTCAGCAATTAAGGCAGCTTTGGATATTGGAGACTTTGCCTTTGAAGGACCAGCAGATGTCCCAGAGGGAGCTTCAACATCAGCTGCATGATGACTCAAGAACAACTTGTAGTGGAAGGCCAGAGGACTTTCTCTTTTGCAGATGGAGTCCTTCTCAGTGAGGATGCCTGGATATTGACTAAGCATAATTCCACACAGCAAGGAAGGGAGGGCAATTGGCAGCTTAGTTGCAGATGATCCAGCATGCTTCAATGTATGATCAAATATATAAGCTCCAAAATCCAGCTTTGTTTGGGTGCCCACAACATATATAAACCTGCCCAATCCAGTTGCTATTGAGGAGGTATGGTTGGTAGGGACCCAGTATGCAGTGCCAATCCTATGCAGCATGGCATACTTCCTTGTCAACATGCTAACAGAGAGCTTCCCCTTGACTGGCCAAGTCTTGACCTGATTAGCAGTGATAACCTTGCAAACCTGGTTATCAGTTTTCCCTAGCTCATTTGGACCATCATATTCTCTTCCAAGGTAGTGGTTGATAACCCTAGGAGAGAATTCCACACATCTCCCTCTTACATATACCTTTCTGAAGTCAGCAGACTTACCATCAGCACAATCTTCTTGGAGATTGACAATGAATTCCTTGACTAGCAGCTCATAGCAAGGAGAGAAGTTGGAGACAGTTTTGAATAGGCCAAAAGAAGAGATGAGATCAATTACCTCTGTGCACTCAAGTGCATTGCTGCTCAGCTCTCTTTCAAGTGCTACCCTTCTTTGATAGACAAACTTCCATCTGTTCACACTTGAAACATGATGGAAAGAGATGTTGTCCAGAGGAGCTTCTGGAACATCAGTTGATGACCTTGAGGGTGCTGGTTTCTTCTTGGGTGGGGATGTTGGGACATCCTCTTCAACATCTGAATCTGGAGGGGTGACAGCTTTCCTCTTCTGTGTTTGCACCTTGCTCCATTGTTTTCTAGGACCAAAGGCAACTTTAGTTTTGTCCTTCTTTGGTGTAGCTTGCTTCTTCTCAGGAGTTGCATGTCCTGCATTCTTCTTTTCCTTCCTAGTTCTAAGCCTTTTGGCTATACTAGGGTTTACAGAAGCAATGATTTTTGTATCAGAATCATGCTCTAGGTTTACCACAGGAGGAGGTTGAGCAGTCACCTCTTCAGCAGGTGGATCAACAGAGGTTTGATCTTCAGTGGAGGCCTTGTGCTGGTCCTCAGATGTTTCTTCATCACTATCAGTGGAGGCCTTTTGCTGGTCCTCAGATGTTTTATCAGCAGTACCAAATGAGGCCTTTTGCTGGTCTTCATATGTTTCAACATCTATTGGGACATCCTGTTGAGCAGGAGTGTCCTTTTCAGCCTGATTTTGTTGTTCTTCTTGTGGAGCTGGCATTGTGTTCAGAGGGATAGATATACCACTCACCACTCTTTGCTCAGATAAGATCCTGTTTACCAGCTCCTTTATGGAATTATCCACATATTCAGAAGCTTTTGGAGTGGTGTTTGATGATGAAGGCATGCCTTTGGCCTTGCTGAATACAGGTTCCTTTTCCCTTTTCACAGTAGGGGTTCTTGGCTTTTGAGCAAGGGGAACACTTCCTCTAATTTCGTCCATTGGAGTTGAATCCATGGGTACCACAGAGATGGGAGTTGCATGCACCACATCTTCCTTGTTGAGGATTTCTTCAGAGATGTTAGGGTTTTGGTGATGAGCCATTTTAGAATGTGGTGATGAAAGAGATTGAGATTGGTTGAGTTTGATGATCTCTGAAAGTTAGCTATAGCAAGCAAGATGTTGCGAGAGAATGATGAGAAGATGAATAGCTGAAAGTGAGTTGATATTCTTATAAGAGTCGTTACTTGGAGAATTTCTAGGAGTGGAATACACAAGGTGCTTGACCAGACTGGTGTTGCCATCTGGTGATCATGCCAAACGATGTCATATGACATGTTGGCACATCTCCATAACTGCTAAATTTCACATAAGCAGATTCCCAATTTACCCCTTAGGTTTTCAAATTGGGTAGCATCCAAGGCTTTAGTAAATATATCAGCCAACTGCAGATTTGTAGCTACATGTTCCAATGAAATCACTTTCTCTTCCACAAGATCTCTGATGAAATGATGTATGATATCAATATGCTTGGTCCTGCTATGTTGGATAGGATTCTTTGATATGTTAATAGCACTTAAGTTGTCACAGTACAATGTCATGACATCTTGTGGGACATTGTACTCAGTGAGCATTTGCTTCATCCAAACCAATTGTGAACAACTGCTTCCAGCTGCAATATATTCAGCTTCAGCAGTAGATAAGGATACACAATTTTGTTTCTTACTGAACCAAGAAATCAAATTGTTTCCTAAAAAGAAGCATCCTCCTGAAGTGCTTTTTCTGTCATCAGTACTTCCAGCCTAATCAGCATCACAGAAGCCAGTGAGAATTGGTTTGCACCCATGAAAGTACATTATGCCATAGTCACAAGTACCATTGACATATTTCAGAATTCTCTTGACTTGGTTTAGATGACTGACTTTTGGATCAGCTTGATATCTTGCACAAACACCTACTGCAAAGGATATGTCTGGTCTGCTAGCAGTCAAATATAATAAGCTTCCAATCATACTTCTGTATAGACTTTGATCTACATTCTCACCCTTGTCATATTTAGTCAGCTTTAAATGTGTGGGGGCAGGAGTTCTTTTATGAGTAGCATTGTCCATCCCAAATTTCTTGACAATGTTCTTAGCATACTTGCTTTGGGAAATGAACATGGAATCCTCCATTTGCTTTATTTGCAATCCAAGGAAGTAGGTTAGTTCTCCTACTAGGCTCATCTCAAATTCAGATTCCATTTGAGTGACAAAATGTTTAACCATCCTGTCTGACATCCCACCAAAGACAATGTCATCTACATATATTTGAGAAATCATGACATTACCTTCATCATCCTTCACAAACAAGGTTTTGTCTATTCCACCTTTCCTGTACCCTTGCTTGATAAGAAAAGTAGTCAGCCTTTCATACCATGCTCTTGGGGCTTGCTTCAGTCCATAAAGAGCTTTCCTTAGTTTGTACACATGATTTGGACAACTTGGATCAACAAATCCTTTAGGCTGTTCTACATATACTTCTTCATTAAGATATCCATTTAGAAAGGCACTTTTCACATCCATTTGAAATAGCTTGAACTTCAAGATACAAGCAATTCCTAAAAGTAGTCTGATTGATTCAAGCCTTGCTACTGGTGCAAAGGTTTCATCAAAGTCTACTCCCTCAATTTGTGTGTATCCTTGAGCTACAAGTCTAGCTTTGTTCTTTGTAACAACTCCCTGCTCATTTGACTTGTTCTTATACACCCATTTAGTGCCAATCACATTTATGTCATCAGGTCTAGGAACAAGATCCCACACTTCATTCCTTGTAAATTGACCTAATTCTTCTTGCATTGCACAAATCCAGTACTCATCAGTAAGAGCTTCCTTGATGTTTTTAGGTTCTATTTTTGAGACAAAACAAGAACCTGAAATCACCTCTCTTGATCTAGTGCTTACACCTCTGTTGGGATCCCCAATTATCAAATCTTTGGGATGATCCTTCTGGATTCTTATGGAGGGAGGTTTGCTGGATGGTTCTGTCCTTGCATTAGTTTGAGTGAAATCAGAATGATCATTCTTTTCTTCAACTTCAGTTTGACTGTCAGCAGATGTTCCAACATCTTCTGTAACATCTGCAGGGGCATCATCAATTATCACATTTATGGATTACATGATAACTTTGGTTCTAGAGTTAAATACTCTATAGGCTCTGCTGTTTATGGAGTATCCAAGAAAAATCCCTTCATCACTTTTAGGATCCATTTTTCTTCTTTGCTCCCTATCAGCCAGAATATAACAATTACTTCCAAACACATGGAAGTACTTAACTGTGGGTTTTCTGCCCTTCCAGACTTCATAGATTGTGGTCAAAGTTCCTTTCCTTAGAGTGACTCTATTATGGATGTAACAAGCTGTGTTCATAGCTTCAGCCCAGAAGTACAAAGGTAACTTTTTAGCATGGATCATAGCTCTTGCTGATTCTTGAATAGTTCTATTCTTTCTTTCAACAATCCCATTCTGTTGAGGAGTGATTGGTGAAGAGTATTCATGGTTTATTCCTTCTGAAGAACAGAAATCTAAGAATTTTTGATTCTCAAACTCCATTCCATGGTCACTTCTTATTCTGACCACACAGCTGGCTTTTTCTCTTTGTATTCTTTGGCATAAATCTTTGAATACATCAAATACATCAGACTTCTCTTTGATAAAATTTATCCATGTATACCTTGAAAAGTCATCAACCACCACATAGGCATACCTCTTACCACCAAGGCTCTCAACCTGCATAGGTCCCATAAGATCCATATGCAATAATTCCAAAACTTTGGAAGTTGTCAGATGTTGAAGCTTTGGATGGGACATCTTGGTTTGCTTGCCTATTTGACATTCACCACATATTTTACCATCATCAATCTTCAGTTTAGGAATACCTCTCACAGCTTCCATAGATATGATTTTCTTTATGCCTCTGAAGTGAAGGTGACCCAGTCTTTGGTGCCATAGTTTCATTTCTTCTTCTTTGGCTAAAGAGCAAGTCGAAGTGGGACTGAAATCTTGAGGTTCCCACATATAACAGTTGTCTTTAGATCTGGCTCCTCTCATGACAACCTTCTGTTCTTTATTTGACACTATGCATTCAGTTTTGGTAAAGTTTACACTGTAACCTTGATCACATAATTGACTTATGCTGATCAAGTTAGCAGTCAATCCTTTTACTAGCAGCACATCATCTAGTCTTGGTACATCTGGACAGTCCAAGGTCCCAACACCCTTGATTTCTCCTTTAGCTCCATCTCCAAATGTTACATATCTGGATGAATATGACTTTAAGTCTACTAGCAGATTCTTCAATCCAGTCATGTGTCTTGAACATCCACTGTCAAAGTACCAGTCTTCTTTAGCTGATACTCTTAGAGATGTATGAGCTATATATGCAACATTCTTCTTTGACCATTTGTATTGAGGTTTCTTTTGATGCCTCTGCCCTGTGTAGTGTCCATTAGAAGAGCTCCCAGGTTGTTTGTTGAACTTGTTCTTGGACATGTAGCTTTGATCAGCATGAATACTAGCTTTAGGTACCCATACTTTCTTGATGTCCTCTATCTTCTGCTTAGCAGGTTGCTGATACATCTGATTTGGATATCCATGCAACTTGTAACAATGAGGTTTGATGTGTCCAAACCTTCCACAATGATGACATCTCCATCTTTGATACTTCTTCTTCATTATGTTCTTTTCATGATGTTGAGACATCTGTTGGAACATTATGTTTGACTTTGTGTTCTTTTCATGATGTTGAAGCATCTGTTGGGACATCTTGTTTGACTGTATGGAATTTGAAGTAGGTTTGCTGGTACTAGCTTCAGCCTTATAAGCTTTGTTAAATCCCAGTCCACTTCTATCCCCTGAATGTTTATTGTTGTTGAGAATAACATCCAGTGTGTTTGAGCTACTGTTCAGCATTCTAACAGATTTGGACATATGCTCCAACTTGGAATTGAGAAGGCTTACTTCACTTTTCAAGGTGTCAATGATCTCTAGATCACTTGTTTTTTTATCCTTTAATGCCTTAATCTGTTTCTTCTGCTTTACATTCTCCATGCATACTTCAGTGCTCCTTTTAACCAGTTCTCTGTATGATTGCTCAAGCTCTTCAAAAGTAAGCTCCCCATCACTGGATTCACTTTCAGATTCACATAATCCAGCTAGAGCAGTGATATGCTTAGCTGATTCTTCTTCTGAATCACATCCTGAGTCTTCATCAGACCAGGTTACAGAGAAACCTTTCTTTTGCCTTTTTAAATAGGTAGGACATTCATTTATGATGTGTCCATATCCTTCACATCCATGACATTTAATCCCTTTTTCTTGATTGGTGTTTTCATCATAATTTGACCTTCTATTAGCATCATAAGGTCTTTTATTCTCAGAAGAGTTTGTGTATCTTCCACTTGGTCTGGTCTTGTCTTCCATCTTTCTGAGAATCTTTTTGAATTGTCTTCCAAGCATAGCAATGTTTTCTGATAAATTTTCTTCAGGTTCTTCTTCATTATTTTCTTCTTCTTTATCATTATTTGATATCAAGGCTATGCTTTTGTTCTTCTTTACAATTGTGTCATTCATTCCCATCTCAAATGTTTGAAGGGAACCAATGAGCTCTTCAACTTTCATTGTGCATATGTCTTGAGCTTCTTCTATTGCTGTGACCTTCATGTCAAATCTTTTTGGCAAAGATCTGAGAATCTTTCTTACAAGCTTTTCATCAGTCATCTTTTCTCCCAAAGCACCAGAAGTATTGGCTATTTCTAAGATGTTCATGTAGAACTCATGAATTGTCTCATCTTCCTTCATTCTCAAGTTTTCAAACTTGGTGGTGAGAAGTTGAAGTCTTGACATCTTTACTTTTGATGTCCCTTCATGAGTTGTTTTGAGAGTGTCCCAAATATCTTTGGCCAGCTCACAGTGATGCACAAGTCTGAAGATGTTCCTATCAATGCCATTGAATAAAGCATTTAAGGCCTTGGAGTTGCCAAGTGCTGAATCTTCTTCCTCCTTACTCCATTCTTCTTCAGGTTTCAACACTTTTGCTCCATCATTGGTGTCTTGGACAGGGTGCTCCCATCCATTGTTGACTACTTTCCAGGCCCTATTGTCAAGTGATCTTAAGAATGCTACCATTCTTGGCTTCCAGTAGTCATAATTAGATCCATCCAATATAGGTGGTCTGTTTACAGATCCTACATCTCTGTCCATGTTTGCAGAATTTGCAGTCCCTAGATCTCACCCAGTTAAACAGGCAGGGTGCCTGCTCTGATGCCAATTGAAATTCTGTGATCAGGTACGAGATGTCGAATGAGATGTTTAAACACTTGAAGACTTAACTAAAACTTAAAGTGCAGGAAAATTAAACAACACAGGAATTTGTTAACCCAGTTCAGTGTATAACCACACTTACATCTGGAGGCTACCAAGCCAGGAGGAAATCCACTATAAGTAATATTAATTCTAGACTTAAACCACCCAGTTTAATCTTTAACTTAATATCTACCCAATGCAATTTCTACCTAAGACACAACTTAGATATGAGTACCAACTCACTCCCCCTCAATCACACAGTGATCTTGTTTACAAGTTTAATAAAATTGAAGTCATACTTCAAACAAAACAGCTTGATCTTACTTCACAGTTTCAATCAAGACACAAATACACTTTTTCTTAAAAGCTCATAAAGTGGTACAAATAAACAACCTGCTATTAAAACACAAAACACCCTATTTGGTCTTCTTAATTTCGTGCTTTATTCTGAGAGTTTCTGTTCCTTAAATAGGTGTTTGGATTTTGGGCTTTCTGTAGGATTATCCAATCCTGAAACGCATGCTGCCTCCACCTTGAATTAGGGTTTGTTACTTCCTAGATTCTAGGTGATTCAGTTCTTCTGATTATGCTGAGATCACATAACAAAACTCCCTACAGATGCGCCTTATTCTGTTTCATCCATCCATAATTAATTCCAGATGAATTCCCTTAATTTGCTCAGTTCTGTTAGTCATTAATTAATTCTGGTAGCAGGTTTGAGATGTCACAACATCTGGTGTGACATCCTGAAAACTGAACTTACTTCATTTACTGATACAATGTCACAACATCTGGTGTGACATCCTGAACTTATTTCATTAACTGATACAATGTCCCAACATCTGTTGTGACATCCTGAATTAAGTTCATTTTCTTATACTCTGTTTGATAATGTCCCAACATCTTATGTGACATCCTGAACTAAAATTCAACACTTCTTGTTGATCAAAAATTCTGCCAATTCTAAACATCTACATCTCCATTGTTAGACTTTGAGAGCGTAGTGGAAGGAGACAAATGAAAGAGTTCAGTCGAATTATTAAGAATCAGAAGAGAATTATTTATAAGTATAGAGGTAAGAGGATTTTATTCTAAGTGTGTTGTCTATAGTAAGATACTAAAAGGATGAAGTGTCAGATGTAAATGGTTACAACATATAGCATCAAACCAAGTGGAATTGGTAAAGAAGTCGTTATAAACATTTTTGAGATGGTTTTAGTAATTGAAGAATTTTGATTAGAGCTTTTGTTGGAATTTGTATGTAGATAAGATTTCACTAAGATACCTTGTGGAGTTTTGTCGGGTGTGGTTGTCCCGAAATCAAGTTGGAGTGTTATGCTTCTGTGTTGTGACTCAATAGTAGGAATTAGAGTGGTATGTTTCTCCAGAGGAGAAATGTGAATAAGTGATTCAGTATGAAACAACAGATGAATTGCGGAAATAGTAAGTTAGAAGTTAACCAAATATTGGAACAAGCGTATGAGTAAGGACATGAAGTTTGATTCATTATAGAACAAGGACTTTGAGCTGTGAAGTCAAATTGGAACTTGAATATGTCAGAGTATGTATCAGAAGTAAGGATAAGTATGGATCTAAGACAATGTTGTAAACTGTCGTTGTTGATGAGTGAAGGAAATTCGAGGACAAATTTCAATTTAAGGGGGGGGGAGGATGTAATACCCCGTATTTTAATTAAATGCTCTGGATAATATTAATTAAGATTAATAGGGTTCCGGTGTGCTCTGAGAGTTTTCAATTAAAATAATTAGAGCAACCGACAAACTTAAATTAATTAATTAAATATTATTTGAATCAGAGGTTTTATTAAATATTCAACTCAGAGACATTTTTGGATACTCTCAATTTGGATCCGTTAGGTTACTAACTAATAGTTATATTAGTATAACTATTGTTGTTTGGTTAAAAAGAGAATAAAAACAAGGGTTTGTTATAAAAAGAGAAAGAAGGAGAAAGTAAGTAAGAAGAAGAAAAGAAAGGAAAAAGGAAAAGGTAGAAGAGAAAAGGGAGGAAGAGGAAAAGCTTGAAGAAGAAGAAGCTCTTGATTCTTGATGTTCATCATCCATTCATCTCTCAATCTTCTCAATCATCTTTGGTAGAGTTGGGTTCTAGTTAGATACTTTTATTTTCTAGAGTTTTGGTAGATTTTGAGGTTAGGGAAAATGCTAGAAAATCTTAGAATCGAGAGTTTAAACGGTGGAATATCGATTAAAATGCATGAGTATGTTGATATTAGGTGTATCAACCTTTGTTATTATTGTTTTGGTGTTTGATGATGAATTGGATAAGTTTTAGAGAAGTTATATATGTTAAAAACGCTGGTTTTCAGCCATTATTTGTTGGTTAACTGGTTAACCCTACGCGTTAACCGGTTAACGAAGCTATTACGCTACTGACTCTTTGAACCTGATGTGGTTAACCAGTTAACCCATGGTGTTAACCGGTTAACACTGTAAGTATTGGAAAAATATTAATTTGGTTCTATCTTTAAAATTTTAAAACTTCTTCATCCTTTATCTGATTTATGCGTTTTTTATATTGTTTTGAAGCTAATAATATGTATTATCTTATGATACTAAGTAATATTATTTTTACCCTAATTTTACCCAACTTTTCTAATTAACCATAATTATGTTAGTTAGGAAATTATGAGCTATTGGGAATAAAAAGAAATGACTTGTGAGATTATTAGGATTACCCTAGGTTGTTGCGAAACCGTTAGCGTGCTATACACTAGGCCTCCGTAATATCCTGAGTAAGTCTTGAGATGGGTGGATCTGGGTCCCACGGGAAGCTTCCGTAAAGGCTAGAGGTGTGTATTTCACGAGAGGGCCTCCGTAAGTCTTCTGTAAGTCTTTAGGTGGGTGGATCTTGGTCCCATGGGAAGCTTCCGTAAGGACTTAAGGCATGTATATACATTATCCCTCCGGGAAGTTTGAGTAAGTCTTGAGGTGGGTGGATCTGGGCCCTACAGGAAGCGTCCGTAAAGGCTTGAGGTGAGTTCTACACTGGGTTATTTGGGAAGTCTTGTGTAAGTCTTGAGGTGGGTGGATCTTGGTCCTACAGGAAGCATACGTAAAGACTTGAGGTGAGTATCG
Source organism: Lathyrus aphaca (assembly GCA_963966055.1). Classification (NCBI taxonomy): domain Eukaryota; kingdom Viridiplantae; phylum Streptophyta; class Magnoliopsida; order Fabales; family Fabaceae; genus Lathyrus; species Lathyrus aphaca. Next base: position 694,871,402 of record OZ014519.1, on the reverse strand, counting down.
CGTCGAGTCCTTCGTAAAGTCTTGTGTAAAGGCTTGGGGTAAATGTCATACTCCTGTAGCGTCGAGAGTGTTATATGGATTTTGTTCCATATTGCTTTAGTATCTTGTGAGGTAGCGACTAAAGACTCGAGCTATGGTTAGATTGAACCTTTATTGTTGCTTTTTCAGGTTTCTTTTGCAGGTTTGATTTACAAGTGGAGCTATGATCAGGATGTTTCAAGAGAAGCATAATCTTAGTTTTCTGTTGTGTATTTATCTTTGTACAATAATGGATATTGTATTGATCTTAGTATTTTTATTTTAGTATGATTCCCATGTCTTGTACCATAATTTTATTGTTTTTAGAATTGGTTAAGAATGTGAATTGTACTATTAGGCACTTATGATGGTGTTAGTACCAAAATAACACTTGTATGATATTATTCTAGATATATATATATATATATATATATATATATATATATATATATATATATATATATATATATATTATATATGGGGCGTTTCAACATCAATATTTTCAAGATCAAGAATCTACTTGTTGAACATATTCAACTGCTCAGCCAACAATTTGTCTTCACTCATCTTGAATGAATACAAGGCTTGCTTCAGGTAGAGTCGATTCACCAACAATTTGATCATGTACAAACCTTCAAGTTTCAACCATAACCTTGACGCCGCCGTCTCCTTTAATACCTATCGAAGAACCTTATCACTAAGGCTCAACAATATTGCGTTGTATGTTTTCTCAATCATGGTCGTCTTTTCAGCTGTTGTTAACACAACATTCATGGTTGACTTTCCCTTAAAAACTTCTAAACAACCCTGCTGAACAAGTAGAGATTTCATCTTTAAGCTCCATATACCAAAGTTGTTCATACCGGTGAAATTTTCAATCTCATACTTGTTGAAGGCATCTTCTTCTTCATGCTCAACGCCCCAATTTGTTGTGAATCAGATACCTTAAAAACAAATTATATTTGGTTCCTTGATCAGTCAAGAAACCCACAAGGGTTAGGGTTTAGGGTATCCAAGGAAAACAATAAATATTGGTTATAAAATGCTATTCTTTCCTTTCTTTTAAAATAAGATTACAAGTATACAAGAATAACAAATAACCTCTCTCACTTTTGAATTAGGGTTTTATCTTCCTATTTTCCCTTATACAAAATATGAGAGACTAGTATGCTATTTATAATAAAACTAACACATTAACCTAATGTTTTTTTTAACAATTACCCATTACAAGCTAACTTAGGGTACAAGCTAACTTAAACAATTGGATCTATAACACAAGGTCCAATTAAACAACAGCTTGTGAGCAAACTTTGACGACATGCTATTCGTACTAGGGTTTGATCCAATATTCCACAAGTAACATATTGTGCATACTATTTAGTTTTTACTCAGTTTAGTTTGCATATTGATCATAAAATTACTTTACAAACTTTATATTAGCATGTTTAACATACATGTTTCTGCATATATATTATTGTCATCACTTTCATCATCAAACTCAGACCAAGTAGTTAGTAATCCATTTTTCTGTTTCTTTAGAAAAGTGAGACATTCACCTTTAATATGGACAAATACTTCACATTCATACTATTGATCTACTTTTCCTTTGTTGGATGTTGGATCATCTTTGCTCTTGTTTAGGGGACTTATGTTTGACCTCTTGTTTGTGACATTTGTCCTATAATTTATGTCTAGTTTTTTCAAGGCATTATTAAACCTTCTTCCAATAAAGGCTATGGCCCCTGAAAAACTTTTTCCACCTAGATCTTCATCCTCTTCAGTGTTAGATGTAGAAGCATACTTCAAGATCTTTGTTTTGATGACGTCAACATTATCCAAGCTCATTCCAGATTGCAAAAAGTCGAGATGACAACAAACAATCAAGACCATGGCTATGCATCATCAATGGAATGTTTCCGATCGATTCAAGATTTTGTGCTACACTTTCAAGACTTGTCTCAAGGCTTAGGTATATCAATAATTACCTCTTAAATATGATATACAAGTGTTCAACATAATCTTCATAATTTTATTGCATGTGCATATTTTTTGAAAAAGAAATTGGAACTGGTTTAACACTTTTAACAGAAATATTTTTCTGTATTTTAACAGTGTTAACCGGTTAACCATATGGGTTAACCGGTTAAGGGCAGCAATTTTTCAATTCTGTGGTAACGTTCATAGGCGTTAACCGATTAACCTATTTGGTTAACCGGTTAACACTGAAGAAATGTTGAAAAATTGTTTCCTTTCAAATTCAAATATTTTGTTAAAGTTATACCTCTTCATGATTTTATTTCATAAGTTTTTATACCTTTTCAAAATAAATTCTTTTCAAATTTTCATACCTTTTTGAATAGGTGTTTCAACTATTATAAATTCTAAAAATTTCAAATTCATAAACACCTCCTAGACAATTTCAAATATTTTCATACAATCAAATTCACTTTATTCAAATTCTTTTCATCTTTCAAAAGTGTTCATAAGTTCATATATTTCATATTTTGTCTTGAACACTTGTGTTGAATATTTATAGTGAATTCTTGATTATAGGAGAAGATCAATATTTATTGATATCATTTCATTGTACTCTCACTCAAAACAATACTATAGAAAGTGTCTTTCTATTTTGTGACTTGTGTTCCAAGGATTGTTTGGACATAAGGGTAAGTGTGGCATGAGGATTGTTCTTGCACACTTGTTTGTATAGTTTGCTAGAAAGTAGGCCTCACCATTGAAGGTGTGATAGGTTGTATTGTTCTAAAGAAAACTAGTGGAAATCTCTTTCGTGTTGAAAGGGGACTGGATGTACCTTCGGATTGTGAAGGGAACTAGGATAAACCTCCGTGTCTTCTTTACTTTTCTGCCTTACATTTTTGTTCTTTAACCGTAAAAGCAAAATCCATCCATCTAAGAAAAAGAATCGAGAAAATTTTGATAACACCTAATTCACCCCCCCTCTTAGGCGCATTCTGATTCTACAATTGGCATCAGAGCAGGTTTAGGTAACCTGTTCCTACAAGATCCTATGGCTTCCGCAAACTCGAATCCCGTTTTCAAAGATGGTGGAAGTAGCAATAAGCCTCCGCTCTTCTCCGGCGAATACTTCGATTTCTGGAAATTCAAAATGAGGGCACATCTTGAAGCCCAAGGAGAAGGCATATGGGAAGCAATCGAAGAAGGTCCGCATAATCTCGTCAATGTGATCAACGGTGTTGGAACGACGAAGTTGAAGAATATGTATGATGAAGATGATAAAAGAAATATCCTAAATGAGAAGAAAGCAATCAACATACTTCAAAGCGCTCTTAGTATGGACGAATTTTTTCGTGTATCACAATGCAAATCGGCGAAGGAAATCTGGGATACTTTGGTAGAAACACATGAAAGAACAACAGAAGTTAAAAGATCAAAGCTTAACACGTTGAGTCAAGAATATGAAATGTTCCGCATGCAGCCCGGAGAATCTATTGTGGCGTTACAAAAAAAGATTTGTTCATCTAACCAACCATTTGATTGCACTCGGAAAGACCTTCACCAACGACGATCTCAACTTGAAAGTTCTAAGGTCTTTGACAAGGGAATGGCAACCGAAGGTGACCACGATTTCGGAGAAGAAAAGTCTCTCAACAATGACATCCGCATCTCTATTCGGCAAACTTCAAGAGCACGAATTGGAACTTGGAAGGCTCGGGAAGCATGAAAGTTAAGAGAAAAAGTCCAAAGGAATTACTTTGAAGATTGACACGAAGGATGACAAAGATGACAAGATCTCTGAAGATGAGAACTTCATGCTTCTTATTAAGAAGCTTGGTAAGTTTTTTAACAAAAATAATAATTCTTCTTTTCCTAAAAAGAATAAACATTTCAGGAAGAAGGATGCATCCACATCGAATCAAGAAGTTACATGCTATGAATGTGGAAAGCAAGGTCACATAAAACCGGATTGTCCGAGACTTGCAAAGAAAGGAGGATTCAAAGGCAAGAAGGACTTCAAGAATAAAAAGGCTTATGTCGCGTGGGATGACAATGAAGTTAGTTCCTCATCGGAATCGGAAAGCGACGAATGTGCAAATATGGCGTTAATGGCGTCACATCACTCCGATGAAGAAAATGACGAGGTTAGTAGTAACTTTTCAATTTATGAAAATGATGCACAAGAAGTCATAGATGAACTTCTTAAGGAATGTAAGACTTTGTACAAAAATATTTCATCCCAAAAGAAGAAAATATTATCTTTAGAAGAACAAAATGCATCTTTTGAAAAATACATTGAAAATGAAAAACAAAAGATAATGGATGAAAAACAAAGTCTTACATGTAAAAATTGTGAGTCATTGTCCTTTCAAATTGTTCAACTCAAAAGAGTTTTAGAAAGATATGAAAAAGGTCAAATTGGCTTGGAGGAAATTCTTAGGCACCAAAGATATCCAAATGATAAAAGTGGCCTAGGATATTCTAAGTTTTCCAAACCAAGCACAAGTGAAACCGTTTTCATAAAAGCTAGTGAACAAAATGTTAAGGAAAAGACTAACAATGCTAAAACTATGCATCAAAGTCATAAAAAGAAAAGGATTATTAAGAAACAAAAATATGTTCCTAAATTCAAAAGTCAATTTCAACCTATTTGCTTTTATTGTGGAATCAAAGGCCATACACCTAATGCTTGCTATGTGCGCAACATTGGTGTTGCTAAAGGACATTATGTGTGGGTTGAAAATGGTACTATCTATCAAGGACCCAAAGAAATTTGGGTACCTAACAAAACTTGGCTTTGTTTTGTAGGTATGCTTGAAAACAACTTCTACGCAATGGTATCTCGATAGCGGTTGTTCAAAGCATATGATGGGCGACATCAATAAATTTTCAAGTCTAACACTTAAGGCCAAAGGATACGTTACTTACGGTGATGATAACAAAGGAAGAATTCTTGGAGTTGGAACCATTGGTTCATCTCCTCATACAATCATCGAAGATGTCCTTTATGTGGAAGGCCTTAAACACAACCTTCTTAGCATAAGTCAATTGTGTGACAAAGGGTTCCGAATCAACTTCACAAAGGAGGAATGTTTGATAGAACACGAAGTCACTCATGAACTCTTGCTAAAAGGTAAACAATTTAATAACATTTTATGATTTCTTTTGATGACTCTCTCTTGAAGGTGAAGTGCTTAATGGCAAACAACAACGATGCATGGCTTTGGCATAAGAGGATTGCTCACATTCACATGGAGTACTTGAATAAATTATTAAAGCATGATCTAGTTGTTGGTCTTCCAAAGATGAAGTTTATCAAGGATAAGCTTTGTGACGCATGTAAAAAAGGGAAGCAAACCAAAACATCCTTCAAGACCAAGAAAGTGATATCTACTACAAGACCACTCCAATTGTTACATTCGTGGATACACACAATCAACTCGCCGATATATTCACAAAACCGTTGGCTAAAGAGCAATTTTACAAGATTCGACGAGAACTTGGTATTCTCAATGAAGGTGACATCTAACCTTTACTTTAAAAATTGCTTATTGTATGTCTTTATTGCATTTTATGTATGTTTGTTCACTTTTTAGTCATAAAAGGCTAGCACTCCCATTTCGCCGTTTTTCGTTTTTCTCACTTTCGTATACCCGAAAATAATCGGTTTCAAAAAATTTTTTGATCGAAAGTTGCGACTTGATGAGTGCTAACACTTTATGAATTTTTTTTTTGTGAAAAAGTGATTATTTTTAGTCTAAAACATGCTGCTGGATTTTTCAAAAAATTCAAATTTTTTAACCGTTAACCGGTTAACCTATTACGTTAACCGGTTAACACATCCAAAACTTGGATTTCCAGCGCAGGTTTCAGCTTCATGTCTTGTTGTTTTTATTGTTTTAGTTTAAAAAAAAATTCTGTTATAAGTCCTACGTTTGTTAGGCAATTTTGATTTCGTTTCGGTTATGTTTTCGTACTCTTATTCGTTTCAATCCAATTATGTTTTTGCTATGTGTATGTGTTCATATATGCTTTCATACTAAGTTGCATCATGCTGAATTTTATGCTGTATTTTTCATATCTATGCTTGATCCTCTCTTCCTTTTTGCTAATGACAAAGGGGGAGAAGAGCTTTGGTTTCTAATATCTCTCTGTGCAGAATTTTGCCTCTGTTTTAGATAGGGGGAGCTGCTGATCATAGGGGGAGAAGCAAGTCTAGAACATGATTGATCGATCAAAGCTTGTACGCAAATTTGCTCGGTTGTCATCATCAAAAAGGGGGAGAATGTAGAAGCATACTTCAAGCTCTTTGTTTTGATGACGTCAACATTATCCAAGCTCATTCCAGATTGCAAAAAGTCGAGATGACAACAAACGATCAAGACCATGGCTATGCATCATCAATGGAATGTTTCCAATCGATTCAAGATTTTGTGCTACACTTTCAAGACTTGTCTCAAGGCTTAGGTATATCAATAATTACCTCTTAAATATGATATACAAGTGTTCAACATAATCTTCATAATTTTATTGCATGTGCATATTTTTTGAAAAAGAAATTGGAACTGGTTTAACACTTTTAACAGAAATATTTTTCTGTATTTTAACAGTGTTAACCGGTTAACCACATGGGTTAACCGGTTAACGGCATCAATTTTTCAATTCTGTGGTAACGTTCATAGGCGTTTACTGATTAACCTATTTGGTTAACCGGTTAACACTGAAGAAATGTTGAAAAATTGTTTCCTTTCAAATTCAAATATTTTGTTAAAGTTATACCTCTTCATGATTTTATTTCATAAGTTTTTATACCTTTTCAAAATAAATTCTTTTCAAATTTTCATACCTTTTTGAATAGGTGTTTCAACTATTATAAATTCTAAAAATTTCAAATTCATAAACACCTCCTAGACAATTTCAAATATTTTCATACAATCAAATTTACTTTATTCAAATTCTTTTCATCTTTCAAAAGGGTTCATAAGTTCATATATTTCATATTTTGTCTTGAGCACTTGTGTTGAATATTTATAGTGAATTCTTGATTATAGGAGAAGATCAATCTTTATTGATATCATTTCATTGTACTCTCACTCAAAACAATACTATAGAAAGTGTCTTTCTATTTTGTGACTTGTGTTCCAAGGATTGTTTGGACATAAGGGTAAGTGTAGCAAGAGGATTGTTCTTGCACACTTGTTTGTATAGTTTGCTAGAAAGTAGGCCTCACTATTGAAGGTGTGATAGGTTGTACTGTTCTAAAGAAAACTAGTGGAAATCTCTTTCGTGTTGAAAGGGGACTGAATGTACCTTCGGATTGTGAAGGGAACCAGGATAAACCTCCGTGTCTTCTTTACTTTTCTGCCTTACATTTTTGTTCTTTAACCGTAAAAGCAAAATCCATCCATCTAAGAAAAAGAATCGAGAAAATTTTGATAACACCTAATTCACCCCCCCTCTTAGGCGCATTCTGATTCTACATTAGACACAAACGTTTTTCTTTTTTCTTCTTCTTTTTAGATCTATCATTCAAAACTATCTCAAAGGTATGTAAAGAACCAATGAGTTCATCAACTTTGATATTACTGAGGTCTTGAGGTTCTTCGATTGCATTGAACTTTATACCAAAATTATTAAGAAGTGATATTAGGAGTTTTCTAGCAACCTTTTCTTTAGATGTCTTCTCTCCTAAGGAAAAGGAAACGTTGTCAATTCCTCTAAGTCTGTTGTTGAAATCAGAAATAGATTCATCTTCATCCATTCTCAGATTCTAAAAAAATCTATAGTAAGGAACTGCAACCTTGACATCCTAACCTTGGATGTGACTTCATGAGAAATTTTGAGAATCTTCCAATCATCTTTAGCTTTAGTATACGTGTTAATCAATATAAACATGTTCTTGTCAACACCATTGATAATAAAACTAAAGCCTTGGAGTTTCCAAGAGCTTCATTATATTCTATATGAGTTCACTCAGCTTCGGGCTTTAATATTGATGATCCATCTTCAAAAGTAATCACAGGGTGTTTCAAACCTTTTACCACAACTTTCCATGTTTTATTGTCCATGGATTTGAGAAAAGCAACCATCTTGGGTTTCCAATAATCATAATTTATGTCATCCAAGAAATGTGGATTGTTGATTGAACCTCCATCCTTTGTGATGTCCAATTAAATAGAAAATATATTCCTAGCTCACCCAAATAGAACAATGTGTTTGTTCTAATGCCAATTGAAGTTCTGTTCACACAGGACAACTGTTAGACCAGATGCTTCTGCCAAGGTGTCCAACATCATACACCAGAGTTGAAAAATAATTAAAGTACAATAATAAACAATACATAAAAAATAAAGGTACACAAGAAATTGCTAACCCATTTAGGTGAAACCACACCTAAGTCTGAGGGCATTTTACCCAAGAAAGAAAATCCAATATCTTGAATTAGTACAATTAGTCTTACAAAAAATAACAACCTCATGTTATTCAAAGTATTTTCTTAATCTTAATGACTTTCTATTTAGGTCTCCCCTTAAATATGAGAATACCTCTCACTTTCTCTCAATCATTAATCCCAAGTGACAAACTTCAATAAATATTTTAAATAATGTTGAACACAACTAAACTAAACAACACCAACACTAAGGTTTATGATGGACAATAACGTGATGTACATTCAATAAAACAAATGATTCAAATAAAACCTAACACTAGGTATCTTCAATCCTTGTACACATACTCAAACATTAGGTTTGAGTCTCCTTAAATAACAATGCTTCTTATGGGGTTTTTCCAATGGGCATCCAGGTTTTATCTCGTCGAGAGTTAAGGAAGATTTGGCTGTGATTTGTTTTTCAAAAAAAATCTCCGAAAATTATGATTTGTTATCATTCAAATACAAATTTGAATCTCCAACTTAAATTTAATGAATCACGTCCAATCTAATCAAAAAAATAAACATAAATGTATTGCTAAAAGATATCAACAAATCTGGTTGAAACAGTCAGAAAAACCTACATAAATTAACATCTATCATGGCCTTCTTAAGAGGGTCATATGTTGTACACATGTTGGGACATCTATTCCCACATGTGTCATATTTTCACAAAAATAACTTGAACATACCATGTTGTTTTGCATAATGCAACCAATCCAAAAGGAACAACATCTCCCCCTTTAGAAAATTTTGGAAAAAAAACATAATAAAAAATATACCAATTGTGCAACATAAGTTGAGGATTAATCACACTATACACAAGTACTCAAAGCAAACAACAACAACAAAAGTAGAAAATCAGAAACAAAACTGCAAACTTTAATATCCATAATAAAAGAACATAAGTTGAGCATTATCAAAGAAGCGTTTCGTTTTCTTTTTCTCCCCCTCTTTGCCTCAAAAGAGACAAAAGACATTTAAAGAACCATTAACAAAACTGCAAGCTTTAATATCCATAACAAAATCTTGACAAGAACAATAGCCAACCAGACTAACACATATCTTTATCCAAAAGACCTCAAAAAGGGAACATGTACCATTGAAAAAGAACACAAGACCACATTCAATAAAGGAAAACCAAAATAGCAGTAGCACCAACAACTGGTTGAGGTGAAAAAGCTCAAACATTTCTCAATCAAAAGATAAATCAGTCTCATCAACATGGGCACAGATGTTGGACACAATGTCTGAGACATCTTTCACAACATTCAGAATGGTAGTCTAATTCAGCAACCTAGGAGAAATACCATCATTCTTAATCACAAAATCCTTTATCAACTTAGGATAGCCAGATCAATCATTCAACATTATATTCAAATACCGAGCATCACTAAGAAGCTTCATAATTTCATAAAATTTATGTGCATCAACATAATGTTCCTTTTCAAAAGACATTTTCCTATGATGAGCAACATTCATTTTCTTTCTAGCTAATTTCTTACTAACAACCACACATTTCTTCTTCTTCTTTGGAATCCTCTTTGCCTTGAATGGAGTAGGGATCTTTTTGTAAGGAGTCCTTTTAGCCTTCAACACAACCTTTCTATCTTTCACTTTTTTCTTTAATTTCTTGTCAAACCATTTACTAAGACCAACATTTTTACACTAGTGCATAAATGGCTTTTTACATCGGGCGAAAATGATTTTTTACATCGGTTCTGAGTCCGATGTAAAGGCAGGCGATGTAATAAATCAAAGACATTTTACATCGGTTTTAAGACTGATGTAAAAAATATGCCAACCACATCGGTTAATTTTTAAGTCTGATGTGAAAAAAAATATAATTTTTTTTATGTAAAAGGTAGTTTTTACATCGGTTGTATCACAAAACCAATGTAATAGGTGTGGTTTTTAAATCAGTTCTTTCTTATAACCGATATAAAAGGTGTGTAATTTTTTTTAAAATATGCACCAGGTGGGGTTTTTACATCGGTTGAATGTTGGACCGATGTAACAAGTATGTAAATTTTTTTAAAATATGCGCCACAGGTGGGATTTTTACATCGGTTTCTCCATTCGCCCGATGTAAAAAGTATGCCATATAAACATTTTACATCGGTTTATCCATTTGCCCGATGTAAAAAGTACTGTAGTAATTTTATATAATATGACTATTTTTTAGCAATTCCTGTAATTTTTTTGGTACCTAATTTTTCCTACATCACACAGATAATAAATATGTCGCTATTTTTCACATAGACCACATTTAGGTCGCTATTTTCATATATTTCTCACCAATATTCATTACACCAAATATCTAGTATACACATATATTCTTCCAAATGTACTAAATTATAAGGAGGTTTTTACTAAAATTTACTACAACAACAACAACAACAACAAAAAAATACACATTCAACCATTCATAAGTCATTTCCCCCACTTGAATACCAACTTACAATCCACAAGAATATGAGTTGTAACTTCGGTAGAAAACGCCAAAATCAAATTTCCTGAAAATAAATTATAACACCAATTAACCAACAGACAACACCAAAGTCAATAGGATCAAATCAGACAATTCTATATATCTTACCAGATAAAGCTTAAACTTTATATAACTCAAAGAAACATGTTGCCAAACGGAGTCGCAAATCATACAAATCATCTTCTGTTAATTCTGTTGGGTCATTAAATACCTACAACACATAAATAACAATATAGAGTTATTTTTAAAAATTCACATTAATTTGCAAAATGCAAAGTAAATAACAAAGTAAATTTATTTTTATTACCGTCATCTAATTATCGGTTATCTTTGCAGAGACAATATCCAACATATTTTTCATCACATAGTATCCACAATCATCAGAGTTATTTTGTTTCCTTGTCTACAAATGAATATATGACATTATTAGTGAATACTTATATGATAAAATTAAATTTATAATTATAATTTACACCACTTACTTTGGGTCGAAGCCATGTAGGATTTCTTCTAATGTCATGTGCCGCTTGATGAACCCCTAAAGCACTAATTTAGAAGGAAAAAATCCATATAAAGCCACATAAAATATGGAATTACTTTTGTAACAAATTATGTATATAAGATGTAGTGAACATAAAAGATAAACTTACTTTGTAACAAGTTTCGTCATGGTTTGATTAAATTCCCGATGAAGTGAATAGAAGACGACCACCGTATTGTCTTTTGGACCGTATTGTCTTTTGGACAAATGACTATTAATTGTCAATGATTTCTGTACGTGAGTGTTGAAGTACAAAAGTCAGAATTTCATATTAACAAAATTGAAATATCTATGCAACCAAAGTTATAAAATAGAATTTCATACAAACATACCAATGAATAAATGGTAGCAAGTGACACACTTTCTCTTCGTGATCACGTAACTTGTCTTGTATGTATTTTCTAACTCTTGCTTCAGTTTTTACCACATTATCAACATACGAACACACATCAGGGTCCAATATCCCATATACTTCTGATTGTGATGTATCAATACACATACGACGAATATACCTTAATAATTATAACATAAACATTAGAATTAAAGTGACAAGAGTTATAACATATTAAAATATTTGACAGTAATAAAAAAGAAAATATATTTACGAAACTGTCACCGCGTTATTTTTTACATCAATTATAATAAATGCCTGATGTAAAATCATTTAATCAAATGTCTTATTTTTAGTAGTGATAGTAACACCTTCATTAACATGAGCAGATCCATCACAAACTTCATTGTTCTAATAGATGGAAACCTTATCAACACGACAATATCATTTACATCATCATCAATGTTGTCACTCACATTATTCACCATATCATTCACCTTATGAATTTGAGACTTTGTCTCCAACATGTGAAAAATGTTCCACGCCTCCTTTGATGGGGTTGTATTCTCAATCTTGTCAAAATTCATCATATCAACACATTAATAAATGAAGAACACCATCTTAAAATCTTTCTATGGACAATAATTTGAACAACTAATACATTAATGGAAATGTCTTGCAATCCATCTTATCTTAGAATTCAAATATCACTTTCATTTGCTTGCACCATCTATCTCAATTCTTACTATCAAGAACAAATAGCTACCTACTAAAAAAATGTTTTCAAAATTCTCCAAATTACCCGCCATTTTACTTAATGATCCATTAGAATGGACATCAAATCTTGAATATTTGGAAACCCCAAAACTTTGACCTTTATATACCTATTTATTAGGACTATACACACATAGATGAGAGAAAGAGAGAAAACTAATATAATTTGTGTTCTTAACTGCACTATTTAATGTTTACATTCTTTTCACTAATATGTGCTTATCTTCATTCTAATGCCTTATTTTTGTCTGGGGTGTTTATCTATAATATGCAATACAAATAATTTAGTTATAGAATAAAAACAAATTCAACATAACAAAAATAAAGAAAGAAAAAAGAAGAAGGGTATAATAGGAAACATAGTTAGAATGATCCTAAAAATGTAGAGAAATTCAGTGTTGCTGTTAATTCATCATAATTTACATCAATTTCATTCAAGGTTGCACAATACATGAGTAAAGTCTTATCTAATTAATTGGGACCCCAACAACTCAGGTACATGACTGTCCTCAAAGATTCCTCTGATTGCTTTGCTTTCTGTTTTTGTCTTCTAGAATTAGAAACCATAGTTGAAGAAGAAGAAGAAGAGGAGGATGAAAGCTTCTTTGCTTGAGAGTAAGATCTAACATTGTTTTTAACATGATTTTGAAGTGACTTTAGAGTATGATTCCATCTGCATATACCTTGATCCTTCAAGGCTTCCACTACTGCAACACTGGCTGCTGCTGCCCATGCTCTGCTTGTTGAACTCATCTTCTGTATTAATAATTCTTCAAAGTGATTTTGTGGCTTTTTAGATGACAAATAAAATGGATTACTTTTCTTGTGTTTGTGTTGGTGGAGCAAGAAGAATGAGGAGGTCATTATATAGGAAGATAGAAACGCCCAAAGATTCGAAAAATACTAGGGGCTGAAAAGTTACTTACAGTGGTTTATTTTATTGGTATAACTTTTAGTGGTTTTGTAGACTATGGTTTCAGTGACTTAGATATGTATATTTCAATTTTCCAATTATTTTTTAAGCTTATCTTATTCATATATTTCTCATTTATCTTATAATTCATAAACAAGACACTGTCTGGCTTGTCGGCATACAAGCTGCTAACTTATTCTCATCTTAAAAATACAAAAATATAAAATATAGACAAAGATAGTGCAGTATGTTTAAAAAAGAACAAAATTATATATATAGACAAAGATAGTGCAGTATATTTAAAAAAGAAGAAAATTATATTTAAGTCAGCTAATTTAAATAAGAGATTAATTGATATGCACTAATAGTATTTTACACTGTCAATTCATCATTACCATCCGTTTATTATATTTTATAAATTTTTAAAATAAAAGTCAAACTTGTTATAATATTCTACGTTTATAATTCAATGTAAAATTTCTTTACATTGTCAATACATATCAATTAAATCTTTTAAATAATAACTGAAAATGTTCTATTAATATAAATATAAATTATTGAGAAAAAAAACTTAAGTAAATACAGTAATTAGTCTTTTAGTGGAAGTTTGAGATTAAATAAAATGTTTTTATTGAGATTTCATGTGTTGAATCAATTTATAGAGAAAAAAAATTGGGCACTAAAATTAATAAGACCGAATACTAAATTTTAAAAGAAATTATTCTTAAACTGGAGAAATTGATATATCTAGTGATTAAATGGTTTTCTATATCGGACGAAAATGACTTTTTATATCGGGTCTGAGTCCGATGTAAGAGCAGACGATGTAGTAAATCAAAGATATTTTACATCGGTTTTAGGTCTGATGTAAAAACTACGCCAACCACATCGGTTAATTTTTAAGTCTGATGTGAAAAAAAATATAATATGTTTTTTTTTTGTAAAAGGGTGTTTTTACATCGGTTGAACCCAGAAACCGATGTAAAAAGTTGCTTTATTATAACCGGTTATAGTTTAAAACCGATGTAAAAAGTAATACAAAAATTTTTAAAAAACGCCAGGTGAATTTTTTTTGTAAAAGGGGATTTTTACATCGGTTGAACCCACAAACCGATGTAAAAAGTTGCTTTATTAAATCGGTTATAGTTTAAAACCGATGTAAAAAGTAATACAAAAAATTTAAAAAAACGCCAGGTGACTTTTTTTTTGTAAAAGGGGATTTTTACATCGGTTGAACCCACAAACCGATGTAAAAAGTTGCTTTATTAAATCGGTTATAGTTTAAAACCGATGTAAAAAGTAATACAAAAAATTTAAAAAAACGCCAGGTGACTTTTTTTTTGTAAAAGGGGATTTTTACATCGGTTGAACCCACAAACCGATGTAAAAAGTTGCTTTATTAAATCGGTTATAGTTTAAAACCGATGTAAAAAGTAATACAAAAAATTTAAAAAAACGCCAGGTGACTTTTCACATCGGTTTTCGTTTGTGCCCGATGTAAAAAGTACTGTAGCATTCTAAATAATATGACTATTTTATTTGCAGTTCCCTGTAATTTTTTTGGTACCTAATTTTTTCAACATCACACATATCATAATTAGGTCTCTATTTTTCATAGTTTCCCAACATCACATAAACCACATTTAGGTCGCTATTTTCATATATTTCTCACCAATCTAATTTCATTGCACCAAATATCTAGTATACACATATATATTCTTCAAAATTCTATAATTAATTTACAAAAGTACTAATATAGGATACACACAAATGTACTAAATTATAAGGAGGTTTACACGATGAACTACTACAACAACAAAAAAAAAACACAAATTCAACCATTCATAAGTCATTTCCCCCCACTTGAATACCAATTTACAATCGACAAGAATATGAGTTGTAACTTCGGTAGAAAACACCAAAATCAAATTTCCTGACAATAAATAATAACATCAATTAACCAACAGACAACACCAAAGTCAATAGGATCAAATCAGACAATTCTATATATCTTACCAGAATTTCATGTTACCAAAATTGAAATATCTATGTAACCAAAGTTATAAAATAGAATTTCAAACAAACTTACCCATGAATAAATGGTAGCAAGTGACATACTTTCTCTTCGTGATCACGTAACTTGTCTTGTATGTATTTTCTAACTTTTGCTTTAGTTTTTGCCACATTATCAACATACGAACACACAACAGGGTCCAATATCCCATATACTTCTGATTGTGATGTATCAATACACATACGATGAATATACCTTAATAATTATAACATAAACATTAGAATCAAAGTGACGAGAGTTATAACATATTAAAAGATATTGACAGTAATTAAAAAGAAAATGTACTTACGTGGACCATACTTGTAGAGTAGAAACGTCAAGCCAATGTTGTCCCATCAACAACTCTCTGATACACTTCGCTGACATATAAAAATTTGTGACACTCACACAATGACTTAATTCTAATTCAAAGTAATCAATATGTGTGTCACCCCTTTTCAGAACCATTTTTACTAATCTCTCAAACTGTCTTCCTCTTCCATTGTGCTTACTTTTACAATTGAACAACTTCTTTTTCAGCTTCCATCCACAATTTCCCTTTGTTCAATGGAATTTATCATTTGTTGTGCTTTGGGAGATACCCATAGACTTAAGTGTCTCCATGAAAGATTGTTGCATTGCCTTACGCTCTTCAACCCAATGTTGTGCTAAATCAGCTCTAATTTTTTCTTCCAATTGAGATGACAACTGTGCAAATTGTTCTGTTACATCGATATCTTGTCTTTGACGTGATCTTCCAAACAAAGTTCTTTGTTTATGGTGTTTTCCAACACCACGAACATGGCCTTCATGCTCAGATGTTCCAATGGCTGCTGTTAAGATATCGCGACGTACATCCGGAACAAATGCACCCTTTTCAACTTCTTCAACTAGAGAATCCTAAAAATGCACCACAACTTTGTCAATAGTTTTTATCAAACACAATTATAATGATACTTGAATAATTTTCGTAATTTTACTTACAATTTTCTCTGCAACAACTTGTGTAGCCTGTGATGTGTATTCTCCTCCTTTCTTTTGTTGTGCTCTCTTCCATAACTCATGACGTGAAGGTGGAGATAGGCTACCCGTATCATCTAATTTAGAATCATCTCTCGATGATCTCTTTTCATTTATCATTTTCTCCTCAAGCAAGTGATACCCTCCACGAGATAATATATGTGGGTATGCATTCTTAGCCACATTTTCTACACTCTTTTGACTTTTTTCCTATTATAAACTCAAAAAGTTATTAATCATACTAAACATAATAAAAAGATATAAAAATATTATAACTCATACTAACCTTAAATTCAGACGTATCTCGAGACTTCAAAAATTATTTTCATACTTCTTCTTTAATATAAGGATATCTGATATATGCAGGAGCGAGACCATCTTTAGGCTTTCTAATATATTCGCTTGTGAGTTGTGTCTTAAAACCTCTCCATCGTTCTCCAGCATATTTAATCCATTCTTTCTTCAACGGATCCTTTTTTGCATCATGAGGTTATGGAATAGTGAAATGAGCCTACACATATAATATATAGCATATGTTGTTAGTATATGATTATAAAACATAATAAAGCGTAGCAATTAAAAATACCTGAACATCAGTCCAAATAGCCTCTTTTATGTCATTATCTACGTTTTTCCACTCATCTTTCAAAATACTACATCTCTGTCGAGCAAGAGACACTATGTAACTCCTAAAATTTGAAGCATTTTTACCAACACCCGTA
Organism: Lathyrus aphaca; assembly: GCA_963966055.1. Classification (NCBI taxonomy): domain Eukaryota; kingdom Viridiplantae; phylum Streptophyta; class Magnoliopsida; order Fabales; family Fabaceae; genus Lathyrus; species Lathyrus aphaca. Next base: position 694,854,132 of record OZ014519.1, on the reverse strand, counting down.
CATTCATGGGTTCTTGGATCAAACTCCACCTTTATCTTTTCACCGTTTGATGAACTTTGTCAATTTGTGTCATCAAAGTGAGACCTCTAACTCTTTTTTTAGGGTCACTAGATGAAGAAGGGTTGTCTGTTGAATCAACCATGTATATGTTCACACAAAATATAAAAAATTAGACATCAAATTAAGCATATAATATAAACAATTAGACATCAAATTAAGCACAAAATATAAACAATTAGACATCAAATTAAGCACAAAATATAAACAATTAGACATCAAATTAAGCACAAAATATAAACAATTAGACATCAAATTAAGCACAAAATATAAACAATTAGACATCAAAGCAAGCACAAAATATAAACAATTAGACATCAAAGCAAGCACAAAATAAATAAATAAATAAAAACCTTACTAGTCCTCCCATATCCCTTCTCCATGATCTGTGAGAATAACATCCACATCATCCTCTTCATTTTCTTCAATGAAGGCAGGCACATTTATTGAGAAAGGAGGAGTTTCGGAAATATCAAGGTTGGCATCTTGATTTTCATCACTATCATGCGCCTTTCCTTGTATAACCACCGACCACCTTTTATCAGAAGGATCTGTGACATAAAACACTTGTTTTGCTTGAGACGCCATAATGAAAGGTTCGTCCGCATTAGCTAACTTGCTAAGATCAACCAATGTAACTCCAAATTCATTGATTCTTACACCACTATTGATATCAATCCATTTGCATTTAAATGCAGGAACTTTAAACACAACATAATCAACTTTCCAAATCTCTTCAATCACCCCAAAGTAGGGTGTAGATGCCATAACCGGGTGTTTATCTTTAGCACTAGAGAAGTGCATGGACTCGACCACAATCATCACCCCACTATTTTGTGTGGTACTATGGTCATCCTTTGACTTTGTATAAAAGCAAGTTTTATTAATATCATATCCACTCCAAGTTATGTTACATTTAGGCTCATAGGACAACCACTTAATTGTATTAGATGCACTATCATCATTAGCAATTTTTTCTTTAAACCACTCAGAGAAACTCTTATAATGCTCTTTTAACAACCATCTTTCATTCATCTTGGGGTACTTTTTCTTTATGATGCTTTTGTGAGCAGATACGTAAGGTTGAATTTAAAAGTTAGAGAGAATGGCTCTTCCTTCTCTCAACTCTAGATCTTTATGGCAATATGAGAAAAATTGGATGACGACGATTTAGAAAATGATAATGATGTCAATCTTGCATTGATGACACATTCAGAAAATGTAATATCAAAACCTGATAATTCAAAAGCTCTGGTAACTTCAATATTCAAAACATCTGAATCACAAGCTACAACTGATTCAGTAACTAAAGTTCAAAACAACTCCATTCAAAGCTTTTAGAAACTAAAAGCTTGGAGTGAAGCTAAACCTTTTAACGTGGCAAAAGGACATAATAGAAAATAACTTGTTAAAACTAACATGAAAGGACCCATATGCATATGGGTACCTAAATCTCAAATTTTATTTGCTGTAAATATGCCCAAAGGAAAGGATGAAAAACCAATTTGTGGTACCTAGATAATGGTTGCTCACGACATATGACCGGAGAAAGGCATATGTTCCAAACCATGAATCTGAAAAAGGAAGGGAATGTGGGTTTTGGAGGAGGCTGGAAGGGAAAGATCATTGGTACAGGTACGGTTGGTAATTCTCAACTCTTATCAACAAAGGTTGGCTGATAGATGGCTTAAAGTATAATCTACTAAGCATAAGCCAATTGTGTGATAATGGTTATGAAGTATTATTTAATAAGAATTTTTGTTATGTTGTTAATACTGGCAAAACTATTATCTTCAAAGGGAAAAGGAAGGGAAGTGTTTATAAAAATCAATCTTTCTGAGTTGGCTGATCAAAAGGTCATTTGCCTAATGACAATGAGTGATGAGAAATAGATTTGGCAATTGGAACAAAAGGTTAGATAATGCTAACTGGAGATTAATCTCTAAACTTAGCAAGCAAAAATTTGTTAAAGGGATTCCAGATCTTGACTATCACTCAAATGCTCTCTATGGAGCATGTCAAGTTGGAAAGATTGTGAAAACCTCTTTTAAAACTAAAAACATTGTCTCTACTTCTAGATCCTTAGAATTGCTTCACATTGATCTGTTTGGTCCTATTGAGACTGCTTCAATAAGTGGGAAGAAATATGGTTTGGCCATTGTTGATGATTTTAGTAGATGGACTTGGGTAAAATTTCTTTGATCTAAAGATAAAACATACAAAGTGTTTAGCATCTTCTGCATTCAAGTACAATTTAAGATAAAAGTAAATATTCTAAAAGTTAGAAGCGATCATGGGGGAGAATTTGAAAATTATCCATTTGAGTTTTTTGTGTGAAAGATATGGAATTATCCATGAGTTATACTCTACTAGAACTCCTCAGCAAAATGGGGTTATAGAGAGAAAGAACATATCTTTGCAAGAAATGGCAAGAACTATGATTCATGAAAACAAACTTTTTAAGTACTTGTGGGCAGAAGCTTTTAATACTACTTGTTATACTCAGAACATAATCTATATTAGACAAATTCTGAATAAAACATTATATGAATTATTTAAAGGTAGGAGACCAAGCATCTCTTATTTTCATCAATTTGGATGTACTTGTCACAATTTGAATAATAAGGTCTACCTAAAGAAATTTGATATTAAAGCTCAAAAATGGTATCTTCTTAGGATACTCTGAACCCTCAAAAGCATACAAAGTGCACAACTCATAAAACAAAATGGTTGAAGAGTCTATGCACGTTAAATTTGATGACAAGATACCTGGCTATGATAAGTAAAAGTCTTTGGTTCATAATGATAAATCTACAAGTATTTAGAATTCCGAAGAACAACTTGTGATATGTATTCCAAAAGAAAAGCATATAAATGATAATATATCAGAATCAATTACTATAGCTAAAGAGATACCAGAAGCTGCAAAAACTGAAGTGACTCCAACTGGTCATACTGCTACTGTTTCAGTGATTGCTCATGATAATGTTGAAGCATTTGTTCCACCTAAGAGACCATTTAAATATAAGGCATTTCATCCAGAATGGCGGATCATTGGGAATAAAGACGAGCCATTGAGAACTAGATTTGCTTTCAGAAAAGATCAATCGGTGTTTAGACTTATTTCATTACAAAAACCTACTTCTATTGATGATGCCTTTTCTGATAATGGGTGGATCATGGCTATGCAATATGAACTAAATCAGTTTCAAAGAAATTATTTGTGAGATCTTGTTTCAAGGCGACAAAAGAAAAACATCATTGGGACCAAGTGGGTCCTTTATAACAAGCTTAACGAACAAGGAAAAGTCATATGAAACAAAGTCATACTTGTAGCTCAAGGATACAACCTACAGTCAGCAAGAGGGAATAAACTTCTTTGAAACCATTGCTCTTGTGGCAAGGTTAGAAGCTATACAATTTCTGCTCTCTTATGCCATCAACCATAACATTATGCTTTATTAGATAAACATGAAAATTGCTTTTCTTCTGAATAGAGTAATTAGTAAAGAAGTGTATGTCAAACAACTTCATGGATTTGAAGATTCAAACCATTCAGACTTTGTCTACAAGCTTAAGAAATCATTTTATGGACTCAAACAAACTCAAAGAGCATGGTATAATAGACTAAGTATTTTTTTGTTTGAGAATGAGTTTTCTAAAGGTAAGGTTGACATTACACTATTAGGAAAACTTTAGAAGAAAAAATCTTGATTTTTCAAATTTATGTTGATGACATAATTTTTGGTTCCACTAATGTATCTCTTTCAAGAATTTTCAAAACTTATGCATGATGAATTTGAGATGAGCACGATGAGTGAATTAAAGTAATTTCTTGAAATTCAAATTAATCAAAAGGAAGAAGGTATATACATTTATCAATCTAAGTACACAAGAGAGCTCGTGAAAAAGTTCAATCTTGATGAATGCAAAGTTATGTCAACTCCTATTCATCTAACATGCAACGTGGGGAAAAAACTAACTCAGCATAAGATAAAATAAAAAAGAATATTGATATGATCTTGAATATGTAGAGAAATTCAGTGTTGCTGGCTATCTTGATTAATTAATCATAATTTACATCTATTTCTTTCAAGGTTGCACATGAAGAAAGATCAAAACATCAATTTTCTTTCAAGGTTGCACAATACATGAAGAAAGATCAAAGAATAAAGTCTTGTCTAATTAATTGGGACCCCAACAACTCAGGTACATGACTGTCCTCAAAGATTCCTCTGATTGCTTTGCTTTCTGTTTTTGTCTTCTAGAATTAGAAACCATAGTTGAAGAAGAAGAAGAGGAGGATGAAAGCTTCTTTGCTTGAGAGTAAGATCTAACATTGTTTTTAACATGATTTTGAAGTGACTTTAGAGTATGATTCCATCTGCATATACCTTGATCCTTCAATGCTTCTACAACTGCAACACTGGCTGCTGCTGCCCATGCTCTGCTTGTTGAACTCATCTTCTGTATTAATAATTCTTCAAAGTGATTTTGTGGCTTCTTAGATGACAAATAAAATGGATTACTTCTCTTGTGTTTGTGTTGGTGGAGCAAGAAGAATGAGGAGGTTATTATATATAGGAAGATAGAAACGCCCAAAGATTAGAAAAATACCAGGGGCTGAAAAGTTACTTACAGTGGTTTGTTTTATTGGCACAACTTTTAGTGGTTTTGTAGACTATGGTTTTATTGGTACAACTTTTATGATACAAATAATTCATATGTTGAGTCAATATATAAAATAAAAAAAAACTTTGGACGATAAAATTGATAAAGGTGACTATCAAGTTTTAAAAGAAGTTGATTCTTAAATCTGAGAAATTGATATATAATTTTTTCTTCTCCGATAAACCAAATTATTTTATATTTTATATTCTTTAATATTTTAGTAAAATTGCAGAATATAAAAAATTGTTCAAATAAATATCAACAATTCTTTACAATTCTAAAAAAAAAAAAAAATCATATCATTACCAAAAAGTGGCGTGGTATCAATAGTTACTAAACACATAATAGTTATTAAATGAATTAAAAAATAATTTTTTTAGAACAGGAGATAGTTTATACTATTTAGTTTATAATTATTCTTCTTATTTAGTTTAGGACACATATTTGCTTCTGTTTTGTCAGAGAATTCCACATCATTGTCATCACAAGAAATGTAAGCTCTGTAAATAATCTTTTCGTATTTTCTTGGATCTTCTTTGATTTAGAGAGAAGCTTAATCTTATTTGACATTCATTTCCACATCGATGGCATGTGAAAATGAAAGAGTAACTTTCTTCATTTTTCTCTTTAAAATTAGAAGTTTTAAAATTTGAGATTTGACTATAAAATTGAGATTTTAAAAGTTATTCTCACCAAACTTTAAGCAGATCTAGAGATTTTACAATAGTTTATCTCCAACCAAAAGAAAGATTTCACACAAGCTAAACTAACGAACCAATTAAACATTTTCCAAGTTAATCTTAATAACCAAACAAAATTTTTAAAAACTAATTATAAGAATAAAATAGAGATTTTAATACTAATTAATCTCAAGAACCAAACTCGATTTATCAAAAACATCACACTCTTAAGAATATCAACAACACGACACTAGTACAAATTCTTTCTCACAAGCAGTGTTCACTCACAAGACAATAAGATAACTTTGCTGAAAGAAAATATTTTGAGAGAAAGAAAATATGAGATAAACTAAAAAGAGTTAAAGAAATTTGGAATTCAATGAAAAAGAGACGTGCCTCCTTTACATAGGAGAAGAATTTCCTAAAAAAGAAAACGGTCTATGGACTAAATAACTCATCTGATCGATTATTTATGCCCATTTTGAAAAGTTTGGGTAAATAACTCTTTTCAATCTTTAAGACATTATCACAAGCTATTATATAATCGATTTTGCTTCTTCTAATCGATTAGATTTAGGATCTAAATGATTAGATATATACAAAAATTTCTTTTAATGAAGCTGGTAGTTTTCTGATCAACTAGTTAAGACTTGAAAATGTTTTTATGTGTTTTGTTAGTTAAAAGGATGGCTGAAAAAGGTTGTGTGTATGCGAGGTTGCGTGCGTGTGTGTGTGTTGTAAGTTATTCTTCTATTTTCACAAGACTCTAGTCACTCAATCATACCCAACCAGACGAGCTTTCAGATTTTTTCTCTTTCACAACTCTGAAACTTTAAAGTTCCTTTATCAGATACATCTATGTTATAAGCAATTTAATGAAACTTTGTGTTTCTTGTTTGATGAGGCTTGAGATATTTTCAAGTTAATCATTGTTATCATAGAGTTTGAAAGATATCACCACTAACTTCAACGTTTATTAGCATTGTCGTCATCAAAACACTAGTAAGGTTGTCAACAGAATCATCAACTCCATTCCTGCAATTCATAAATATATTGTGTGTTTCATCTAGCAAGTGCACAAATACGTGAAGTCTTAACTCCAATTGTTCTTGCCTTATGACGCCACACAAAAATTATTAGCCACATTCAGGTCAAGTAATTTTAGATTTGTTTATCTAGATGATGATGGAGGGGAAAATGCATAAGAGGTTTATGGATATGTAATTCTATTGATCTTGACAATTTAAGGATTTTTAAGTGTCCAACTTAGATGCATATACCTATGAAGATTGATTTAAATTTGATCTAAAATCAAAGAAATATGTCTTTGTCGCTTATGAAAAAGGTGTGAAGGGATTCCAAGTTATGAGATTCGATAAAAATAAAGACGGTAATCGCATCTCTGATGAGTGATTAATGTTAGAAGCAAAGAATATCAATAGCTATATCAACAACTAAAGGAGAAACTTCCAACAAACAGAGGATTTAGGTGGATCTTCGTCTGCTAGTGGTGAACGTTTTACTTGTTATATTCATCATGATTTCAATCTCTTACAATTTTAAGAATACATGGAGAGGCCAAACTTTTTGTAGAAGAGAAAGAGCATCAAACATCTCTCCAAACACATATTTAATACTAACTACACCTCAATCCCTCTAATTAATTAGGACCCCAACAACTCAAGTACATGACTGTCCTCAAAGATTCTTCCGATTGCTTTGCCTTCTTCTTTTGTCTTTTAGAATTAGAAACCATAGAAGAAGAAGTGGAGGATGATGAAAGCTTATTTGCTTGAGAATACGATCTGACATTATTTTTGACATGATTTTGAAGTGATTTTAGTGTATGATTCCATCTGCATATACCTTGATCCTTCAATGCTTCCACCACTGCAACGCTGGCTGCAGCTGCCCATGCTCTGCTTGTTGAACTCATCTTCTGTATTAATGGTTCTTGAAATTTAAACTGTGATTTTGTGGTTTTTTTGATGATTACTAGTTTTGTAGATTTGGTTGAGTAAAAAAAGTGAAGGAGGTTGTTATATATAGGAAGATGGAGGTTGTTAATAGGCAAATGAAACAACGCCCAAAGATTAGAAAAATACCAGGGGCTGAAATGTTACTTTCAGACAGTGGTTTATTTTATTGGTACAACTTTTAGTAGTTTTTTATACTATGTGTATTTTTCAGTTTTCCATATTTTTTTGAGCTTATCTTATTTGTATATTTTTCATCCATCTAATAAGTCCATAAAGATAACACTCACAGTGGCCTGCTGGCATACAACATGGTAACTTATTCTTATCTTAAAAATACAAAATATAAACTCTAGACAAAGATAGTAGTGCAGCATGACAAAATAATGAGTGAGAACATTCTATCAAAATAAATCGGACACATTTTAGTTATTAAGAAAAACTTTTAAATAAATTTAATTCTTAAAAATTGGTATGTTAGTGAAGATTTTGAAATATATTTCTCTTTTTATTTTCTCTTTTTTATCTTAGTGCGATTGTGAATACATATATGTGAGATGTTTTGATCTGGTACCAGATATATCCTTAAAATTCATTGGAAAGAATTTTGTTTTGATTTTGAGCTAAATCAAATAAAAAGCCTTTGTGTGTGCGTATGTGCGCTAGATCCCTAAATTTGCAAATTTGAGTGACTTTAGTTTTCTATCGTATATAATCATTTTCACAACTAATTCTCCGTTTAAAAAATGTTTTTCCTATAGTTCTCATATGACTCACGATGTATCAATGTTTCCGAACTTGTCCTTTTTACCTCAATAGTTCTTTCATCAGTAATTTAGAGGATATCCCACATTTCTTTTGCACTCTCGCGGTGAGAAACTCACAAAAAATCATCATGACCGTGAGTGGTAGTGATTATAGTTTTTTATTTCGAAATGTGTCTCACATTTTCTTTACTAAATTATGCAATCCTTTTCAAGTTTGTTCACTACAACACCATTGACATCGTGTGTAGTAACAAATGGACTTTCCTTCACAGCCTTCCAAATAGCACGATTCATTCCTTCAATGAAATTTTTTATTTTCTCTTTCCACAAACTATACCCTTCCTCATTAAAGGATGAAAGTTTGTTTTATGAATATCTTGAAGTCATTTTTCCTCCTGAATTATTAATCTTTAACATGAGTTATGCTCTGATGCCACTTGTTAGACACGTGACTTCAAGCACATGAGGGTGAATTGTGGTATTCAAAATTCACGATTAAATTTAAGTTTATCTTACTTAAAATTAAAATTGTGTTAGTATTAAGATTTAAGTAAGCATAGAAAAATAAACTAGTAAGGTAAATGACAAAAAGTAAAAGATAAGGGTTAAATGAATGGCACCAGTGAGTGATCCAAGTTTGGCCGAACTTTGACTTACTCATATCCCCAAAGAGATCTTCTTGACATTTGACTATAAACTTGATATTTTAAAGGTTATTCTCACAAACCTTTGATATAAGCAGATCTAGATATTTTACAATGGTTTATCTCTAACAAAGAGAAAGATTTGACACAAACTGAGCTAACAAACCGATTATAGATTTTTGAAGAATCTCAATAACCAACCAAAACTCTTTCAAGCTAATTTCAAGAAGCAAACATATAGTTTAAGACAGGTTAATCTTAAGAACAAAACATGATTTATCAAAAGTATTACACTCTTGAGAGTATCAACAATGACATAATACTAGTAAAAATTCTTTCTCACAAGCAGCGTTCACTCACAAGGCACTAAAACAATTTTGGTGAAATAAAATATTTTGTGAGAAAAGAGATGTGAGACAAATCAAAAGAGTTAGATAAATTCAATATTTTGGTGTGAACTGAAAAGGAGATGTGCCTCCTTTATATAGGAGAAGAATTGGCTCAAAAAGGAAACAATCCATGTGTAAAATAACTCACCTAATCGATTAGGTCCTAGTTCTAATCGATTAGATGCCTCAAATAATCGATTATTTATGCCATTTTTGAAAAGTTTGGATAAAGAACCGTTTCCAATCTTTAAGACGGTCTCATAAGCTATTATATAATCGATTTTACTTCTTCTGATCGATTAGATTTAGGATCTAATTGATTAGATATTTAAAAAATTTCTTTTTATGAAGCTGGTAGTTTTCTATTCAACTAACTAAGGCTTGAAAATATTTTTATGTGTTTTGTTAGTTAAAAGGATCGCTAAAAAAGTTTGTGTATGTATGTGTGTGGTTGCGTGCGTGCACATGTGTGTGTGTGTGTGTGTGTGTGTGTGTGTGTGTGTTATAAGTTACTCTTCTACTTTCACAAGACTATGGTCACTCAATCATACACGACCAAACCCGACCAAACGAGTTTTCACTCTTTTTCTCTTTCACAACTTTTAGGCTTCAAAATTCGCTTACTAAATACATCTATCGTATAAGCACTTCAATAGAATTTTGTGTCTCCTTCTTGATGAGGCTTGAGATGTCTTTAAGTTAATCATCATTATCATAGAGTTTGAAAGATATCACCACCAACTTCAACATTTATTAGCATTGTCGTCATCAAAATACTAGGAAGGTTGTCAACACAATCATCAGATTCATACTTGTAAGCACATATAGTCATAAATAAATTGTGTGATTTATCTAGCAAATGCACATATGCGTGGAGTCTTGACTCTGGTTGTTCTTACCTTATGACGCCGCACCATATATTATAAACTACATTCAAGTCAAGTAATTTTAGATTTGTTTATCTAGATGATGATGGAAGGCAAAATTGCAGAAGAGATATATGGACACATAATTCTATTGATCTTGATAATTTATGGATTTTTTTAGTGTCCACTTTATGTGCATATATGTATGGAGATCGATTTAAACTTAAACCAAAGTTGAAGAAATGTGTCTTCGTCGGTTATGCAAAAGGTGTAAAGGGGTTCAAGTTATGAGATTCGATAAAAAAAAAAAGATGGTAATTAGTAGAGATGTTACTTTTGATGACCGATTAATGTTGAAATAAATAATATCATTAGCTATATCAACAACTTAAGGAGAAAATTCCAACAAACGAAGATGATTTAGGTGGATCTTCGTCCGCTACTGGTGAACATTTTACTTTCTTGTTGAGAAATCTACTTGTCACCCCCACTCATACCTGGCACCCCCCACATCCTATGAAAAGCCAAATTGACCCTGGAAGAAAACACATTCACATTTCATACATTTCCAGATTTTTCAAAAAACTTGACGATACCGGGAATTTTGTTTGCACTACTAGATTTTTGAAATTTTACAAATAAGTTGTACCAATTTTTTCTAAATTACTGGTGAGAATTACCGGAAATTTCAAAAGAACCAGTAATATTTACCGGAAATTCCAAAATTATCGGTAATTATTTCCCGAAGATTTGAAATTTCTGATAGTTCATTTTTAATGATTTTTCTACCGATAATTTGAAATTACTGGTAGTATTATTTTTTTTTTGTTTTTTCCGGAAATTTAAAATTCTTGGTAGTTTATTTCTTTTTGGTTAATTTTTTTTTTAATATCTATTATTTTAAGTGAGAACTATAGGTATTGATGGTACCCCCGGTGGAAGGACGCGTGACCGTGATGCAACTGGTAGGGGAAGAGATACAACCACTCCAGATGTCGAGTCTTCCCATGTACGAGCTGGACGGATGGGTCCCAACCGGTTCACATTGGAAGAGGATGGTCGAGCAGCGAGGGCATTTCCAAACACGTTGCACCGTTAGGAGGCGTGAAAGTCTTTCTTCACAGCAGGTCACACCTGAGGACGTTCATGTTATTCAGCCTCAACGGGTGGATGCTATTGAGAGAGATGATCCGGTGGAGGATATTGTTAGGTATGTCGTAGAGGAGACTGATAGAGTATCAGCTGAGGGCGTGTAGGAGGGTGATGGAACTGGAGGGGCTGCTAGTACAGGAGACGTAGATGAGACCATTCAGACGGATGTGACGGTTCTTTCGACCGAGCCATCCGTACACATGGAGCCAGGATTCCCCGGTGTGCCGATCGATAGGTCTATGCTTAAATAGTACAATGAGCACGTAGCTTTGCGTGTATGGCAAGGGGAGGTATATGGTTTTTACCTTTAATTTTAACATTTGTTTACTAATGCTTAAATTGTTTATGTATTAACAAATTTGTTTATTGGTTAGTGTCACAGGTGCGACCTGTACTAAGGGTCCAGTCTCACGGCGCGAAGATGAAGGACTTTCCTCATATTCCTTTCCCTGATGTTGTGAGGACGATTCTGAGGGACTTTGACTTGCTTCATTTTGGCCACTGCTCCCTGAAGATGTTGGATGTGGAGCTGCTTAGTGCCTTCGTCGAGAGGTGGCACAAGGAGCGTCGTTATTTCATCTCCCATTTGGAGAGATGACAGTGACTTTAGATGATGACGCTTCCTTGTTCCATCTCCCTATCGGCGGCAGATTCTGGATGGCTCCTTTATTGAGTGTGTCCCAGGAATAGGAACTGGTAGTTCGTGATATTTGTTTGCCTGAGGTAGTGGTGGCACATGAGTTCGCTGATACACGAGGTGCTCACCTTTGTATGCGGTGGGTGTGGGATAGGTATGATGAGCTCGTTGCTACTATTCAGTATCAAGGTTCCGTTAAGGCATACATGTTGCATGTGGTAGCATGTACTATCTTTACGGACAAGTATGACACGTATGTCGATGCTCGGTATATGTGTCTCTTCAGTGATCTAGAGTTGCACAACTGGGCTTTGGGTTGTGCAACTCTAACTCAGTTGCATCATGCGCTAGGGGGGGGGGGTGACCCGATTTAATATGAAGCAACTAGTTGGGTATCTTAGTTTGTTACAGGTATATCTTAATTCATTTTCTAACTTATTTTTTATTTTTTTTAATATTATTAATTATTTACTGTTTGTTGTGATCTCAATGCTGGATCAATGAGTATTTCACGCAGATATGCGAGAGGAGGATCCAGCCCTATACACCAGGGGAGCCACGGGCAAAGAGGTGTAAGGAGAGGAAGAAACACCCCGGAGGCATACTTGAGTACATGAGGAGATTGAATGCGCTGACCGTAGAGGATGTCATCTGCGCACCCTACGATGAGCATAGAGATGTGGTGGGAGACTTTGATTGCCAGTCATCTGCTAGAGAGATGTATTCGTCAGTCTGGGTACATTCAGACCATACTACCAGCAATTCCGGATACACCCTCTGAGGGTATTGATATATGGTTTATGACGCACTTCATAAGTTCTGCTCGCACCATTGTTTCTATATCTGCACATGTGTAGTATCCCTCGTAGTGTGAGGATGCCTACATGGAGTGGTATCTCAGTGTATCCCATTCATGCATCACTCCACCGGCGGCTGAGGAAACACCTTAAGAGGATGTACCTTCTGGTGACCAGGAGCTTGTTGGTGACGCACCTTCTCCTTCTCCTCCTCCAGTTCGAGCACATCACCATGAGCACGCGCATCGATTTATGATGATAGCAGTGCTGGCTGATGAGCTCACACACTTGGTAGACTCTGATGGTAGTATTGTTGCTGGATTAGCTAGGAATGCACATTTAGCTTGTGGAGGGCCTATTTAGTATTATTTTTATTTCTAGATGATTTGTATATTGTTATGTTATATGTATATTATGACTTAACAATATATTATTATTATGTCTTCATTTATCCTCTTACACTGCAGTGATCTTGATTAAAAAACTTAAACAAATAAAAAAATATTACAATATGATTAATCAATATTAAAAACCTAAACACTACCAAATGATTTAGGGTGTTTTACCATCACCATTATTTTATCAATTGATCTTGTCAGTTGCACATCTAATGCCAGCGGACCCCTTGGTAGCCTACGACAAAATAATCTCCACATTTTGTTGATGTCTTCATCGTTCTTCAACTCAATTAGATTATATTTCACACTACCATCCCCCAATCCTCCCGAAACTCGATCTTCAACATCTTTCTATTCTCACCATCAGGCAACAATTCCTTCAACTTCGAAGTCAGGCAAGCAAATGAGGTCGTGTCAATCGGGAGCATGAATTCGACAGGTTGAGGACCTCTCTTGAAGTAAACTTTTGTCTTAATTAAAAATGTTAGAATTGTCATTGTTTCATATATGTTTAATCACAAGACCAAACCCCTATTTATACAGGTGTGTAATAATTCTGAACCACACAAACTGTCGGTGCAATCATAACCATACAAAACTGTCGACAAAATCTCATCTTTCTTGTTATATTCATCATGATTTCAATCTCTTGCAATTTTAAGAATACATGGAGAGGCCAAACTTTTTGTAGAAGAGAAAGAGCATCAAACATCTCTCCAAACACATATTTAATACTAACTACACCTCAATCCCTCTAATTAATTAGGACCCCAACAACTCAAGTACATGACTGTCCTCAAAGATTCTTCCGATTGCTTTGCCTTCTTCTTTTGTCTTTTAGAATTAGAAACCATAGAAGAAGAAGTGGAGGATGATGAAAGCTTATTTGCTTGAGAATACGATCTGACATTATTTTTGACATGATTTTGAAGTAATTTCAGTGTATGATTCCATCTGCATATACCTTGATCCTTCAATGCTTCCACCACTGCAACGCTAGCTGCAGCTGCCCATGCTCTGCTTGTTGAACTCATCTTCTGTATTAATGGTTCTTGAAATTTAAATTGTGATTTTGTGGTTGTTTTGATGACAGAAAATTGATTACTAGTTTTGTAGATTTGTTTGAGTAAGAAAAATGAAGGAGGTTGTTATATATAGGAAGATGGATGGAAATGTCAAGGATAATAGGCAAATGAAACGCCCAAAGAATGGAAAAATACCATGGGCTGAAAAGTTACTTCCAGGGGTTTATTTATTGGTAGAACTTTTAGTGATTTTCTAGACTATGGTTTTTGTGAATCAGGAGTTTATTTTTCAATCTTCCAATATTTTTTAAGCTTATCTTATTTATATACTATATTTTCATTTATCCAATAATACATAAAGATGACACTGACAGTGTCCTATTGGCATACAAGCTGCTAACTTATTCTCATCTTAAAAATACAAAATATAAGTATTAACACAGTTGTTTTTAATAGTGCATAATCTATTATTTATTTTTTAAAATTAAATTGATGAACTTTTAAAATTGTCCTTTTATTATAAATTTTTATATTAACAAAAAGACATATTAGTAATTAACTAATATTTATTTTTATTATTCTCATTTCCTATCATGACAAGTGATATTCATTTATCATCCTTTATCAATTAAATCACAATTAAATATTACATACAATCATTCTCTCTATATTCAAATTTCAAATCTCTCTCATATTTTTTCCCACACTTTCTCACTTTCATTTTAATTTTTTTATTTATTTATTATCACTAAAAATACTAATAATATATTTTTTTTATCTTAATAAAATTAAACATTTATTTATCTTACGGTCACTATCAATATAATATATTTTTTATTTTAATTAACATTTATCTTAACTTTAGAGACTAAATTCTTATTTTTAAATATTTTTTTCTTTCTCCATTTCATAATTCTTTTTTTCCTGTTTATATAATTATTTAATACAATTTAATTTATATAATTATTTTTCATTTTACAATTAAGTATATCATTTTAAATTTTACATTTGTATATAAATACATTTTATATCGCATCAAATAATTTTTTTATCTCACGGGTTATTATCGCATCAAAATTTCTTTTTTGATATTTCTTCATCTCACGACTCATTTTTTACATTTGTATTTTATAAAAAAACATTAATTTATATCTAAATATATTTTTTACATTTGTCTTTCTCTATCAAAATTTACATTTGTATATAAATATATTTTATATTAAATCAAATATTCTTTATATTTCACAATTCACTATAAACATAATACAAGTTTTATTTTAACCAATAATTATCTTAATTTGAAAGATAAAATCATTATTATCAAATATTAAATATATATTTTTTTCATCTCACAAGTCCTTTTTCTATTTATATTTTATTATAATTGAATTTATATAATTATTTTCATTTAAAAATTAATAGTAAATTTCAAATTTAAATATTCATATAAATATATTTATAACATTTCAATTCACAATATTTAAATATATTTTATATCGTATTAAATAATTTTACCCGTACGTAAGCACGGATATTTTACCGGTATTTAAAAAATAATAATTAGCCATTATATTTTTCTACATATTAAATATAAATCTACTGCAATGCAATGTATATAATCACGGCATTTTAAATAGTTAGGGAGAATATTCTATAAAAAAAAAAAAGGACAAATTCTGTATTCCAACTCTCTTTTTTATGTCTTTTACATGAATCGTTAGAGAGTTGTTGGATAATTTTTCTGTTTTTTAAAGGTTAAAATACTTCTTTGTATTTTTAATATATTTCAATGCCTTTTTGAATAAAAAAACATTTTAATTATTAAGAAAAACTTTTAAACAAATTTAATTCTTAAGAATTGGTATGTTATATTTCTCTTTCTATTTTTTTTAGTGCTATTGTGAATACATTTTTTTTTATAGATAAATCAAGTGAAAAACTCTTGTTTAGATGTTTATTTTGAGATAAATCAAATGAAAAACTCTTGTTTAATTGTTGCGATAAATTAGTTAAAACTTCAGTTTGCTTGCAAAGATCTTCATTATTAATTTTTTTTATAATCAACAATGTAATCATATTAGCATATTAGGAGTACACAAATCCATTTACAAATATCAACATCAAAACACTTAAAAAATGATAAACTACAAAAGTATTCCTATTTTAAAAATTCCATAGGAGCCTTAAACCAATCATAGTAGCTAAATTTAGCCTTATATTTTGATCTAAACTCCAACCATGACTAAGAAGTTTGAATCACCCTCATGTAATATCTTCTTGTTTACCAATCAAGTAATTGAATATCACTTGATTACAGGTCCACCAAATAGTCCAATAAGTCGTTATTAAAACTTCAATCCTTATATAAGAATGTATGTGGACAAATCTCGTCAAAAACTCAAATTATAGTGGAAAGGAAACTCTCAAGAATAAACTCTTGAGAAGAAGAGTATGTCACTTCATTAAACTGAATCTATATAAATCTATTGGGTTTTTCTATATTCTCTTAACTCTTTATACTTTCAAATTATTTATTTCTATTTTTTTTTCCATTTTCTTATTTACGATACCTTTACTTTGTTATTTTGTAAAAGCTTTTAAAATTTTTTTATAAGATTTTGTTTTGAAAATAGTTTTTCAAACACAAATCTCTCTCTCTCTCTCTCTCTCTCTCTCGTTTGGAATCACTACCAACATGGGCTATCACAACTTAACTCATGTTTAAAGACTAATCTTCTCAGGAGGAAGAAAATGACTAAAAACACTTTTGTTTTTAAAATTGGAAAGCAAGATTTGGAACTATTATAAAAGAAAACGATTTTGAAATGAGGGAATATTTTAATCAACAGTCTGAGTAAATGATGACTTAGTAATTAAACTTAATTTTGAATGGACTGAAGAGGACATGAAAAAAGTCAAATTTGGTTTTAAAGTCAAACATTTTTTGATAAAAACTTTAAGTTCCATGAAATTTTAAGGAGATGTGAGGAACTCATACAATAATTTATGGAGTCTCTTCAAGTATTGAGCAAGTTAAAATGAAAGCACAAACCTAACAAGTTGAATTCTATATAAATGTGAGAGTCACTCTAACATATGTTATTCAACCATTGGAGCTCTAGGAGGCTTTATAAGAAACTATGTTTTTAATAACTATCTAAGAACCAGGAATCAAAATAAGAAATATAATTTGATCCTCAATTCAAAAGATAACAGTGTATTTATTGAGTTTTATGAAGAATCCATAAAGGATGAGATAATCAAGAAACTCATCAAATTGATTCATCATTTGAAAGATGAAGGAATAAACTCAAGTTTACTAGAAGATTCTTCATCAAGAGGATCTGGTGAAGAAGTAATAAAATCAACCCCATTTGCTTTCCTTGAGCGGATAATCTAAATAGACGAAAAACCATCTGATGAAATTATTGAAGAAACCTTAACAACATCCAAAAGATCCTGTGAAGAATCAACTTCTAGAAATATACAGGTTTCCCCCATATTAAGTGTTTATTGAAGAAGGGGAAACACCAATCGATAAATCAACAAGATCAACATCCAAATATTCAAATGTTTTTAAGAATGTATCTGATGATATATCAGAAGACTCTTACGAAGCACCTCCTCAAAAGGAAGAAGTTGATGGCGAAGACCATGTATGCCTCAAAACTTCAAAAGAAGACGACATTGAGGTAACTTATCTAAATCATAGTCAATTATTTAATCACAATGTTAAGCTTGCTAAAGAAAATTAGAATTTAGATAAAAACATTGTTGATCTTAAGGATTATGTCAATTTCTTAGAAAATAACAATAAGATTCTTTGTGAAGAAATAGCTAGTATGAGAAGAAAACCCTTAAAATTAACTAAATGTGATTCTTGTGTCCTTTTGAATATGTAGTAACTAATTAGGGGTGTTCAAAACCAAACCAACCCAGTAGAAAACTGCAAACCAAGCCAAACCAAACTGAAACCGCAAAAAACCGCATTTGATTCGGATTTGTTCGGGCCATCTTTCAACAAAACCGCATGGTTCAGTTTGGTTTGCGGTTTGTATTTTGCAAACCGAACTAAATCAAACCAAACCGCAATATGTTACAACCCAAACTTCACTATTTCATATCCAACCCAAAACTAAAATCCATTGTGCCTTAACCTTACAATTTTGATATATTTTCTCTTACTCATACTTAGTTTTTCAGTTTCAACCTTCTCAAACAAATCCTAATAGTATTTCTCATTCTTATCATCTTCTTTGTCATGTATGTCTCATACCTTCTACGCTAATCTTTCATCTCACATGTTCTTTATTTTTCATGTTCTCGTTTTTACTTTACTAATTTCTCTTCTTATTACAATTTTATCACACATTTCTTCTCTAATCTCATATCTCTTATTTTATTTTATTTTTCATCTTTTCTAATCTCCTTCTCCTATTTTTTCTATTAATTTATGCTACTATTTTTTTCCACTTTTGTTTAAATTGATTTTTGTATATTGAAATAGAAGTTTTTGTCTAAATATGATGATTTTTGTTGTTATTTTATAATGTATGAATGACTAAACACAAAGTTATGTTGTCCTTTATATATGTATACATGACTAAATAAAAATATTGTAAAAAATCGAACCAACCGAACCAACCCTAACTTCATTAGTTTAGTTTAGTTTGGTTTGGTTTGATTCTTTTTTTTAAAAGCCAACTGAATCAAACCGAACTGCGTACTTTTTTCTCTCGCGGTTCGGATGATTTTTAACGTCAAAACCGCCCAAACCACACCGCGAACAGCCCTATAACTAATTTTCAGAAAACCATAGAGAAATTTAGTATGAGGAAAGATACGATTTTTTTGATTCTTTCTAGTCAAAAAGCTTTGTTTAATAAAAATGGTGTTGGGTATAAACTTGATAGATTGCATGATAAGAAGAAGTTCAGTCACCCTATTTTTAAATGGAATATTGTAATAAGCTTAGCCATCTTAAGCTATTTTTATTTGATAAATTACGAGGTTCAAAAGGGAATACCTTCAAATCTATTAGAGTGACTCACACACTAGAACCCAAAAATATTTGGGTAAAAAAGGTGAAAACATAATTCTATTTTGTAGGATTGCTTTTCAACTTTGAATGTGCATATTGAAAATTTGATAAAGTTATGAAAAACATGTGTATACTTTGAGTATACAAGATAAGTTTGATGTTCCTAATGATATTGGAATATAGTTTTGTAGGCATTGATAGTGGTGCTCATCAGTCATAGCTTTGGATGACATTGTTAGTGGTGTCCAACTGTCATGTTTCATCAAGTTATACATGAAGTTGATGGTGCCGGTTAACATTGATGGTAATATTTAACAGTTATCTATGACTTATTTGTTTTGGGGAATTGATGGTGATGTTCTTCTATCATGGTGATCTAACTGATTTTTTATTTTGAGGATCTTGATGATTCTATCACCATCAATCAATTCAGGGATGGACTTTTGACGATTAAAATAAATGTTAAAAGACACCAACAACGTCATGCACCAACTCTTGAATTAATAGATCCATAAAGATGGAATTTTGAAGATGGTTATTCACTTTCTTACGGGGGGATTTTTCTCAAGGGTTTTTGAGGTAAAACGTTTGGTTGATAATTAAATCGAAAAACCAGGAGGAAGTTATCTAAGAAGCAATCTTTTATGCTTAATAAATTTGATTTTATCACTAACATATCTTTGTTATTGAGTTCTTCGAGCCTTTAATCATGAATGCATAGTGAATTGAATGATACATGCTAAAATGGTGCATTTTTTAATCCCATAGGCGTTAAACACAACAAAGTTTAGCCTAAATTCATGACAAGGCCAAAAAGGAGCAAAAAAAAATTAATTAATAATTAATAATCAAGTATTGCATGGATTAGAGTGTATTGTCTAAAATCAAATCACGAGTGAATCTCAAAATTAATACCCTAATCATTTATTAGGGAAGATAATCGACTATAGAAAAAGGATATAAATAGGTATTGCCTCTTCCCTCTTTTCTCATCCTTCTCTTGCATTCCTGCAATCAAATCATGAAGGAATCTCAAAATTATTTCCTTAATCAATTATCAAGGAAGATAGTAACCTAGAGGTAGAGGATATACATAAATATTGCCTCCTCCATATTTTCTCATCATTTTCTTGTATTCCTCTTCTACATTCTTATTTAGATTTTTGAGCCTTTAAGCGAGAATCTAGAGAAAATTGAAAGATCTAGGCTAAATGGGTGTAATTATAGATCCTATGGTGTTAAACACAACAAAGTTAAACCCAAACTCATGCCAAGGCCCAAAAGGAGTGCCCAAAGCTAAAAATTGCCTGAATAATCGATTAGACCTAAGGCATAATCAATTATAACTGATTTGAAATTCAAAATTAAAATTTTTGCACCACATAATTGATAAGACCTAAAGAATAATTGGTTATTGCAGTTATCAGAGTTGTTTACTCTAATCAAATCATGATAAAATATCAAAATTGCTGCCTTAGTCAATTATCAAGGAAGATAATTGACTAGAGGAAGATGATATAAATTGGTATGATGTCCTCCCTCTTTTGTCATCCTTCTTTTACCTTCATCTTCTACTTTATTCTTGATTTGTTTGAGCCTTTAAGCGAGAATGTCGAACAAATTGAATAATGTAGGATAAAGGGGTGAAATTTTGAAGCCCGAGGAGTTAAATGCAACAAAATTAAGCCTAAATTCATGCCAAGGCCTAAAAGGATCGCAAAAGCTAACCTTTTTCTTAAATAATCGATTAGACCAAAGGCATAATTGATTAGAGTATATTTGAATTAAAAAATTCAAATTTTGGTGCCACATAATCAATTAAACCTAAAGAATTATCGATAATTGCAATGATAAGAGTGTGCCACCTAAAATAAAATCATGAGGGAATCTAAAAATAAATGTCCTACTTAATTATCAGGGAATATAATTTATTAGGGGTAGAGGATATAAGTAGGTATTTTCTCCTCACTCTTTTCTCATCTTTCTCTTGCATTCCTCTTCTGCTTTCTTCTTGTTTCTTCTGTGTCTGTTCAATATATCTGAAAATTGTCATCATCATCAATTGCTTCCAAGAGAATGTGTACTGCTGGAAGCTCCCCAATTGTTGATTACTCCTTATTTTCGTCTCAAAATCAAAAGGTCTATTTCTACCAAGACTCTGTAAGAATAAGAATTCTCAAATCTTACTACATTGAAGAGAAAGTCTTCAAGGATTGTAAATTGTTTTAAGTGGTTTGAAGAAGAATCTCTGAAGGGTTTTATTCTTTGACATCCTTAATGAGATGCTTCCATTTTTAGTAAGTATGTTCTACTCCAACCTCAAATATGTTGGAGGGATCCTCACAATCAAAGTGAAAAAACATCTTATCAAGCTATCTCTAAAAAAAATTGATAAGATCTGCAATCTCTCGTGCTTAGTGTATGAAGCTAAAGATTATAATTGTTCTTATATTCTTGATGTTATTTCCTTTCTACTTGATCCTATTTTTAGAAAATTGCCAACAAAGTAGAAATTTTTTGGGAAAGTTCTATAATCTCCCACATGATTGATAACAAGGTGAAGGATATGTGGTTACCATATAGTGGTTTGATATCAATTTTTTAGAAAACATCATGTTCAACTTTGAGGGTGAGGAACTAGACTATGAGTATAATGAAATAGGAAATGGCATGCTAAACAAAATGGGAGTAGACATCAAATATGGAATGGTATCCTACATAACCAGAAAAAGAAAAGAAAGCTCTTTTAGTGAGACAACTCCGTCTCAAAATGGATAGGCATCTATGTTGGAAGAATTTGATTATTAAATCAAGAAACTACTCCAACTGATACTCTCCTCAACAAAATTCTGAAGAGGCATTAGAAGATTGATTAGTAGGTGAATGCTCTGGCTAAAATGCTTGTATAAATTAGAACTCATGCCTCCTAGGGTGTTCAACGATGATGGTATTGATGATTCCTAGTAGCTTTGCCTAGTTGTGTGATGACACTCTGTCATTACGTAAAATTCGTGAGTAATTTCGATGAACTCGAAGAAACAATAAACAAAAGCCTAGAAAAAATGTAGAAGAATGGAACAAAGTTGCAAAAGTGTGAAGGAAGAAGACTTAGAGAAATTATGAAGAAAAAGGAAGAAAAAAAGGCACATTTGATTCTAGTTTTCACGTGTGCGCGATGCTTTCGTCGAGGGCGCGATGAAATACAACACGACCACGATAATGAGCAACTCTGACATGTAGTCATTGTCGTAAATAGGGCTTTTAGACTACTTTCTGACAGCTTGGAGTTATAAAGATAGGATTTTAAGGCTTTTAAAAGCCATTGAAGATATTTATCTTCCTTGAATTTCATGTATTCTTCATCTAAACTCATGGTAATTATTAAATGCACTATGAGTAGCTACATTCATTATTTGATATTTTGAGACAAACTTGCTTGTACCTTGTTGGATCATATGGTTGTTTGAGATTAATTGAAATATTTTGTGTTTTATTGTCATTATTTAATTGTTCTTGATTTTAATGCTTTTTGTGTATTGACGAATGTATATATTGATATCAGATTAGTGGGATTGTTGATTGTGAGTCTACCGATCTGATCTAGTGTAATTATTCAACTTTGTTATAATTAACTAGGGATAGGTAATTAGGCGTTGTAGCTTTTGAATTAACGAACTTAGAACACCTAGTTTCAATCTGAATTGACCTAAGTAATTAGGGGAATATTGTGTAAAATAGTGAATTGTAGACCAATGAATTGGGTGCAATGGTCTTGTTAATTCTCCATATAACTTTAACCTATGAGTGCTTCATTTAATACACAATTCATCAACATGTACAAGTAGGAGAGTCGAAAGAAAGATCTAATCACCTTTAATCTTTGAATTTTATCTCATTATTATTTTCACACCACATCAATATTGAAAATCCCTTTTTTGTTATTTAATTTAATTCACACTAGTGTTACCTTATTAAAATTCGCAATCTTTGTGGATATTAATTTAATTTATTACTTTGACGAGACTAATACACTTGCTAGAATTGTCCATTATTGTGTTAGTTTTTGTGCATGGTTACTTCTCCTTTTGGATTCAAATTCAATTTGCACATCCGTTTCACATAAATTTCCTTCTTACCTTGTGACAATTCGACAAGTGACCAGGTTTTGTTGACTTCTATGGACTTCAGTTCCTTCATTATGGCTTGCATCCACTTCGAGTCCTTCAATGCTTCAGTTACATTGACTAGCTTAATATCTGCACAAAAAGCATAATATATATATATATATATATATATATATATATATATATATATATATATATATATATACCAGCTCACCTTCATCATTTACCACATCATCTCATGTGATCACACATTCCTGCAACCATGCAGGCATGTTTCTTGGTCTCTGTGGTCTTCTTGCGGCTGCTTGAACTCCACTTTCTTTGGGTCGAATTTCATTGACAACTTCACTAGCTGCTTTATGACGTAGAATTCTCTCTGAATCATTCTTAACATTGTCATTCCAATCCCACTCCTTCAACTTATCTATGATTTCATCTTGGTTTATCACATATGATGTACCTAACCTTCTCTGGAATAGATACATATTCAACTACTACTCTATTGATTACATTCGAACTTAACTTAGGCGAATCTTATACTTTACAAACATACCTAACATAAAAAATTACATATTTAACAAAAGTTGTAAACCTGTTTACATCTTCAATTTTAACAACTCATAATTATTATTTATGGAGATTTTTTTTTCTCAATATGTCATTTAAAAATCATGAAGCTCACTATATAAAATCATTGTCTAATTTCTACAAATTTGAAAGCATATCTCTCAAACTCTCAATACATAATCACTGATAGGGCTGTTCAAAAAATCCATAAAACTGTACAGAACCATAGAACCGAACCCAACCGTTGTTAAATAACCGAACCATTCTCTTAAGTTAATGAACCAAATCGTAATTTATAAAACAGTTCAATAACCGAACTGAACCACACAGTTAACCAAACCAAATCCAAAAGAACTAAACCACAATATTAACTATTGATACGTTAATGATATGATATTATGTATTAACTTACAAGATTATATTGGTGTATTACTGCACTCAATATATAAACGTAACTGTTTCACTGTTATAAATATAAACTTAAGTTTATTTTACAAAATAAAAATCATTTCCATAAAAAAATTAAATTTGACCTAATGACTAATAAATGAATTTTAATTTTAAAATTTGTCTTACATTAACTGTTTTTTGATAATAGACTTGACATGTTTCAAATTTTTATTGAAAACTAATTTTGATAGCTTAATTATAATTTAGCATAAGTGCTTTTAAAATAAGTTCTATTTGATGGTGTTTTAAAATAAGTATTTTTAAAATAAGTGCTTTTAAAATAAGTGATTTTGATTTAAATTGATTTGTAATTTTGATTGTGAAAATAATTTTGATAGTTTAATTATAATTTAGTATAAGTGCTTTTAAAATAAGTTCTATTTGGTGGTGTTTTAAAATAAGTGTTTTTAAAATAAGTGCTTTTAAAATAAGTGATTGTGATTTAAATTGATTTGTAATTTTGATTGTAAAAATAAAAAATGATTTTTAAGTAAAGAATTTATGTAAAATATTATATTAAAAAAAATCTTAAAAGATAATAAAAATAAATTTAAAATATCTTTTATTAAAAAAATTATAAAAGGACAAATATAACAGTTTGGTTCGTAACATTTTGTCTTCTAATGGTTTGATATAGTTCGGAGTTCCGAACCATTATACCAAACCAAAAATTTTGGTTCAGTTCAGTTCTAAAAAAATTAGAAAGGGTTCGGTTCGGTTCTGATGACAGTATATAATAGTTGGGTTCAATTCGGTTCAATTTTCTCCTAGAACCATACCATCAACAACCATTATCACTGAATATCAATGTGTTTCTCAACTCTTATATTAAAACTAAAGATTACTCAATATCTTTGGGTTATTGACCGCATTTGCAGTCTTGAGTCATGTATGAGCTTGGGAAATAGAGATATCACGAAGAAACTTCTTTTATATATACATATTGCCGTTTGATATTACAAATTTAACATGATTAATTTGATCTAGCATCACTACATATGTACCAAATGGATCAATTAGGACCCCAGCAGCTCAAATACATGACAGTCCTCAGTGACTCCTCAGCTTGCTTTGCCTTCTTCTCATCCTTCAATTTGCCAGCAACAACTGAAGAAGAAGAGAAATTCTTTGCTTGAGAATATGATCTAACACGGTTTTTAAGGTGTTGTTGAGCCTGTCTTAAAGCATAGTTCCATCTGCAGATACCAACTTGGTCCTTCAAAGCCTCTACAGCTCCAACACTAGCAGCCACGATCCAAGCTTTGCTTGTTGTTGTTGTTGTTGCACGATTCATTATATGATAACAAATAAAGATGTAGATAGTTTTTTTTTGGTGAATAAGAAAGTATGGATGATTGATTGATGAAGGAAAAGAATTGTTTTGCTCTTATTTATATGAATATAGGAGATCGGTAGAATAAGATATACCAGGAGCTACACAACTGGAACATACATGGTTTCGGAAAAAAGAAAACAAAAACTATGTTTTGTGGTTTTGGAAATAAACAAACAAATAAAAATAAATAAAGAATGTGGCATAATTATGGATACATGTAATCTACTTTGGACCACTTTGTCGTGACCTTCACGGCTGTATAACATACTTTGGACCACTTTAGTTATGAGAAATGATTTTTTACACAAAATTCTTACCTTTACATTCTATTTCACAGGTCATCAATCTCGTGAACAGTAAAATTTTATAATATTATTATTTTATAATTATTTATATTTTTATGTTTCTATTAAAGAATGCTGATATAAAATTATATGATCAACTATATAACTTCATTAATTAACTTTTTATATTGTATTAAACAACTTTGATGATTGTTCAAAATTATTTTTAATATCCGGACGTTTATTAACTAACTTGATAATTTCATTAACTAATCTTTTACTTTTCATTAACCAACTTTAGTTTACTACTAAAAATTATTTTTAATATTTGGGTGTATATTAACCAACTTCATCACTTTATTATCTAATTTTTTACATTTCACTAACCAACTTAGTACACTCTTAAAAAAAGTAATTGTTCATTTATTGTGTACGGAAGCTATTCACGACACTATTGACACACATATGTATTGTTCACCTAGTATTATTCATGTATTATTCATACACTTCACTATGTACGACATTATTCCCCGTATTAGTGTATACTTTTAGTGTAAGTAGGACATTGCTTTTAAATTATATACATTTTTTTAAGAGTAAAGATCAATAGTAAGTCATTGCTTTAGTGTAATCCTCACAAAAATTGGATAATTTAAATTAATCCTTAAGAATTTTTTAATTTAATCTCTTGTAAAATTTAACTGAGTCATATTAGTTCTTCTATTTTATATTTTTTAACAAATTATTTTTCTTACTTTTTAACTGTGATTGAACTGCCATGTGTATTATTTTATTGATATGGATTTACAATTTTTTATTTTTTAAATCTATTCTCTTTTTTTTTTCTTTTTTTTTTGAACTATGACTTGACTGCCATGTGTGTTATTTTGTTGATGCGGATTTATTATTTTTTATTTTTAAATTCACGTAATATTCATTATCTTTTTTGTTAATTTTAATTTTATTTAATTATCAAAGAAAAATGAAAAAATCACCAAGCAAGGGTTGAACCAAAGACCTCTTATTTAATGGACAACCTACTCTACCACTAAACTTGTTGAGAATGTAATTTCTTGTGCCGGAGCATGATGCTCGACATAAACAAGGAGATGTCGAAACACTTAGATGTCAAAATGTCGAAGAAGTGTATCTCAACAAAATTTTGACTTAGCTTTATTTATTTGTTTTAACTTAGTTAGTTGGATTAATTAGAGATTGCTTGGTGTGCAAGCAATCTCAGCTTATAAATAGGGAGGTACCCTATCATTGTTGTAATGTAGTTGCATAAAGAAAAGATTGAATACACTTTTGTTTGAAGGAAGAGAGAAACTCGACAAAATATTTATTTTTCCCTTTTTCCTCAAAAACCCTAATTTCTTTTCTTCCCTAATTCATCTTTTTTCCTCTTCAATAATCATTGTGCAACATAATCATCTTACAATCAAGGTATGTTGTTTCACTCGAGTGAAGAGTGAAGAACAAGAGGGGTAATCAATCAGAAAGATTGATTCTTGTTCATCAAGATTGATTCATAATTTTCTCTAGGTTTGGAGTAATTCCAACATATGGTATCAAAGAATTGGTTGTGTGATTCTTAAGAAGCATAACACAATGAATCATCTGAATGAGCATTTTCGAGTGAGTCTCCCAATTCTGAAGAATCAGAATTACGAGAATTGGTGCAAGTAGATAAGGTTGTTTTTTGCTATCAAGATCTTTGGGATCTTATGAAGGAGGAAGTGACATTGTATGCAGAAAAATGACAGATGAAGAAAAGATTTCACATAAAGAATTGAAGAAGAAAGATTATAAAGATCTCTTTAAGATTCATCAATGCATTCATTCAAATGATTTTGAAAAGGTCAGTGGTGTAGAATCAGTGAAAAAGCATGGGAAATCTTGGAGGAATTGCTTGGAGGCCCTGAAAAGGTGAAAGAGGTAAGGTTACAAACTCATAAAAGAACGTATGAATTACTTTAGATAGAAGAAAGTGAAAGCATAATTGATTTCTTCACCAGGGTTACGAAAACTATGGACTTACCTTATCAAGAACAAAATTTAAGTGATTAAGGTATTTTCCATGTTTAAATTAAGGTCGAAAGACAAAATGGTCTAAAGCTCAATATTTTGAGGACTGATGGTGGTGGATAATATGTGTCGAAAGACTTTGACACATTATGTGAGAAAGAAGAGATTGTGCATGAGGTGGTTCCACCCTAAACTCCACTAAATAATTGAGTCAAATGATCCTAATAGGATATCATTCGATTAGCGGATACAAGTTGTTTGACCTAATGAACAATCAAGCAGTGATCAACAGTGACATAATCATAAATGAGATTAAGGAATGGTATTGGAATGAAAATGTAAAAATGGATTCAATTTCTTCACTAAAAATAGTTGAAAAGAAACACAATCCTCCCAATTTTCTCACACTAAACACTAACTACTTTTTTAACAATGTTCCACCTTTGATTAAAGTGGCATTTGGATCACTATCCAAGGGTTCACATTTACTCATTTGTAACTACATTCCAACAGAAATTCCCTCCAAATTCTCTCAATACAAACATATAAGAACCCTAGCCATTTGCTTCATTCATAAGTTTTAGTTAACCCTAACATCAGTCTGTCGAATTCTCAACTTAAACTCTCCAAAAAATTCACTTAAAGCTTCATCAACCAACATCTTTAGAGCTATCAATCATGCTCTGAATGATGTGAAACATTAACCTCCATCACACAACCCTAATCTATGGCACCCTCAACCTTTCAGTCACTCATTCATTGCAATCTTCATTCCTCTATCTCTCTACTTTTAATACCAATTTATTTCTAACAACAACAATTCACAAAAACCATAAATTCAAGAAAAAAAGAAAAAAGAAGAAGAAAAGGAAAAGAAGATTGAAATTGGGAATTAGATAGACTTACATGGATTTATGTATTCCACTGGGTTTCTATCAACACCTTCTTAAACTCCTACTTTGACTAGGGCCAATCTCTGCCCTGTTGGTAAGCTTCGATCGTCAATTCTTCACCTTTTGCTCCCATCCTTGTTACCACATTGTAGAGCTTATGTTACTGAGTAAAACTCCTAAGGTTGTTTCTCAATCCATTGCATCAATGCCATTTACTTTATATATTTGGGGTAAGATATAGGTTATGGTGGCTTGTTGAAGAATTCAAGTTCAAGGATGGAAAGTGGAAGGTAAGATAAGGTTTTTCAATAGTAGTGTGGTTGAGTTCTAGGCTCCGCACCGTTGGAGGCAATTTCCAGGGCGGGCGGAGCGATTTTAGGTGAGACATAAGGGACATAGAGGTATAGGAGCGTGGTGATGAATGAAAGAATGTTCTTTCCCTTTGCCCCTTTCTAATTCTCTCCTAAGCCTAGGATCCAACGCCTAAAAGCCTTTTTCTTTCCGGCGCATCCATTTTCAATACACCTCTAATTCTAAAAAAGAAAAAAAATAACAACGAGCCTCATTTAACGGGTATGGATTTGCTACCTTTAGGGCGCCAACTGTACGCTGCCTTCCTCTCTTTCTCTCACCTACAACGCTCTCTCTCTCATCTTGTTTCTGTTTCATTTTTTATTTTATTTTTTATAAATATTGCAAAAAACTGCATAAAGTCACATAAAGGCATGAGAGCCAAAGTTAGCAAATCCTCTTCCTCATTTAACCTAGTCACTGCGCCCATTCACTATTCTCAACCCCATTTTCATTTATGCACCCTTGGTAGTGTGTTTCATTTATTTATTTCTCAGAAAATACAATTTTTTTAAATTTTTTTAATACATCAAAATAACCCCTAATTATAAATAGGTGTAGTATTTTCTAATTAGGATTTAACTTTTCCTAATTAAAATTAGATTAGATTAGATTTAATTAGGAACTTTGAGTTTAATTAGAAAAGTAGGTTTTCATAACCTTAATTGATTTCTTTCTCTTTGAAACTCATGAGCTTCATGATGATCATTTCTTGCTTGATACTTCTTGGATACGAAACGCACAATCGGATTGTTAAAAGTATTAACATCCATGTCTTTGGATACGAAATGCACGACCCGATTGTTAAAAGTATTCACACACATTCATAAACTTTAGTGCAATTCAAATAAAGGAAAATTTTCATAATAAAAGGAAAAAAAAGGAGGAGGATGTAGATTATCTCTCCCTGAATGTTCAAACACTGTTCTAGTTCTCCATGTCTGAATATCTATCTTCAGACTAAAATCAATCATAACCAATCAAATTCAATTTTCTGCCTTAGGGAAACATTCAAAGCTTTTCATAAATGACATGTTATTTCTGTTCTACCGAAATACACATAATACTTAAACCTCCCGTGCGCGAGTATACAAGACAAGTTTAACTTCTAGAATGCGAACATTAACATCGATTAATAAAAACAATAAACAAACACTTATTTTCTATGTATCTCTAATTTTCTCATTGCACTATGGGAATACGTAGGCACAAAATTTCAAATCTTAGTGAACATATTAATTAAAAATTTATTTTCCCTTAATTAAAATCAATCGCAAGTAACCTTTAGACAATAACACTCATCCGTGCAAAAACAATTAAAATGGATCATGTTGAGTACTACGGATGTGAGGGATGCTTATACCCCCCCCCCCTTGCATAATCGATTTCTGAATCCGCTTTTGCTTACGACGATCCATTTCTCTTTACTTTTGGGGTTTTATCGATATTTTTCACTTCCTTCGGAATAAATAAAGTTCAGTGGCGAGGGTGAATTGTGTGATTCGGAAAAACGTGATTTTGAAAAACTTTGTGAAATAAAAACAGTTTAAAACTAGGCAAAATAGTATTTTTAGTCCTTTAAGATATTTTAAATTATCAAGTTAGTCCTTTAAAATTTTTTTTTGTAACGATCAGGTCCTTTAAGTTATTTTAAATTAATAAATTAGTCCCTTAAGTCTGTTTTGTAACAATTTGGTCCTTTTTTATATATAAAATCTCAGTTACAATAAATTACAAACTCATATTCCATTTGGACTGGTTTTTCGCACTGATTACAAATATTTAATTAGTTTTGCGTTTGAATGTGTATTTTGGCCGGATCAACGATTTTTCATTATATATTTCGTTTTTTACCCAATTCTCATGAACTGTAACTTGTTTGATAAATTTGATTGCATATTCGTGATCAGCGCGAAAAATCAGTTCAAATGGTCTATGAATTTATAATTGAGATTAAAAAAAAAGGATCAAATCGTTACAAAACAAACTTAAGGGACTAACTTGTTAATTTAAAATAACTTAAATGACTGAATCGTTAAAAAAAAAAAAGTTTAAAGGACAAATTTGGTACTTTAAAAAAGGAAATTGAATTTAATATCTTTTTGACTATCTAATCGATTAGATATTATTGTTAATTGATTAGATCTTTAAAAAATATATATTTAACCGTTGTTCATCATTAGAGCGCAATCTAAATTGATTGGGAGTAAGAGTCATGTACTCATTGTTACGTTTTATCTCAATATTTTGCAAATCATTTTTTTTTTTGTTGAAGTTATCTCAATATCAAGAACAAAAACTCTTTTAGTAATTGATTAGTATTGGAGTTAATTCATGTTACAAATTTGACATACATAATATAATCTAGCATCACTACATATGTACCAACGGATCAATTAGGACCCCAACAGCTCAAGTACATAACAGTCCTCAGTGACTCCTCTGCCTGCTTTGCCTTCTTCTCATCCTTCAATTTGCAAGCAACAACCGAAGAAGAAGAGAGATTCTTTGCTTGAGAATACGATCTAACACGATTTTTAAGGTGCTGTTGAGCCTGTCTTAAAGCATAGTTCCATCTGCAGATACCAACTTGATCCTTCAAAGCCTCTACAGTTCCAACACTGGCAGCCACGATCCAAGCCTTGCTTGTTGTTGTTGCACGATTCATCATGATATAGTATATCAGTGTATTTTGGATAAGAAATTAAAAGATGTAGATAGTTTTGTTTGGTAAATAAGAAAGTATGGTTGGTTGATTGATGTCTGCTCTTATTTATATGAATATCGAAGATTGGTAGAATAAGATAAAGATAACTGGAAACAGACTTGGTTTTAGAGAAAACTGAGGCTAAGTCGAGTGGTTTTGGAGAAAACAGAGGCTAGGTCTAGTTGTTTTGGAAGTAGATAAAACAAAAGATTGTGGCACAATTATGGGATATATTTACTCTACCTTGGACCACTTTCTCATGACGTTCACAGCTAGATAACAAAATCTTGGCTATATTTGATTTAAATTATATATGTGACTATAAGTATACAAAAATAGATAGAAATAAAATTTGAAAAAGAGGTTATTGGAAAGAACAAAGTTAAGCAATTTGAGTACTACCCCAAATGCTTGTATTAGCCAAAAAGCAACTCAACTTTCATTTTATAGGTTGAAATTTAAAAAAACCGTAGTTTTGTGAAACTTGAATTTTTAACGTAGAAGTTTTAAAATTATAACCTCTTAACTTTTTAACATTTTTAGTTAAAGATTGATGATGAGGACAAAATCCTACTATTATCAATTTTATTACTCTTTTTTTTTTTGGCGATGTCTTTTTTTATGATAAGAAGTGTACTATTATTTTGGATGAAGTCTAGAAGAATGTGAGATCCATGGAATTTTCAGAGGTGAAAGATTTAACAATTGACGATAATGATGAATGCTTAAGTGTCACAAAAGGAGGAAATGACGATAGAAGGATGTCAAAATCAAAGGTTTGAAAAATCGAAGTTAAAATTCTTCCCTTATCATAAAACTGACCACTTCATAAGCGATTGTCCTGAGAGGAGGGGCTATTTTGTTCATATTATGGGTAGCCTATAAATGATGATAATTATGAGAGTGTTTATACTATAATGGTGTTGAGTTTGGATACTAAAGATAATTAGGTCATGGACTCGGGTTGATATTAACATATGTGTCTAAGAAAATAATATTTTAAAACTGGAGAAAGGTGAAATAGTTTTCCTTAGTAACAATAAGTCTTAAAAGGTCCATGGTATTTGTACCTTCAGACATAAAATGTTTGATGGTTGTGATTTTCTTCTTCAGAATGTGGGGTACGTTCTAGAGCTTAAACGAAATTTGTAATCCATAAACATGTTTGATGATCTAGACTATTGTACTTGAATTGAACATGAAGTTTTTAAGATTTTGTATGGTGAAGTGATTACACCTAAAGGGTCTCAAATATGTGGCTTAAATATTTTAGAAGGTTCTAATGTTATTATTCATTAACCATCAGTTAGTCAATACTTTCATGACAAGAATAATCTATGAGATTTGAGGTAAAGGCATGGTTGATGTCTGAAGGTTGTTTCACAACACTTTAATTAGTTTTTCAAAAGAAAAAGATTAAAACACATATGACTATTGAATTGTCATTGGGATTATGTGGAAAAGCTAATGAAAAATCATCTTACCTGATTTGCAGGTGTTTATTGATGTGAATAAACTTCCAAATACATATGGAGGTTTATATTAGGAAATCAGAAAACCAATCTTATTTGAAGGTCATCAAAGCTTTGTTTATTGATCAAATCAAGTTAATTCATCTTGATTTCAAAGTTGAAGAATGTATTTTTAATGGTTATCCAAGATGTTGTACGAGTTATAAGTTGTGGGAGATGAAACATAAAGGATCAAAGTTTATTATTCTCAGATGTATTACTTTCAATTAGACCCTTAAGGGGAGAAATAGTAAATACATAGAGATGAAGTTTTGAGAAACTATAGAGGAGAAGACTTAGTTTGAGTTAGAGGTTGCTGCTAAGAATATTAGTAATAGTGAATGAAAAATCACACATGTCTGTGATTATCAATTGACTCATGATAAGGTAAGGAAAGACATTGAACCATCTTAAAGGTATGTCTATGCTAACCTTTGGTGTTATGTCTTGAATGTGACAGATGCTTGAATAAAAAAAATCTTCATGGAGGCATTCGAAATCAAGTGATGTCAAATATGATAGATGAACCATGTTTCTAGGCTTGTTAGGTTACCTATACAAGAAAAATGTAGTAGCTAGAAATATGTGGTTGGAAGCAAGTGAAGATATTAAGGTTCACGTATGGCTTTAACGTAATCAAGGTTGTTTAGTAGGAAGTTCAATATAATAGATAAAATAAAGGTGGTTAGTGTGAAAATAAGAATCACCACGTAGTAGGAAAGAAAAAAAGAAACTAGAGGTTTTGTAAGTTTTGTGTCCAGTAGGCATCAAGTTTGGTTTAGTCGATATTTCTATATTGTTCTTGGTTGTTTCTGTTAACAATTAATTTGATAATGACTTGTGTTTTGTTCCTATTAAGGATCTATTGGGTTTCACCGATTATAAATATACATATTTATCATTGTTGTCTTCACAATCTTTAGAATTTTATAGGTGAAGATAAGAGAAAGGTTAAAAATCTTATTAGGAAACTCATAGAGGCAATGGTAGAAGTTCCTTGGAGTTTTTGGAATATAGGAATTCATAGGGGGTTGAGAAACACTTCTTTGGCTTATATGATTCATATATATATATATATATATATATATATATATATATATATATATATATATATATATATATATATATATATATATATATATATATATATATATATATATATATATATATAGAGAGAGAGAGAGAGAGAGAGAGAGAGAGAGAGAGAGAGAGAGAGAGAATTGGAGAGATTGAGAAACACTTGGGTAGAAAATAGGGTTTCCTGTTAGGTATTTGGTAATTTAGAGAGTTGATCTCTCTCTCTCTCTCTCTCTCTCTCTCTCTCTCCCTCACTCTTCCCTAAAATAGATCGTTTGATTGAATTGGGTAAATAAGTTATTGTGTTTTTTCTTTTTTCTTCCCCTTTCTTATTATTTATTTGTTTTCAATCTTTACATGTTATTGTGTTCCTCGAGGCTACTGATTTTTGTTGTCATTGTTCTTTGTCTCCACACATCGAGTTTATTAGTATATTTGAACTAAGAGTAATTCAATCAAGTGCTTTAAATTATTTTATTAGTTTTTTTCACAACTAGTGTCCATATTAACTTAACTTCTCCTACATAGACATATAGAAGCACCCTTATATTTCTATTATCCATACAACATGTCTCATACCATCCTAAAGTGCATTAACATTTTCCAATCAACTCATCATAAAGTAAAAAAAGATCACATCAACCTTTACAATCCAATCACAAAACAGTAAAAACAAACAATGCATAGAGGTAACCTTTAGATCCACCAACAACTATCTGGCATTATAAAATAGAGTTCAACTTCTTTTTCTAGCAGTTGAGATACATCAACATATAATCAATAGTATAAGCGACAAATACATTCTCAATTTAATGAGCATTCAATATTATAAGAGACAAATAATTCAAGGAGACTAAAAACAAACTCTAGATAACATGTTAACAATAGAGATGACAAAGTAGGAAAGAAAAAAAAAAGAAGCCAAAGGTTTTGTAAGTTCTGTGATTTTGGGATTGGCAACAATTTTGTTAAAACAAGTTTCACAACAAGATTTTGAGCAATATTTTGACATGTTGGTCAGACATCATTGATGGTTAGCACGATATCATGATATGTATTACTAGAAGATTAAGGTTTTACTTATTTGGAAGATTTAGTTTTAAAGTGTGATATTTTATTTGGTTTTAGTTCACACTCTGTCACAATCCAAAGAGGGATATTTTAGGAACATAAGTTTTGTGCCAGAAGTACATTTGTTTCATAAAAAGGATCTTAGATAATGTTTAGGAAACTTCCTATTTTGTTCCTATTTTCATGCAGAATATTTGTTGCTGCTGTTTTGGATTTGCGCCCAAGACCATGCTGATATGAAAATATATAAGGAGCACTTCTAAAACTAATGAAATAGAGAAGTCGTGTATTGAAAGAAGAGTTTTAGGGTTTAATGTGTTTTTGTTATATGTGATCCACTCTTATATCACTTTGATATCTGAGTTGAATTGTGTTCATTGTGCATTTGTGAGCCATTCATGTACCTCTTAGGTGCTTGAATTGGGATGAGTTTGAGTTGTACTCACTTATAAGCTTGTAAGAAAGAGTGTATTTTTTTTGTCATTGGAAGTGTGTCTCCTATTGTTCATCATTATTGGTTTTATTACTTTTGTATGATTGAGGGAAGTGAAAGGGGTCTCATATCTAGGAGTGTCTTAGATAGAAATACTACGGGTAATGATTAGGTGAGAAGATTGTAAACCGGTGGTAGCTTACTGAGGCTTCAAACTAATACTATTATAGTGTATTTCCTTCCTGACTTAGATTCCACTAGATGTTGGTGTATTGCACCGAACTGGGTTAACAATTGATTGTGTTATTTACATTCAAGCATTTACTTTACATTCAAGTATTGTCCTACTGTCCCGATCCCAATGTCGTGACATCTTACTCGACATTTGATGTCTGTTTACCTGAACTTCAGTTTCAATCATTAAAATAACATAATTTTTGTAAATAATGATTTCAAAGAAAAATATATAAATTAAACATCAATATACTAACTACTTTAAACCTAATTATAACAATACTAATTACATAAGTCTACCCTGGCCTATTTGAAAGCATTTTCTAAGTATTTAAAAGAAATATTTTGGCTATTTCTAAAAAGGATAACAACAGAATAAATAACTCTACATTTTGTCGATAAACTTGATAAAAAAACATAGGCTTAATACCCTTTTTGGTCCTCTAACTATAGGCCTATGTCCAATTTGGTAATCTTTATTTTAAAAGTTCCAAATTGGTCCCTTATGTTATTAAAATAGTCCACGTTTGTCCTCGCCGTTAGAAAAGTTATAATTTCACTAAAAAGTTTGATGATGTGGACTGATTGACCTTAGGTGGATGCTAGTGAATGAGGATGTGGAACGGTTTCTATTATTTCGATACTGAGTTGGATTACTTGAGGCATTGTAATAAAAAAAATTCTAAGTCATTTCCATTTTTCCATTGCATGAAGAACCCTAGCAGAGAGGAAGAAGCAGACGACTGAGGTAGAAGACGAAAACGAAGCAGACGACTGAGGTAGAAGACGAAGTAGAGGAAACGATTAAAGATGAAGACGACTGAGGTGGAAGACGAATACGAAGTAGACGACTAAGGTTAGTATCCATTTCTTTTTATGTAGTCTAGGGTTTGTGACCCCATTTTGAAAACTAGGGTTTTTTTATACGCCTTTTTGTAAAATTTTCGATTGTAGGTGATATTCGGTTGAAATGGAAGAACTGATTACTCTCAACATTCACCATAGTGGGGAGTTTATATATTCTGAAAAATAAAATTATGTGGGCGGTAAATGTAATGAGTTACAAGTAGATGTTGATAGGTGGTCATATTTTGAGTTGATAGGTGTTTTGAAAGACTTAGGGTATACTGAGGTCGACAATATATACTACAAGGATCCAACATTTGGGATTAATGTACTTAATGATGATATGGGTGTGTTAGAGATAGCTGACCTATGTAAGGTACACCTAAAAGTGGACATTTACATTGAACACCATTTATCCCAACCTGAGTATGTAGATGTACCCTTAGATGAACAACCCACAAACATGAAGGAGGAACCATTATATGAAAAACCTTTGAATGTGGTTGCTCCAGAAAACTATGATATTGTTGCAGAACTTGTTGATCAAGCTCTTAAGGATGTAAATAATGTTGGGGAGGGTTTGAATGATGGTTCTAATGTGAATGTCGGCGAGGATGTGAATGATGTTGAGAATGTGAATGTTGGTGAGGGATTGAATGCTGGTGAGATATTGAATGTAGGTGATGTTGAGGGAGTTAAGAATATGAATGTTGGTGATGGTGTAAACAAAGGGGGACAACAAACTATAAATGCTAATGAGATTGATGGTTAGGTGCATGATGGTATTGACACAAGCAGTGATGATAATGAGGATTCATCATTTATTTATGATAGTGCTATGGAATTAACATTTACTGATTCTAATGTTACTTTGGATTATGATGAAGAACACGTTGCCAACATGGTGAGGTATAATGAAAACCTTGAAGGTTGTAGTTAATTGAAGAAAAAGAAAGGGGAAGGAGATTATGGAATGGAGAATGAAGTTTTATATGATAGTGAAGACTTAGATAGTGGATGTGATAGTGAAGATAGTTCAGGACCAAGGAAGAAGAAACATCCCATATTCAAGGCTATGAAAGACATTCCCAACTATAAATGGGAGTTGGGAACTTATTTTAATAAAAAAGTTTTTTAAGGAAGCTATTCAAACATATGTTGTTCAGAATGGTAGAGGTCTAAAGTTTTAAAAAAAATGACAAAAAAAAAGAGTGAAGGTGGTGTGTAAAGAAGGATGTGAATGAAAGGCTTATTGTGGAAAGCTTCCTGATGAGGAGACTTGGCAACTTAGAAAATTAGTTGACACACACACAATTGTCCTAGAGAATATAATGTAAATATGATGAGTACAAAATATCTTAGAAAGAGGTTACATAATTCATTGAAAAATAATCCTAAGCTCAATCTAAAGGATATAAAGGAAATGGCTCTTAAGAAATGGAATGTAGGTGTTAACAAGACAAAGGCAATTAGGCCCAGAATTGCATCAAGGGATATGGATGATGGATCTTAACAAGACACTGTATATAATTAAAAAATGGGTAGAAAATAAGTTTAAGTTATCTAATTTAAGTTGTGGAGATATGTCGCTGATGATGTGAAAATACACCTTTTATTTGACTTGATTAATGCATGTTTAATAGTGTTTTGATTTGGATTTGCACTATTATGTTGGTATATTGTTTGTTTTTAGGTATTTAGCCATTTAAGAGTCGCATGCAAAGAAATGAAGCAATTCAGATGAAAAACGAGGGAATGGAGCAATTTGCACATAAGACGTTGTCTTACGATTTTTCCATAATGTTGGATCTGTAAATCAGAATGATGCCCCATTCAAATCATTGGAAATCTAACACATATGGTGGGAACCATGGGGCATATGGCGGGCGCCACCTTTACAAAAGTGGTTCCGGTTAAAAACAGTTAGAGAAAACCACTCATGCTTACTGCTAACTCACATGGCGGGCGCCATGGCAAGGGTAGCGGGCGCCACCTTTGTTAAATGCTTTCCCTTCCAAAAGGAGTTAGGGGGCAGTATTCTCTTTCCATGATTCTTTCTTTGGCTATAAATAGATTGTTTTCCTGTTCATTTCTCTTCATGCAAGCTTAGTTGCAAACTTAAGCCATATATTTTCCAGCCCTGTAAGTGATAATTCCCTCACATCTAAGAGTTATCGCATCATTGATCGAGTATGTAATTGAGTTTTGATCACTCTGGTAGAAGTTAATCTTGCCGCCATTTTCATTTCCAATCGTGTTTATTTCCAGTTGTACCTGATTTAAAGCCTCCGATTTGGAGCAGGTTTCTATTTTAACGCACTTATCTTTTACTTCATTTTATTTTCTCGCACTCGCTTTACTTTGTTAACTTTCTCACACTCTCTTTACTTTGTTTACTTTCTCGCACTCGCTTTACTTTGTTTACTTTCTCGCACTCCCTTTACTTTACTTTACTGTCTCGCACTCGCTTTTATTTACTTTTAGCATGATCCATTTTAATATGTTCATTTACATTTCCATGTCTAGCTAAATTTTAAAGGTTATAATGTAAGGATCATGGTAAAATAATATTTCACATAATGTGTTTATAGAAATGCTTAAGTGTTATCTTGGTTTTTAACACAAGTTTTATGTACTTTATTTCTGTTGGGTAAGATCGAAAGTCGTCCAACCTTTAGTTAAACTTGGTTAGTCTTAACTGTTCAAAGGAAACGACTTTGCTTTGTCCAGTTAAGTAGGAGTTTTTAATAATACAGAAAAACAATTTTAAAAAAAAAATTCGGACGCATTTATGGGTTTAGAGTCCAGTTCGCATGAACCTCTATTTATTGAAAATACTAAGTCAAAATACTTTTCAACCGAGTCTAGAACTATATTTCTTAAAAATAGGTTTATTACTTTAACGTAGTGTGCGCCTTTTTATAAGTGATAATAAGAGGGTTTGATATAGGGATAAACTCGGTTCTAAATACACGAAAGCGACAATTCCAGTTAAATTAGATCTTTTCATAGTAGAAAACATTGCCCATAAGTAGTTCTATTTACAAACATTTGGAACATTGTTAAAATGTGTGAATTGCATTCAAGCCTGTTGTTTTATTTGAATTTACATCCTCGTACTTTATTTTCATTGTGTACTATTTGCTCTCGTATTTGATTTGCCTTAGATAAACATAGTAACGATAGATAATGATAGATTGACGTTTGGTCTCTGTGGGATCGATAATCTTTTATATTACTCTGATGTGATTCGTATACTTGCGAAAACACTGCATCAAGTTTTTGGCGCCGTTTCCGAGGACCAATTACGTCAAATTTCACACCCTGTTGTTACACCGTCTAGACTAAGGAACCATTTTCTATATTACTTTGTATCACCAAAATTTTCCCTACAATTACCATTCTCGATATTTTGAGGCACCACAAGAATCACATAATTCCAATCTCAAAATACTAATGAAGGATTTCAATGCGACACTAACTCATTCTTACCCAAATCACCACTCCCAATATTTTGAGGAACCACAAGAATCCCATAAATCCAATCTCGAAATAGTAATGGAAGATTTCATTGAAACAATAACTAATTCTAGGCTAAGATTCATGATGGAACGTTCTGTGGAGACAAAAACTCTCCAAAACAAAGAGTTTATAAGACAACATCTCGACACTTATGAGATGCTTAGGCATATGAACA
The DNA here is from genome assembly GCA_963966055.1 of Lathyrus aphaca. NCBI lineage: Eukaryota > Viridiplantae > Streptophyta > Magnoliopsida > Fabales > Fabaceae > Lathyrus > Lathyrus aphaca. The sequence continues at coordinate 694,813,423 of OZ014519.1, read as the reverse complement.
CTATTATTGAGTCCCTCGCGACTCACAATGAGGCATTGGAGACTCAATTCTTCCTGCTTGCACAAACACCTATAGGACCCTCCCTTGAGAGACATGTGGATGTTGTAACAACTAGTAGTGAAAAACAAATCGAAAATCCTAAGGAGAGTGATAATGAGGATGATGAGAGTTCTGTTAAGGAAGTAGAGGTTGAGAAAAATCCTTTGACATCACCCGAAAGGCAGGTTGTCGAAGAGATAAATAAGGAAGCTCTTACCATTGTCCATCCTCCATATACCCCACAGGTTTCTTCCCCGCATAAGTTTGTAGAATACCAATCCAAAACACATGTGGAGGTATTGAAAAATATCCACACCAATTCACCTTTGTATGAGCTCTTGCATAAAAATAAAAAATTAGAGGACCATGAAACTAGGGATATATTTACTGTGAAGAAGGTAAGCTTAATCTTTGAGGTGGTAGATGAAATAATTAAGCTCAAACTTGAAAAACTAATACTTAGGATAGATCCAGAACCACCACCACAAGTTCAAAAGAATGAACCACCCCACAGAAGAAAGAAAAAATAAAATTTGAGGGATATGTGAGATGGCTTGATAATTGGCCATGGAAACCGAAGATTAGTGCTCCTAGCCATCGAGTTATCGACGTTAAACAAAGCCCTGCGTGGGAGGCAACCCACGAGCTTTTAGTGTAATATTTTCCTTTTATTATTTGTGTTTGCAGGAAATAAAGAATTGTATCGCTTGTCATGTCTCAGCTACTTTTAGGCAAAAAAAATCTCTAGATGATAATCCCTTAAGATGAGTTGGTGCCCACGGACATTCTTGCGAATGTCGCTGGTGGTGGTGACACCGATGATGATTAAGATAGGATAGAACATGCATCTTTTGTCAGTAAATCACCTTTTCTTTGTTCCTTGCATAGTCAGGTTCCACCTATACGCACCGCACCATATTTTTCTAAAATTATTTGTAGGTACTTCCTTCGAAAATAGGCAGTGTGATGAGCGACTTCATGAAAAATGAAGTTTCAGCAAATTTAGATAACTCGTAGTGTAAGACGCCGGAGTTAAAGCGGTCAGTGAAGACAAGGATGACAAGGGAAGAATTAAAGCAAATTTTTTTGTGGTGGCATGCAATGACATTCATACAGGTTCTATAATCCCTTTTTCCACCTTTTATCAAAACATTGAGGACAATGTTTGGTTTAAGTGTGGGGGAGGAACTTTACCGCTTTCATTTTACCACTTTCTAGTTAGTTTTCTTTCAGTTTGTGTTTTTATTGAGTCATATGCGCTAGTGAGTCAACTTTTTACTTTACTTTTTCGAATGTTTGAAAACTCCCTAAAACTTAGCCCATTTTAAAAACTTTTCATTCTGATTTGTGGCGTGACACCAAATAAGTTACTTTATTTTGCCTAGGATGTGTTAGGTGGGACTTGGGAAAGTTTTGAAAATATTGGTACCATTTTTACACCCCAGGTTCCCCAATTATGTGATGTTAGTTTAGATAGGCATCATGCCAATACCATGTTATAAAGTTCTATGTAATTTCTTGATTAGTTTATCTTAGCAGTCAACATCATCCTTATATGCGAACTAAGTGACGAATTGATGCAAATAAGTGTTGATCTCTAAATTTTGTTTATGTGTTTTTAAAGAAAAATGCGAATTAAAGACTGTTCTCACTAAGCTAGGAGGTCCCCACCCGACCATTTAGCCCAATAGATCAGAATCTTGAAATTTGTAAGCAAAAAGAAAAGAGAAAAAAAAAGAGAAAAGATAAAAAAAAGGGCAAATTTTGTGAATAAGAGATCGAAACACTAACAGGTTCGATCACCATGTAAGCAAAAGGATAACGAGCTTAATATGATTGTACAAGAATGAAAAATATCAATATAGAATGGTTAACAGTAGGTCAAAGTATAATGTCATGATTCAGGCGGATGTTGCATAGGAGGGAAATCTTTGTTCGCTTTAGGTGGATTTGTGTCGTTACGATATTCTTAGTTTCACTATTTAGTATCTATTCACTTAATATTATACTAGCATTCAAGTGCCTTACTGTCGTACCCTAAATTTTGACCTAGGGTCAGATCATCCTCAATAATCTAAAAAGTCAAAGGTAATTCCTTTTTAGAACATTCTAAAGTATTGGATCTTAGTCTAGGGATTTAATTTATTTTTAGAGGTTTATTTTATTTTAGATATTAGTTTTTTTCTTTTTAATAAAAAAAATTGGAAATAAAATAACAAGAATAATAATATTAGGCAAGGGATTAATTCCAATTTTTAGGATATTTAAAATTTTAGAAAATTAAGAGAATGGTACATTTTTAATTTTTAATTAATTATAATTTAAATTTTATCATATTTATTCATTAAAATTTTATTAAAACCTCGTTAGGGATGATTGTCGTAAAAAAATTTGGGGTTATTATTAGGATGATATTATTTTTTTAAAATCTAATTATTTAGGATTTTATTTAAAAGAGCTACTATTAGAATAAGTTTTTCATTTAATTTTTATTATCTATAAAAAAGAAAATACTTGACCTTGCTTTTTTTTAGCCTTATAAAAAACAAGTGGGCATTAGTTTTATTACGTGGGTTCATTCTAATTGGGTTTTTTTATTTTTTAATTTTTCATTAAAAAAAATATCTTTAGTTAAGAAATTTTTAAATTAGGAAAATGAATAATGAATTTTAAGAGTTTTAACGTGGGGTTATTAGCTATCTTAGCGCGTGTGGACATTGGTTTTTTGTTTATTATTATTAATTATTGTTTATTTATTTATCCTAAATAATAAAGAATTTAACAAGTAAAAATAAGTAAGAATTAAAAATATTTATAGTAAAAAACCATTCTCTTTGTTCCACCTTTTTAGTTTAGCATAATTCAGTCTCACACTATTATCTTCATTATTATTAAGATTTTTCATAATTTTATTAATATTAATGTGCATTATTACTGCTATTTACTACTATATAAAATAAAATATAAAAATTCAAAATAGTAATAAATAAATGAATTCATGTGTTTTGATTTTGTTTTAACTATATCATTTATTTTTACATATTCTTAGTCCATAAAATAAAAAATTTCAATATTCATTTCAAATCTCTATCAATAGATTTCTTTAATAGTGTAATCTCCACCATTAATATATTTAACATCACTCATTCAAAAATTATCATTATTAAATATTAATAATTTTTATAAGTAAATAAAAATATGAAAGAAGAACAAATGATTTTTTTTGGGTCGTCATCGTCAATATTAATACTAAAAGATTAATTAGTGTTATTAAATTTAAAAAGAGAAAATCTATTTTTGTTATTTAGTATTAGTTATCTTATTATCTAAAAATTAAAAAAAAATCTTTGTTTTGTTCATTTTATAATAAGTTACTACTACTAATTTATTAATAAGGTGATTTATTAATTTGACCATTATTTTATCATTATTAGTGATATTTGTTATAAATATTAATTATTAGAAAAATATATGTATTAATGTATTTTATTAAGATGAGATCCCAAAATCTCAAACTTTTCTAACTAAAAAAACTATAGACTAAAATTACACGTTTTAATATCTTCATTATAATATTAATAATAATTATTATGAAAAAATAAGATAAAAAAGCATTGTTATTATTATGGGATCCAAATATTTCCAAAGGAGAAAAAAGCACATTTACTACATATATGAATTTCCATTGAAATAAATCTCTCAATTTCCAATTTTATCATATACTCATTACTCTCATTCTTAAATTGAAAAAATAAATCAGATCTTTATTGAAACTCGTTCAATTGCTTCTCTAATTTAAGATGGAAAGAATATCAAAATAATGAACTCTGTTTAAGTTCAATTCCCCTATAAATTGGAATCAAATACATGATAGGAAAAAAAAGACTTACGGAATCATCTAAAACCTTTCGTTTAAAAGTTTCGATCGAAAAGTTGTTAGAAGGTTCATCATTGGAATATCTTCGCTGTTTTCACTCATCTCTGACAGTCAAACCCATTATTTGCAATTGGAGCTTTGAAAAGACAAGGTACTATTTCTTAGTCTAAAAAATCTAAATGTATGGTTTGTGAAACTGAATTATTTTTCTCATGTGATATAATGATTGGTTTGTGAAAGCGAATTATTTTTCTCATGTGATATAATGATTGTTCAAATTAGACTATACACGTTAATAATAATAACTATGCTAAAAAAACAAAGGGGCATTATGTAGTTAAATTGATATGTTGATGACAACATGATGCTGAAAAATTACCTCTATATTGTTTTTACATTTTTTTAATAATATAAAATGTGCACTTTGGTTTGGTAGAAGGAAGTCAAAAAATTTATATGCCAGTAGTTGTTTGAATACCCCGTTCGGCTGTGTTCTAGCATGTTCCATTTTTACTTATTTATTTTATTAATTGTGACATAAGTCAAGATAAAAAATAGTAATTAGATTTAGGGGATAAACAATCAATTAAAACACTAATTTTAAATATAATTTTGGAATATGGACAACGTCTATTGAAGTAATTGGGATTTAACTCATTTATTTAAGTTGTTAATTTTAGGGATGAATTTGATTATTAAGAATCAAGATTTAACGTGTAAAACATTAGGAATGAAATCATTAAGAAATAATTTGATTATTAAATATGGTGTCAATAAAGGGTTAAAATTACTTATTTGATATTAACAACTTATTATTTAATAAAATATATTTAAATAAAATATTTAGGGTTAATTTATTAAATATTAATTTTGTGGTTGATTTATAATCTTTGGGTTTATTCTAATTTTTATTATTTCTTATAATTAACACTTTTGGGTTTAAATTATAATTTTTGGGCTTAATATATTGGGGATTATATAGAATTAATTTATATTTTGAGGTTTTATTATAATTAATAAATTTTGGGTTTAACTTTTAATTTTAGAGTTATTATAATTCGGTGGTTTTGTTAATATTAATATAAATTTGAGGATTTATTATTTTGGGTTTATAAATTGGGATATAATTTATACAAATTTTGAATTTACTATAATATTTAAAGAGATTTGGGTTATTTAATTTGATTATCTTTATAATGGAAAATGGGTGTTTATTATTATAATAATTTAAAATTTGGGATTCTACTTAAAGGATATGTATGGGGTATCAAAGGTGGTTATTTCTTATAATAAAAATCAGAGTTTTTTTAAATAAAGTTAAGGGTCTCTAATAACATAAAAAATGGGGTTTTAAAATGAAGGGATTTTTTTTAATGATTTAGTAAAAGGGGTATATAGAAAATAATAGGATTAGGATCAGGGTTTAGGGGTAGGGGGTTAGGGAAACGAATTACGACGCTCTGATCCCTCTTTTGAGGGTACGTAGGCATATGGTTTTGAACAAAGACCCTAACGAGTAAACTTAAGGGAAAATTAGGATTTTGAGATGATAAGGAAAAAGTTGGATTTAAATTTTAAATTTTCACACAAACAAATATACCCTAGAACCTAGAAAGGATCCTATTGGATACAATAGAAGTGAGGGGTGCCTAACACCTTCCTCTCATTTAACCGACTTCCGAATCGAAGGTCTCTACCCTAGGGATTTAGGTTTATCACTATTTTTTTTACCTAAAAATGTGATGGCGACTCTAGAATTTTAAGTCGGCCGCGACACTTACCATTTAGTTTTGTCGTGCCTAAGAGTCGAACGCAGCACTAATATTTTTTTTACCTAGTGGGGAGTTTACTTGAGGAAAAATAAAAGTCTAAGTGTGGGAGAGTTTGATGACATGAAAATACACCATTTTATTTGACTTGATTAATGCATGTTTTCTAGTTATTTTGATTTTAATTTGCATTATTATGTTGGTATTTTGTTTGTTTTCAGGTATTTAGCCATTTAAGAGTCACATGCGAATAAACAAAGCAATTCAGATGAAAAACGAGAGAAATGGAGCAATTTGCACCCAAGACGTTGTCCGGAGATTTTGACCATAACTTTTGATTTGTAATCAGAATGATACCCTGTTCTAAGCATTGGAAAGCTAATGCAGATAGTAACATCATGGGAAATGGACCTAACACTCATGGTGGGCGCCATAGGGCACATGGCAGGCGCCACCTTCACAAAAGTGGTTCTGGTAAAAAACGGTTAGAGAAAAACACCCATGATCATCACTAACTCACATGGCAGGAGACATGGCAATGGTAGCGGGTGCCACCTTTATTAAATGTTTTACCTCCCAAAAGGAATTAGGGGGCACTATTCTCTTTCCATGATTCTTACTTTGGCTATAAATAAATCGTTTCCCTGTTCATTTTTCTTCATCCAAGCTTAGTTGCAAACTTAAGCCATATATTTTTCAGTCTTGTAAGTGATAATCCCTTCACAACGAAAAGTTTTCACACCATTGATCGAGTATGTAATCGAGTTTGGATCACTCTAGTAGAAGTTAATCTTGCCACCATTTTCATTTCCAGTCATGTTTATTTCCAGTTGTACTTGATTTAAATCCTCCAATTTGGAGCAGGTTTCTATTTCATCACACTTGTCTTTTACTTCATTTTATTTTCTCGCACTCGCTTTACTTTGTTTACTTTCTCGCACTTTCTTTACTTCACTTCACTTTCTCGCACTCACTTTTCTTTACTTTTAACATGATCCATTTTAATATGTTCATTTACATTTCCATGTCTAGCTCAATTTTAAAGGTTAGAATGTAAGGATCATGGTAAAATAATATTTCACATAATATGTTTATTGAAATACTTAAGGACTATTTTTGTTTTTAACACGAGTTTTATGTACTTTATTTATGTTGGGTTAGATCGAAACGCGTCCAACCTTTAGTTAAACTTGGTTAGTCTTAACTGTTCAAAGGAAGCGACAACGCTTTGTCTAGTTAAGTAGGTGTTTTTAATAATATAGAAAAAATATTTTAAAACTATTTTCGGACACGTTTATGGGTTTAGAGTCGGGTTCGCATGAACCTCTAATTATCGAAAATCCCAGTTCAAAATACTTTTGAACTGAGTCTAGAACTATATTTCTTAAAAATAGGTTTATTAATTTAACGCAGTTCTATTTAGATTTTTCTTAAAATAAGTATTAAAATAGGTTTAATACTTTTCAACTGAGACAAGAACTATATTTCTTTAAAATAGGTTTATTACTTCAAATGAGACTAGAACTATATTTCTTAAAAAGAGGTTTATTACTTTAACGCAATTCAGTTGAAAAGTATTTTGACTTGGGATTTTCAATAAATAAAGGTTCATGCGAACCAGACTCTAAAGCCATAAACGCGTTCGGAAATAGTTTTAAAATTATTTTTCTATATTATTAAAAACTCCTACTTAATTGGACAAAGCATTGTCGCTTCCTTTGAACAATTAAGAATAACCAAGTTTAACTAAAGGTTGGACGACTTTCGATCTTACCCAACAAAAATGAAGTACATAAAACTTGTGCTAAAAACCAAAATAGGCCTTAAGCATTTTTATAAACATATTATGTGAAATATTATTTTACCATGATACTTACATTCTATCCTTTAAAATTTAACTAGACATTGAAATGTAAATGACCATATTAAAATGGATCATGCTAAAAGTAAAGAAAAGTGAGTGCGAGAAAGTAAATTAAAGTAAAGCGTGTGCGAGGAAGCAAACAAAGTAACGTGGGTGAGATAAAGTAAACAAAGTAAAGTGAGTGCGAGAAAGTAAACAAAATAAATCGAGTGCGAGAAAATAAAATGAAGTAAAAGTCAAGTGCGATAAAATAGAAACCTGCTCCAAATCGGAGGCTTTAAATAAGGTACAACTAGAAATAAACGCGACTAGAAATGAAAATGGAGGCAAGATTAATTTCTACCAGAGTGATCCAAACTCAATTATAGACTCGATCAATGGTGTGATAACTCTTTGATGTGAAGGGATTATCACTTACAAGACTGGAAAATATATAGCTTAAGTTTGCAACTAAGCTTGGATGAAGAGAAATGAACAGGGAAACAATCTATTTATAGCCAAAAAAAAATCAAGGAAAGACAATAGTGCCCCCTAAATCCTTTTGGGAGGGAAATAATTTAACAAAGGTGGTGCCTACTACTGTTGCCATGGCCCCCGCCATGTGAGTTAGTGGTGATCATGGGTGGTTTTCTCTAACCGTTTTTGACTGGAACCACTTTTGTGAAGGTGGTGCCTGCCATGTGCACCATGGCACCCTCCATGAATATTAGGTTAATTTTCCATGATGTTTCTCTCTGCATTAGCTTTCCAACGCTTCGAACGGGGCATCATTCTGATTTAGGAATCAAAAGTTATTGTCAAAATAATCGGACAACGTCTTGTATGCAAATTGCTCCATTTATCTCGTTTTTCATCTGAATTGCTTCGTTTCTTCGCATGTGACTCTTAAATGGATAAATACCAAAAAACAAACAAACTACCAACATAATAGTGCAAATTCAAATCAGAACAACTAGAAAACATGAATTAATAAAGTCAAATAAACGATGTATTTTCACGTCATCAGTTGCCAAACATAAAGAAGAAGTTGGAGAAAACAAGTTGCTACACAAATTCATGGATAGTAAGGTAAACTTATAATGTTTAGATATGTAATTGAAACATAATTTTGTGAGATAGTTATATTATATGACTTATTCTTGTATCTTTATAGGATGTCATATGACTATATATTTTAGGTGAGACATATTGAGAATCAGGGTGACATATTTGTTGTCAACTTAAAGGAACAAGATTGTTCTTGCAGAAAGTGGAAGCTGACAGGTCTCCCTTGTGTCCATCCTATTTCTTCAATGAAGAGTAAAGGTCTTGTTGTAGATGAATTTTTCCTAAAATATTACAAGAAAGCTAGGTATATTAAGGTGTATGAACCTATAATATATCCTCTGAATGATACAAATTTATGGGTCAGAATAAAGTACCCTGATGTGCAGCCTCCCAAATTCAAGAAAATGCCTGGAAGGCTCAAGAAGAGGAGGAATCGTGAGCAGGGTGAGATTGATGGTTCAGATAGGAAAATTAGGAAAAGTGGTATGATAGTAAGGTGTACTAGGTGTAGACAAACTGGACACAAAAAATCAACTTTAAGAGGACTCAGCCACCACAAGCTACTCAGGCCACTACATCACAATAGGAAACCTAGGTATCACAGGTTTCTCAAGCTACTCAGGAAACTCGATCAACTCATGCAACTTAGGAAACTCAGGCTACTCAGGCATCACAAGTTTCTCAAGCATCTCAAATAACTCAGAAGAGGATTACACCACAAGCTAGGCACAAGTTACCTTTTAGGAAACCAACACAAGTTTCAAGAGGACCCATAACTAGGTTGAGTTAATCCTAGAATGCAGTTGGTCCTACCACTAGGATGACCACTCTAACTAAAAGTAACATTCCAAAGAAATACTCTTTGAGTCTTAAGTTTAGGTTGTTTTGTGCGATACTGTCATATGTCAAAACTTTTAAGTACTTATGAACAAGGGTTTCTATTTTGTGTAATGCTTTTGATATTTTGTGTAATGCTACCTATTGATATTTTTTGTAAAGCTACATATTTTATATTTATGGGTATTAGTATAATGTTAATTTCTGCTATCAGTTGTACACAAATTTCTGCTATCAAGTGTACACAAAAATTTGTTTTCAAAGTGTTATGTAATATCTGTTTTCAAACTATTATGCATACATCTACTATCAAGTGTACACAAAAACTTATGTTATCAAAATTGTTATCAAATTATGGACAAAGCGTTGGTATATTTTTGTAATAAATTGTAATCAAATTATGGACTAAATTTTTGGTATATTTACTATTAACAAACTGATATACAAACTTTGTACAAATTATGGACAAATTAGGGACAAATTAAGGTCTCCCTTGTGTACAAAATTGTTATAATACAATTGGTATAAAACTGTTATCAAAATTGTCTTCAAATTATGGACAAAATTGTAAACAAACTATTATCAAACTTTGTTACCAAACTGATATGAAACTTTTGCAATAACACTACAATTTCTTCAATAACACCAGTCTTTTGCAAAAATAATATACTTGGAACTTCAGTACTGACAAAGACATGTTGTTGTCAACAACTTCTACAGCTTTTACAACAAACTAAAAAATCAATACTTAACATTCATAACAACTTAAATACTGAGACAAATATCACAGTATAGCACAAGCACTTCCAGATCATCTGCCATTTGTTTGTGTTCATCAAGGCTTCATCTAGCTGCAAATTCTTAAGCATCAAAAGTTCCACCATTTTCTTAGCTTCAACCAACTATTTTTTTGCTTCTTCTATATCTTTGAATTGCATTTCAATCTTCCATTGTAGATTCCTAATGCATTCCTCCTTTTCATCTTTAGAATCATCATAAAACCATTCAAAAAAATTACACCCAATATTTGTGTGTCCCTGAACAAAAATGAAGTGCATTCAGAAGAATGAAGATGAACGCCATTGGAATGAATGAGTTGTGATAGAAGATTATCTTAAAATGTTGACAACCCCAAAAAATCTATATGTAATTATTTTTGGTTCTTGCCTTACAAAGAACAACAAGGTCCCCACAACCACACATAAGTTTCCAAAAGCAAGTATACACTTGAGAACCAATGCTGGTTCTTGAAGAAGATGAGGATCTGCACCCAAATATTCATAATTGGAAGAATATTTTCGTTTCAATTTGGTTAATTTAGAGGAATACATGACCTAGGGTTTGCAATTGGGGATGGTTTTATAACACACAAAATCAAGGAAGAAGGAGATGTTGATTATGGAATTCTCCCATCAACCTCAGATTACACATCATAAATTTTCTCACTGTTAGCCTTTATTTAATGGAAAGGATCAACTGGACTATTTTAATAACGTGAGGACCAATTTGGAACTTTTAAAAGAAAGATGACCAAAATAGACTCAGACCTATATTTAGAGGACCAAAAGGGTATTAAGACAAAATAATAATAATAATAATCAAATTAATAGCAAAACTAAAACGTTTTTTTAACAAACTTAATAAACAAACATTAAGTTGATGACATACTCCACCAACAAATGTTCCAAGTAAAATTCATATATTCGGGTGGAGATTAATTATAAATAGCTTACAAACAAGGGAGGAAGTGGTTGCACGAGAGATTATCAAAAGCGCTCACAATTTTGTTTTTCCATTGTGCTTTAATGTAATTGAAGATGTAGAACATTTGTTTCATACTTGTGATGTCACTAGTTCTCTATGGAAGATAATTTTGGAGTGATTAGTTGTGGGGGTTCGATTGCCACTCAAGTGTTTTATTCTCCTGCTTACGTCTATTACACTCGAATTTAAAATCTATGTTTACTATTGATTTTAACTGGACATTTGGACTATTTTTTCTGTTGGGGAGTTTGGTTAAGTAGAAATGTTATTATGTTAAAAGGGGGAGTTTTATTATATTTTGAAGTGTTGGGGTTGATTAAATTTTTATTGTCGGAGTAATTAGTGGTTTTAAACAGCTTAAGTCAGGTCTTAGATTGGTCGGTTTAGCATGAGAACTCAGTTTTTTGCCTTGTTTCTTGAGGAACCGTCATCTTTTTTCTGTCGGATGGTCGTGCTTATTCTAAACTGAGTTGAGCACCCCTTGTACTTTTTTATTTAATCTATTTTGCTCTTGCTTATAAAAAAATTAAGTTGACATACTAATCCAACAAATTATTAAAGCAATACAATAGAAAAAATTACACTTTTAGGAATTATATACATAGAGTAAACTAATTTGATAACTATACAAGTGTTAAGCAGTAAAAGTTGCAATTTTTTTCTAAGTGTCAAGAGTATGAACAATGTGTCTTTTATATTTGTCGATTGTTGGTTTTTATAGAGCCTTCTTTTCCCTGAATTTTTATGTCGATTTAATTATCATTAAGCCACATGACCGACTACTTCAAATAACATAGGGAGACATTAAAACTTGCCATTTTACTCATCAATTACGGAAAAACCGAGGTTATAATGTAAAAGGTCATTGGTTCGATCCCTAGAAACTACATATTTTTATTTTCAAAACTATGAAGCGCACACCACTTTACCTCTAGTTTTTATTTAAAATTCGAGGTAAAACATTATGTTTGTATATCTATTTTAGTTAATAATTGAGAGGGGTAAAATCTTATCTATTTCCATTTATAATTTGTTTAAAAACTCATTTTGACTGACATGCATCATTTTTTACACAGAAACAAAATATTCACAAAATTTTAAATGTACAAATTTACATTGTTCTCATCAACACATAATAGAATATTTACATTGTTTTCAAATTCAAATGTACAAATTTTTACATTGTTCTTATTAACACATAATACAAGATTTACATTGTGTTCAAAATCAAATGTATAAATTTACGTTGTTCTCATCAACATATAATACAAAATTTACATATTTGCACATAGAAATGGCTATATATATATATATATATATATATATATATATATATATATATATATATATATATATATATATATATATATATATATATATATATATATATATATATATATATAAATTAAGCTTATAACTACCAAGAAAAAATATTTTTGTTGAGGTTCATAAAAAAATTAAGCTTATAACTACCATATTAAAAACTAAAGATAAAATTTGAGTATTATAAATAATATAACTTACCCTCTCAAAGTGTTCATCATAACTTCTTCATGATCCTTGTGCAACGAGCAAAACATAACTACAACGTTTTATTTTGGACATATAATTATTAGTTGTCATTGATTACTGCATATACTTTCATAATAGTTAACAATATTTATAAAATTGATTCATAATAAAAACACAAATTCATACTTACTGGAAAAAAAAGGGGACTAATAATATTATTCGTTCAACAACTTCTCTTGTACATAAAGTGGTATGTTGTTTGCTACCATACCATAATGATGACTAATGTGGATGGATCTATGAAACCATTATTTCTTAAATTCCTTTCAACACACATCTCATGCAAGAACATGCAAGAGTCAAATAATTATGTTAAAGTACGAGATCATATGAATATAAATAGAAATCAACGTAAAAATTATACTTACAAGCACCACAATTGTAATATGGTATTGTCTATCCCTTCATTCCACATTCAAAAAATCCATAATAGAAGTCTTAATATGTACAAAAAATTGATATGGATCATGATTTAATTTAATAGTCTGGAAGATGTCTAGAATACTATCTAATATCATTGAAAGTCTCTTAATGTTATCTAGTTCAGGTGGTGTGGTTTCCATATTGTTCTAGTTGGCAGAACAAATTCCTTTCATGCTTGAACCACCCACAACTTTATCATAAATACATGACTGAGAATTTAAAATTGTTTGGGTGAGTAGACCAAATGAATTCAATTTCTACATCATAAAAACAACATAAATACAATACAAAAATTAAAAAACGTAAAAAAAAAACAACATACAACACAATTTATTTAACTTATACTTATACCTCAAGCATATCGTGAGTACACTTTTCAGACATCTGGTCAAGCTCTTCCTCATTTGACTTCTTTCGCTCTTCCTCGACCAACCTCTCTCACTCTTCTTGCTCCTTTTGGACAGTCTCCTCCACATGCTACAACAAACTCTCCAACTCCTCCTGAATCCACTTCTCCCTTATCTTCCTCACCTTTACCACAACTATCTTTTTAATCACCCTCATATGGTTTACATGTCAATATGATTTAGATGGTCTTAAATATGGCTTGAAGCATACGCCTCTTCCAAGACCATTGACACGCATAGGATGCTCCTCGGTTCCAATCGCTTCTACCAAGATGTCATGACGATCTTGTGGAACAAAAAGGCTGGCCTTGGAATGTTCAACCAATACATCCTAAAACACATAAAATTTCATATTTACCAAATTTATTTAACTAAAATAAATATTTTTGAAAAAGTATCTACTTACAATATTTTTAGCTACTTTCGTGTAGCCTCTGATGTGAACTTGTCGCCTTTTCTTTGATGTGCCCTCTTCCGTTTTTCTTGGCGTGATTGTGTGGATGAAGTTCGATCATGGCTTATAGTGTAAGAACAAGATTTGGTTCGGTATATTATCTCTATGTTTTGATGATAACAAATGTGTATTTGTGTGAGAACAATTTGGTACTCTAATGTTTATTATTCTGTGGATTTAACAAACAAGTTTTTCTTATTGATAAAGACTATATACGATTCACTATGTATGACATAAGTTGCTTGTGTGCCAAAGAAGCAAGGTTGCTTCTATATTTGATCACATCCAGAAAGATCTTAAGAAGAGACTATGTTGCTACTACAATGCTCTCTTGGATTCTGTGTTATGTGCGTGATTCAGGTGTTCTACTTTTAAAGTTTGTTAAGCTTCTGAAGTCGTCATCTTCTGAAGACTAAGTGTTGTAGTATTTTAAAGTCAAGTTTCTACTGAACGAAGTTCTGAAGATTCTGAAGACTTAAGGTTTTTGAAGATTAAGGGTTTTGAAACTAAGTGCTAAAGACTCTAAAGAAAAGGTTCTACTGAAATAGTTTTGAAAACTCTGATGACTTAAGTTTCTGAAGACCAGGGGTTTCAAAGAAAAATGCTGAAGATTCTGAAGAGAAGGTTCTGGTAAACAAATTTTGAAGACTCTAATGACTTAAGTCTCTGAAGACCAAGGGTTTCGAAGACAAATGATGAATATTATTAAGACAAGGTTCTGGTGAAAAAGTTCTGAAGTCTTGAGATTCTGAAAACCCAATTATCTATTTTTCTATTCATGCTTCAATCATTTCAGAATCAGAAGCCTCTGAAGAACAGAAGATAAGGTTAACGTTTACGAAGGAATCATACATAGTATAAAAATGTTTCATTCCACCACCTTTCCATTATCCTTATTTGTGGAAAAGGACAGATTTGGTTGTACGAATTTCATCCCTGCGCAACAAAATTCCTTTATTAGCCAACTCATTCAAGAATTACTGATCTTCCCTCCAACGAATCTATTATTGGCTATATATGGATGTGATCAAGTGAAGAAAAATAAGGCTTTAGTATGAAGACTTCACACAATGTTGAACTACCATAAAATGTCATATTCTTAGCGTGTGCATAGTTTTTCTTCTAGTCATTAATATTCATTGTGATTACCCAGCTTGTGAAGAAGAATTTATTTGTAAGAAAACCCTTTTAACAAATGTTTGTTTGTATATCCTAAACAACCAATATTGTTTGAAGTTTTAGGAAGACTAGGACAATGAGTCTTAGTGGTTGTTAGTCACAACAATTGGTTGTGAAATGTTGTTAGTCACAACAGTTGGTTGTGCATAGTTGTTAGTCACAGTCGTTGCTTGTGCATTGTAATCATTTTGAATTATAGTGGATCAAGTCCTTGGGTTAATGAAAAATCACCTTGGCAAGTGGGTTGAATTATCTTGAGGTTTTAAAGTGAACTAGGATATATCATGTGTTCTTCTCACTTATTTTCTTATTGGTTTATTTGTTGTGTTTTCACAAAACAATTTCAAGTCTTAAAACTTAATTCAAACCCCCTTTCTTGTGTTTTCTCAGCTTCGATTCGTATCAGAGCTCCGGTTATGTTATTGATGTTTATCGAACATTTAACCGTGTTAGATAAAGATCTGAATGGGCGTTGAGAAACACTCTGGTTAGTTTTCTCCTCCACATGCAGTTTCAATCTTATATGTTCAAATATATTTTGAGAATGAAGAAACACAAGTACTGGATTGATAAATCCAAAAGGTTCACTTGAGTATATTGTCATACCCAAAATTTGTCCTACTTGTATATCATTGTCACCTTTATTCAGAAAAAAATCAATAAAATATGTCTTCAGGGTTTGTGCGAAAAATCTGGTAGTTTGAGTTTGTCAAGTTATGTGTGTACAATTCTAAAAATCAGTGTGTTGTGTGGACGTTTTTTGCCCGATTATCACTTCCATTTTTTTTCATTAACTATTTCAATCACGTTTTTTTTTCTATCATAAAAAATTTTAAAAAAAATCAATTTCTCTTTTATTTTTTATTTTATTTTTATTCATTTCTAAAAAAATCTATTTTACCACTTTATTTAATTTTTATCCCATTTACTTTTATTTACTCAAAAATACAAAAAAAAAAATCATTTATTTTTAGTATTATTATAACTATTATTATTTCTTATTAAAATTATTATTCTTTTTATTACCATTGTTTTTATTATCATCTATATTATTGTTATCATTATTATTATCATCATTACATTTATTATTATTATTATTATTATTATTATTTTTCTTCTTATTATTATTATTATTTGTTATTAAGCATTCTTATTATTATTTTCTTTTTTGAATTCATGCTGCCTCAATTACACAGCAACTACAAGACTTTTTTCAATTTTCTCACAAATTTCACATGACCTCAGCTTCCTTTATTTCTTTTTCTCAGCAAAGAATAACAAACAATTTCACAAAATTACGTCTCCTCCACTGAACGCAACGACACATTTTTCACAAATACCACTTTTTTTCTTTTTTACAGCGGTACAGAATATTTTGGCTCCACCTTAATTCCATTTTTTCCACTTTCAGCAATATTACAGCCCCACTACCCACCAACAATGTTCTCATACGCAAAGATTCTTTCCACCATAACAACCAACACATGCCTCACTCAAATTCTCAGCAAACAGATATCACAACTCACCAATTTATTCTCCAAAACTTTGTCCCCAAGTTTTCCCAATCTACCCTCTTCAATCCACTATAAATCCAACATCATTCCTCCTTCAAAAACAAGATTGGACAACACTTTAAACCTTTGCAAAAATTGAATTTCCAGCTTCAAATAACCCAAAAAAATTCTTCAAATAAAAACCTCTCAAACAACCTGCAATAACTCATCAAACACTCAAACCTGCAAATAAGCAAACCATAAACACCACAAAATCGTTCAATAATCACCTTCCTTATCACCGAACCTACAAATTCATAGCAAAACAATTCCTCCAAACCATTTTTCTTTCTTTAATCCTTTAGCCCAAACCATCCATCTATTGTAAATCAACTTCACACCACTTCACCCACCAAAAAGCCTAACAAAATCCAAAAACAAAATGAGGAAGATGAGAATCGATTTGAAAAAATTAGAAAAAAAACACTATAACACTTCTTCATACAAACCTTTTTTTTAAGAAACTTCAAACCTTGAGCGAACCGTAAAATTAATCTGCAGAAATCTCTGTGAATCCACAAAACTCCATTGTAACAACCTTTCATCACCTTTTATCACCACTGAACCACTCTCAGAAATCTGAAAACACCCACCACCACGAACCACACAGAGAAACCATCTTTAAAATACCACCCTCCGAAATCGAGTGAAACATCGTTCGAAAACCTGAAACAGAGAGGTTGTGAGAGCGAAAAACAGAAAGCTAACCAAATCAACGCGTGAACGAGAGAGACCATCTACACAACCGCCATCAATGAATAAACCGCGAGATTGAGAGGAGAATCGAGAGATTTGCCGTCTGAGATTTTCCGTAAGTGAGGTTGCGGCTGAAAAATGAAAAGGGTTGAGTATTTCTAACTTTCTGGATCGTGAAATTGGTGCCTTCATTCACTGTGCAATCGTTTTTTTCTTTCTAAAAAGCTTATACTGAGTTTTGTTATTTTTTTATTTATAAACTTCTTTTTATTATTTTTATTTGTTAGTTAAGTAGGTTTTGAGCTTCTATGCCATGGATCCATATGAACTTGCTATACTCACCACTGATTTCCAGCGGTATACACCCTTCTGTTTTTTTTCTTTCTATTATTATTATTATTAGTTGATTCTTGGGGACTAGTTTAGATCTCGTTTTAGTTCGCAAACCCTTGGTGCAATGCCAAGCGGTTGCACTCACACACACTTGCACTTTATTTTTCGGTTATGTTTTTTTTTGCTAGGAGCACCCCTAGGGACTAGGAATCGGATCCACCTAACCTTACGAGCCGAGCGCATTGTTCCTTGCTAATAAATAAGAATAAACCTCCATTTGCATTCACCTGTAAGTCGAGTGCTTCGCGCATCGCCATCAAACCTCAATAAAAAACCAAAATATTTTCTTTTATATCCAAACACGTGATCCAACGTCAAGCGATCATTAAGTAATAAAACACTCTAATAATACGAGAAGAATTGTTTGCCATAAGCCTTAAGTGGTAGAAAGGAGGACTACGAGCTTTCGTTACTCACTCCGATTATTTCCATCGCAAGACGCTTGGTTTGATGGTTCAGAATAATCACCTCTACCCATAGTCTTTAGTACAATTTGACTCATAAATCCTTTTTTCGAAGAATGGTAATAAAATCAATAACCAACCACCCATAGTAGGCCAAACTACGAGGCTCTGACTTTCCCATTGCACGAGGGAGTACGTAGGCATACGGATCTCAATCCTTTCCGAGCACCTAGGATTACTCTAGCTTATAATTAAACTCATTTTCCTTTGCAAGTAACTCATTAAGCATAGACATCCTTTCGCGTATGACAACTTAGATGGTTCCCATCGAGTACGATGGATGTAGGGGGTGCTAATACCTTCCCCTTACATAACCGACTTCCGAACCCAGGAAATGGTTGCGAGACCTTTGTCTTCATCCTCCTTTTAGACGGGTTTTTATCTATATATTTTGTTTCCCCTTATGGGAATAAATGAGAATTAGGTGGCGACTCTCGTGTCTACCTAGCGCGCGTTTTTTTGTAATCGCGAGGTCGTATTTTTTTGGGGTGCGATAACTAGCGACTCAGCTGGGGACTGGTTCACCCCTATGCGAGTCAAGCCTTGTCTAGGTTTCCAGACTTGTTTGGATGTTTGATTTTATGATTTACTTATTTATTGCTTTCTTTATCGGCTTCTTTATCGCATTCCATATTATATATCTTGTGGCTCCTTGGTACTATGATTTAGATCGGTACTTTATTTGCAAGAAAACTTAAGGGAAAGGCTATATACCCGGGCTTACGAGTACAAACATAAGTTAAAGAGCTTGTGTAGTATGGGCTCTCGAGAAATTTGCTCTCGTGGGTTGTCGATACGAAAACCTCACTTGGAGTAGATTCTAATGAGAATACTGATGACCGTCAAGCTTTTGGTGTGTGTGCTTAGTTGTTTTCATTAGGGTCATCGACTATGAGGACCTTTAGAACCATTTGGTCGAAACAAAGATTGATGGTCGCGTAGTATGGACTCTCGAGAAATTTGCTCTCGTGGGTTAACGATACGAAGATCTCACTCAAAATAGACTTTCTCAATGGAGTTGTTTGATTATCAAGAGCTAACATGTGCATCAAACAATTAAGAAAAGTCCATAACTCTGAGGTCTTTGTTTAAACCTCGTTTCGATGGTCGCGTAGTATGGGCTCCCGAGAAAATTTTCTCTCGTGGGTTGTCGATACAAAGATCTCACCCAAAATAGATTCATATGGGGGAGTCAATCAACTGTCATGCTTATGGCGTGTGTGATGAACAGTCATATTTAGAGTCTACCCAGTAAGTTCCTGATCAAAGTATCCTCCATCCGTACCTCAGACTCATGAGTTCCCGTGATTCAAAATCCTGGATTAATTCAAAACCCTGATCTTGTGATCATGGGTTCTGACATTGGGTATCATTTGCATTTGCATCATTATGCATCTTGCATTTCAAAACCTAAAACTAAAATCATTCCCTCTCCAACAAAAATCATCCAACTTATTCCTCGACACTTCCACACTACTCAAGTCAATGTTAGACAAGTAATGAATCAGATTCTACAAGACCATGTCACTGCAAGTGGCCCATTTGTGAATGCTTTTGAAGAGTTTGCTGAAGACCAAGCAAAGTAGTCTCCAACTTTGAAGAAGTCAATCAATCAATGGAAGATCAATTCCTCAGACGAAGACCATCATATGCCCTTTATCATTTTGCATCCTTGTATTTTGTATTGTTGTTTAAGTATTACTTGCTCTAAACATTGTTATTTCGTATTTGGTTATGTTAATGTTATGTTTATGCATGTTTTGAATTAGTCTATTCGCATTCGCTCATCATTTCTCATTTATCACAAAAATCACAAAAATATTCCCTCACTTCACTTTAGCAAAGATTTGAGGGAGGATGATGAAAATTGAATACCCATAACTGTTGTGGTATACTTCCGGATAAAACCTCGTCAATGATGTACATACATTTTTTCAAATCCCCAAACACTGGAGAGATAAGGAGATAATCCCTAGTCAACCACTTCGAGCCTAGAAGTAGAAGTTTCTTTCGGATACAAACCCTTACGCTTAACCTGGGGCAGGGTAGTGTTCAGTTAACCTAACTACACCTTCGAATCTCAAGATGAGACATCCCTTCGGAGGACCATCAACAAATGACTTGGTAGTCATATCATTATACAAAATACAACAAAAAAGGAAAAAAAAGAAAACCGCTAAGTCGAGCACCCAGAGGGAGACTTAGGCGAGAGCAAAAAAGAAAAAAGAACCGCTAAATTGAGCACCCAAAGGGAGATTTAGGCAAGAAAAAATAAATTATTAAGTCGAGCACCCAAAGGGAGACTTAACTGTTGGATTTATTAATTCAGCGTCACCCTTAGGGATTCGATGGGCTTAACATCCCAACCCATGGCGCTTAATAGGCGCAGCCCCTTGAAAGACTCTATACTATAAGGAAATAAAGTTGCGCCTTCACTAACAGCAATTGCTTTTAGTGCAGTGGTAAGCGCTTGATCCTACAAGTGGTATCAGAGCCAGGTCATGGGTTCGAATCCCCCCGGCTGACACTGGGGGGGAGATTGTTGGATTTATTAATTCAGCGTCACCCTTAGGGATTCGATGGGCTTAACATCCCAACCCATGGCGCTTAATAGGCGCAGCCCCTTGAAAGACTCTATACTATAAGGAAATAAAGTTGCGCCTTCACTAACAACAATTGCTTTTAGTGCAGTGGTAAGCGCTTGATCCTACATTAACCAAAACAAAATCAAAGAAAAAACCGCTAAGTCGAGCACCCAAAGGGAGACTTAAGCGAGAGAAAAAAGAAAACCCCTAAGTTGAGCACCCAAAGGGAGACTTAGGCAAAAAAAAATCAAAGAAAACCACTAAGTTGAGCACCCAAAGGGAGACTTAGTCAACAAAAAAGAAGAAATCAAGAAAACCGCTAAATCGAGCACCCAAATGGAGATTTAAGCGAGAACAAAATAGAAGAATCAAGCAAGAAGAGGACCTCAAATTCTCAGCAAAAACAAAACAAAGATCATGTGACCACCAAATCAAGAATCAGAGGGTCACCAACAAAATAAGATGACTGCCACTTCCAAGAAAACCCCGAAGCTTCATCTTTTCACTTACACCGTCAAAACGAGTGCATGTTTAGAGTTAACTGAATGTAGGACTGGAGAACATCACGAAGAAGGGGTGGGTACAAATCAAACTTTGAGCCTTATATCCTTTGTTTCTTAAACCATGAACCAGACCACGTTACAACCCTCAAAAGACCTAATTGAGGCAGAGTTTATTCTGAAAGCATGCTACCAACAAGGTTGCGTAAAATGACTCCCATATATTTGCTAATCTTCAGTCTTGATAGCACATTCTTCTTGCTGCATTTTTCATTCACTTTGCTAAATCAGCACCACGTTTGGGCAAACAGTCCATTCGTCTCACACTATCACAATCATTCAAATAAATTGACTTTTTTTCAAAACTTGCATGAACGTTGCATTAACACTACCATTTGTGTATGAACAATTTAATTGTAAATCAGTGCTTGACATAAAATACATTCCCAACAAGGGGCAATCAAAAGAGGAACATGAATCAAGTGAAGGGGTGTAAAACACAAGGAAGGGGGTTGGAATTGGGTTTTCTTAACAACTTCAAATTAACTTCTATGACAAGTTGATTTATCCTGGTTCATTTGTGTAACACGGTGGGAGAACTGACTTTAGTTATGTTGCGGATAGCAAGAGTCGCCACCGACTTTTATTTTATCCAAAGGAAAGGCATAAAAGAACAGGAAAGACCTTTTAAAAGATTTTTGGGTCCGGGGGGTAGGTTATGTAAAGGGAAGGTGTTAGCACCCTTTACATCCATGGTTATCCATGGGCTCTTAGTTACTTAGCTCACTTTAAAATGTTTTTGAAAATGTGAAATGTGTGAATAGAAATTTTCTTAAGTGTTTATAATGACCCATGTACGGATGCGTATAAACCTTTGTTTTGAAAATTTGTTTGAAATTGTGAAGTGTTTGAAAAGTTTTTGAATAGTGAGCAAGTATCTAGGAGGAACCTACCCTAAGTTTAAGTCTTTTCTGTTCTTGAATCCTTTAAGTGGTAAGACTATACCTATTATTAAGGAATAGGTGGTCATTACCTTGGATGTAATGGGACAAGTAAGGGACATCTGTTATTGAGGCAACTGTGGGGTGTATAAGCAATTTTGAAGGGACTATCATCTTTATTCGAAAGGGACAAGGTCATTACGAAGGCAACATTCGAAAGAGACTTGATCTTTTATCTGTTAAGGGACTAGATGATGTTAAACTGAGGGACTTTTGCTTTATACACCCTACTTGACCTTTTTTATTAGGCAACATGAGAGGTATCCCTAAGGAAGTGAGATGGCGATCCAAGATCGACTTACGTGTGTGAGTGTACAATTTTAATATTTATCTTTAAATTTAAATGATCTAAATTAATTTTAATATATACAAACATGTTGCACTCCTTATTTACTAACCATAGCATAAAATATAAATAATAAACATTATTACTAAATATTACACCAAGGAACAATTACATAATAATAATTAAGCAAAATTAAATATAATATGCAAAATAAATAAATAATTATAATTGGGTTAGTGAAAATAATAACAAAAATAATACCAAATTAAATGGGGTTAGTAATAAATAAATATCATAAGAATATAATTAACAATAATAATGGAATAAACAAGAATATTATAATAATTAAAAGTTCAATTTTATAAACAATTATTATTTAATATTAAAATATAAACAATTATACTAATTATTATAAAGTTTTAAGTTATGTGCAAAATTATGAAAATTAAATTAATTATGAAAATATTTTGAAAATAAAATTATAATTACAAAAATTAGCAATTTTTAAACATGTAATAAAAATTATTTACATACAAAATTAAATTATGAACAATTTATGAAATATTTACATATTATAAAAATAGGGTTAATTATAATTATATTTACAAATTTAATTATATTAAATAAAATATATACATGATTTAAATAAAATATGATCATACTATTATATTTACAAAATTAAAGATTATAATAAAATTATATTTTAATAGTAGTAAATTATGGTTTGATTTAAAAAATATTAAGATTTACTTACTAATATAAGCAAGAATAATATTCACAATTAAGTTTTTTAGAAAAATATTTTTAGGGTTAATATTAGTTTATGAAAATATATTAGAATTAATTGAATTATGATTATAATTTTAATTAATATTAATAATAAGCAAAACAAATAATAGAAAGAAAAAGAAAAAAGAGAACTTACCTTGGCTGGGAATTGAACCCAGCCCCTCTTGCTTTCAAGCACTCAAGCCAGCAACAACAACCACTGGGCCAGCGCGCGCCTGGTGCTAAAGAAAGGAGTGAAGTTGGTTTTGTTGTGTAATCCTGAAAAAATCAAAGAAAAGGAAACAAAACAAAAGGCCTGGGGGGATCGAACCCAGGACCTTCACAATGAACACAAACACACTTTCCATTCCAGCCGGGAGGGCGCTTCTGATATTATAGTGACTACAATACATAATATATTCAAACTTCTAATTAAATGAAAAAACAAGAAAAAGTTGGTTTGGTCCAGGAATCGAACCCAGACCCTCAAGCAATACGCGCACATTCACAACCAACTAAACCAACCACCAACTGTGAAACAAAACAGAAACCAATTCATAAAATATAATTTCAAATATTTGAAATTTCAAACACGCGAAACTTCTTCTTCTTCCTTGGGATTTCGCAGGTTTTCCTGCGAAATTTCCTGGGAAATTTCCTTCAATTTTTCCTGCGCACAAGCCCTGCAAATTTCGTATCACCATAAACATGTACAATTTTATCAAATTGATCACATTTTCATGATACCCAAACATCACACAGTTCAATTATAGTCTTAGAATTAATTTATATTAGCTAAATCAAAAGATCCCAAATTCAAATCAAGAACCCTAGCCATGGCAACCAGCGGTTTAGGTTTTAGTTCTTCAATCCTTTTATCCAGAAATCATCTAGGCATCATAACAAACAATATTAACAACACAAAAACAATTTATAATAGCCAAATGAGTGAAATCGAAAATTCAAAAAAAAATGAAGAACATGAATTCGGTTTATGTAATTCATGAGGTTTTGAATGCAAGTAAGGATTGGTATCGCATCAGAGATGTTCAAGGAACATGTTTGCACCTTTAGAATGCTTTGCTATCCCCTCTAACCAAGAATCCGAATTGTGAGTTTTAAGTGAATTTTTGAAGATTGAAACTTACTCTTGGAGGCTAAAAATTCGTGTGCAATGAGTAGGGTTGTGTTCTATACTTATAGTGCAATGGATTAGGTCAGAAAAAATTGATCATTGTGTGAAAAAATTGATTAAGAGAGATTGAAAAAGATCAAGCTTTAAAATTCAAATATTTGAGAATTAAGCCTTTCTATTTCAAGCCAATCACCATTATTTTTGTATCAATTTGATCCACATTGCATTCATGATTTTCTAGAAGCTCAATCTCTTTTAAATATTTGACTTTTCTAGTTTATTTTAATTTAAAATGATTTTAAATGAATTAAATAAAAAAAAAAAAATGATAAAAAAATCTGATTTTTAGAGACTTGGGTCGTGCATGAAGTATTGGTATGGATTGGGTCATCATATGGCAAGCCCATTTAGAAAAAAAATGGTTTTAAACCTCCATTTTCTTCATAAACCAACCAAAAATTTCCCAACTTTGCAAGGGCACAAATCCTTCAATTTTAATGCTATGAGGGTGTTCTTGGACATTTTGGAAAGCTTGAAGAGTCCTCTAACCAACACCATTGGTTTCATGTCCATATCATTTACCATTCTAAAGTTATGCCCTTTTGAAGTTGTTGACTTTTTGTTGACTTTCAAAAGGATCTATAATGTCTTAGCTCATACCTTACAAATGAAGCATTTTTGGGCTTGGCTTGTGAGACACAAAGTTGTAGAGAATTAAATTTCATTCAAAATGAGCTTTGGATGGAAACTTGGTGATGAAGCATGTGAAAGTTATGGCTGGTCAAAGTTCAGTTGACTTTTCCTGAGGAAACCCTAACTTAGAAACTCCTGATTCTTGATGATCTGAAATCTCCTTGATGAATCATGATCAACCCTTGATCAAATGATGAATTTTACTTCATATACTTGATGTTGGCAAAAAATCATGAAGTTTGACTTTGGTTTGACCACAGTTGACCTCAGTTTGACTTTTTAACTACTTTGACTGGTTTTGACTTATCTGATCATTTGACTAAGCAAACCTTTGAGAAAAGTCTTGAAACTTGTCATGGGGGTTCTTAAACACATATAAGATGTTATGAAGCTTACTTGAAGTCTTGGAAGTCCATTTATCCTGATTAAAGTCAAAACCCTAGTTTTGGATGCACTGCTTAGGAGGTGCATTGTCTGAGGGAATTGTCAACTCTTCTGACCAATTGTGAACTTTGTGAACCATCATAAGATGTCTTGTGAACCCTGTGAACCTCATAAAGTGTCTTGTAGACTTCATGAACCTCATTAAAGGTCTTGTAAGTATTGTGAACCTTGTGAACCTTCTTAGCACACAAAGTCTTGTATTGTGAGGGCAAATTTTGGGGTGCAACAGCTGCCCCTGTTCAATTTTCTAAAACCTGAGGGGTTAGATTGGTATATGTGCCAGTCATAACCTGGAAGGTTGAAGGGGATTGAACACAAAAGCCCAAAAATTTGCACTCACCGGTGCGTTGAGTGATACTGATGACTAGTTGAGTATGCTTGAGTGGGCTTAAAGATGCCACTTGGAGAAAAGTTTTTCAGGTACATTTCTTGGAGGATAAAGCAGTCCAAATTATGAAGATATACTGATAGCTTTCAGGAAGATAAACAACGTCCTGAGGTAATAATGTAACCTTTGGGAAGATAAACAACGGCCCAAGGTAATAATATGCTTTCAGGAGGATAATAACATCCTGAGGAAGTGGTAACCTTTGGGAAGATAAACAACGGCCCAAGGTCGTGATATGCTTTCAGGAGGATAAACAACGTGTCCTGAGGAAATGATATGTTTTCAGAAGGATAAACGACGTTCTGAGGTAATAATATGCTTTCAGGAGGATAACCAACGTCCTGAGGTAGTGATGATAGCTTTCAGGAAGATAAACAACGTCCCGAGGAGATAATATGCTTTCAGGAGGATAAACAATGTCCTGAGGAAATAATATGCTTTCAGGAGGATAACCAATGTCCTGAGGAAATAATGTAACCTTTGGGAAGATAAACAACGGCCCAAGGTAATAATATGCTTTCAGGAGGATAACAACGTCCTGAGGTAGTGGTATGCTTTCAGAAGGATAAACAACGTTCTGAGGTAATAATATGCTTTCAGGAGGATAACAACGTCCTGAGGAGATAATATGCTTTCAGGAGGATAACCAACGTCCTGAGGTAGTGGTATGCTTTTAGAAGGATAAACAACGTTCTGAGGTAATAATATGCTTTCAGGAGGATAACAACGTCCTGAGGAGATAATAAATTTTGGGAAGATAAACAACAACCCAATAGTCACAAGTTGTTAATGAAGTCTGTCTGCTGGAGAATTAATCTGAAAAACAAGATTATAACATTCTGTATAATAATATTAGTTAATACATTATGTATGCATGTATGATATGATGCACTTAAGTAATGTATTATGTATCTAGGTATATGTATGACATGATGTAAATGATGTATGTATGCATCATGCAGCCTGAAGCGTCTGGATATCTTCGTATAACAACTGCTGGCCCGGAAAATAAATCCTGATTCGTTGCTGAAAAATATGAGGAACTCGTTCCCGTCTTGTTTGATAATATAGTATATACAACCTCCCATCTTCGTTCGATAGTAAGGTATACATAACCTCCCGTCTTTGTTCGATAGTAAGGTATACATAACCTCCCGTCTGCGTTTGATAGTAAGGTATACATAACCTCCCGTCAGCTGGGGATAATAAGGTATACATAACCTTCCGTCTTCGTTCGTCGTACTCTTATTGGAAAGTAAATTCCCGAATATCCGTATGAGGATAAAAGAGATGGATATAAATTCCAGGGGAGATGTGACTTGAAGTACTTATGAAGATGGATTTGCCCTACTGGAGATTTTGTAACTGTTTTGTAGAGATGAACCGGTGAAGCTTCGTTGAAATCCTTTCCTCGTTCGTCCTTAGTAAATACTATTACTGTATTTTCATGCATTTCTGATAAACATCAATCATATTAAGCGTACATGCATTTCTGGTAAACATCAATCATATTCAAAAACATACATACATTCAAACACAACCAATGGACGTTTCGCTTATGTAAATAGGGTAAAAGTAAATCTGGATTCAAAGATGGAATTTTATTCATATCAAAAAGTGACCCATACATGGGTAAGTTTGTACAAGGAGACATAAACCCTAGTAAGAGGAATTTGTCATAAAGTTTTTTTACAAAACAAGGAGAATCAGCTATGTGGGAAGTAATCCTATTGAGTTCCAATTCTACTATTGCCATTATCTTCAAGTATCTCATCTTCTACTGTTGAGACGAAAACGATTGAATTGAGCTTTATCTGTTCGAGCTTGAGTAAGTAGTACAACTGGTTGCAGTTTCATGGGTGATCCAAACGAGACATAGTCATACGCTTTTAATCCCTAACTTTTGCCTGGATTGCCCTTTCAGGTTTTCAATCCACCGGGATACCCTTTTTTGCCCAAGCCGCCTTTTCAGGTTTTCGACTTGCCGGGTGCACATCTTTTTATATATATCCCTAATTTTTGCCCAAACCCTTTTGGTTTGCCGGGATGCCCTTATTTTTGCCTAGGCCAGTCAACCTAGCGGGTCTCTTTTTATGCGTAGTATTTTTTAACTATGTCTGTGTTTACAGGCTGTGGGAAGTCTTCACCATCCATAGTAGTGAGCATCATGGAACCTCCTGAAAATACTGTCTTGACTACAAATGGTCCTTCATATGTAGGGGTCCATTTGCTCCTAGGATCACCCTGTGGTAATATGATACGCTTGATTACCAAATCACCAGCCTGATATACCTTTGGCTTAACCTTCTTGTTAAAAGCTTTGATCATTCGTTTCTGGTACATCTGGCCATGACAAACTGCTGCTAACCTCTTCTCATCAATCAAATTTATCTGGTCAAGTCGAGTCTGAATCCACTCATCTTCATCCAAGCCTGCATCCTTCATAATTCTTAAGGAGGGAATCTGAACTTCAATGGGCATGACTGCTTCCATACCATAAACTAAGGAGAATGGGGTTGCCCCTGTTGAAGTACGTATTGTAGTACGATAACCATGAAGAGAAAATGGTAACATCTCATGCCAATCTTTGTAAGTAACAGTCATCTTCTGTACAATCTTCTTAATGTTCTTATTAGCAGCTTCAACTGCCTCATTCATCTTTGGACGATACGGAGAAGAGTTGTGATACTTAATGTTGAACTGCGTGCAGAGATCAGTAATCATAGTGTTGTTCAGATTAGAGCCATTGTCAGTGATAATCCTTTCAGGGATGCCATACCTACATATGAGATTATTCTTAATGAATCGGGCCACAACATTCTTGGTAACAGATGCAAATGAAGCTGCCTCTACCCACTTCGTGAAATAATCAATAGCAACCAGGATGAAACGATGTCCATTAGAAGCAGTAGGCTTGATCTCACCAATCATATCAATGCCCCACATGGAAAAAGGCCAAGGAGCAGTCAACACATTCAATGGTGATGGAGGTATATGGACTTTATCAGCATAGATTTGACACTTGTGACATGTTCTGGAGTGTTGATAGCAGTCAGCTTCCATGGTAGACCAATAGTAACCTGCTCTCAATATCTTCTTTGCCATAGTATGACCACTAGAATGAGTGCCAAAGATCCCATCATGCATGTCTTCCATAATCTCTGTTGCTTCCTTTTTATCCACACAACGAAGCAAAGTTGAATCATGATTGCGCTTGTACAAAATTCCATTACTTAAAAAGAACTTAGCAGAAAACCTTCTCAGAAACTTCCTATCTTTGACAGATGCCCCTTCAGGGAACTCCTGAGCTTCAAGATATCTTTTTACTTCATAGATCCAAGGCTTATCCTCTGCCCCTTCAGTGTCAATCTCATTGTAGTATGCAGGCTTCTCAAATCTATCAATAGTAATCTTGGGAGCTTCATCATCCCAGCTGATCTCAAACATAGATGCCATGGTAGCTAGTGCATCTGCCAACTGATTCTCTCTTCGTGGAATATGTCCAAAGGTAACTTCTTTGAAATGTGGGATCAAAGACAACACATACTCTCTGTAAGGAATGAGATTATCATGCTTGGTATCCCAATCTCCTTTGATCTGACTTACTACCAAGGCTGAATCTCCATACACATCAAGGAACTGAATCTTCATATCAATGGCAGCTTTAATACCCAGGATACATGCCTCATACTCAGCCATGTTATTGGTACAATAGAAACAAAGTCTGGCAGTAATCGGGGTATGACAACCTTCAGGGGAACTAATCACAACACCAACACCATTACCAAGTGCATTAGAGGCACCATCAAAAACCATAGTCCATCGGGATCCTTGTTCAGGTCCGTCATATTGTCCAGGTTCTTTGGTAATAATCATAATATCTTCGTCAGGGAACTCAAAACTCATTGACTGATAATCATCCACTGCTTGGTGAGCCAAATGATCAGCTACATCACTTCCTTTAATGGCCTTATGAGTAGTATACTGTATATCATATTCTGTCAAGATCATTTGCCATCTTGCAATTCTTCCAGAGAGAGAAGGTTTCTCAAATATGTACTTGATTGGATCCATCTTTGAAATCAACAAGATAGTATGGGTCAACATGTACTGTCTTAGTTGGCGAGAAGCCCATGCCAAAGCACAGCAAGTTTTCTCGAGCAGTGAGTATCTTGTTTCACAGTCGGTAAACTTTTTGCTAAGGTAGTATATTGCCTGCTCTTTTCGACCAGACTCGTCATGTTGCCCCAACACACACCCCATTGAGTTGTCTAACACTGTTAAGTACATAATGAAGGGTCTTCCATCAACTGGTGGCATCAAAATTGGAGGTTCTAGCAGATATCTCTTGATTTCATCAAAGGCAGTCTGGCACTCATCATTCCATTCCATCACCTGATCTTTCTTCAGCAACTTGAAGATTGGCTCACAGATGGCAGTTAATTGGGAAATAAATCTTGCAATGTAATTCAATCGTCCCAAGAAACCTCTAACTTCCTTCTCAGTACTGGGAGCTGGCATCTCTCGTATAGCTTTTACTTTTGCAGGATCCACTTCAATACCTTTTCCACTGACTATGAAACCCAGAAGTTTACCAGATCTAACTCCAAAAGTACACTTGTTTGGGTTCAATCTCAACTTGTATTTCTTCAACCTCTCAAACAATTTATGCAAATGATCAAGATGCTGCTCTTCATTCTGGGACCTGGCTATCATATCATCCACATATACCTCTATCTCATGATGAATCATATCATGAAACAAAGCCACCATAGCACGCTGATATGTTGCCCCTGCATTCTTCAAACCAAATGGCATTACTTTATAGCAAAAGGTGCCCCACTGTGTCACAAATGTTGTCTTCTCCATATCTTCAGGTGTTATTTTGATCTGATTGTAACCAGAGAAACCATCCTTAAAAGAGAATACCTTATGCTGAGCAGTGTTGTCAACCAGAACATCAATATGAGGAAGTGGAAAGTCATCTTTGGGGCTGGCCTTGTTCAAATCTCTGTAGTCCACACACATACTTACCTTACCATCTTTCTTAGGTACCGGCACCACATTTGCAACCCATTGAGGATAAGAAGTCACAGCTAGGAACCCTGCATCAAACTGTTTCATTACCTCTACTTTGATCTTTTCTGACATTTCAGGACGCATGCGACGAACCTTCTGTTTCTTTGGACGACAATCTTCTTTCACTGGTAAACGGTGAACCACAATGTCTGTATCCAACCCTGACATATCTTCATAAGACCAAGCAAAGATCTCCACATACTCACGTAACATCTGAATCAATCTGCTCTTGACACTATCCTCTAATTCAGCCCCTATCTTGACTTCTTTCCTGTTTTCTTCAGTTCCCAGATTCACAACTTCGACTGGCTCTTCATGTGGCTGTATAGCTTTCTCTTCTTGTTGTAACAACCTAGCAAGCTCTACAGGTACTTCACAATCGTCCTCATTTCCGTCTTCAGCTTGATAGATCAGATTCTCGAAATTATAATTGGCAATAGTAGAACTGTTATCAACAGGATCCAGAGTGGATGAGGATCTGCATTTTAGTGAT
The DNA here is from genome assembly GCA_963966055.1 of Lathyrus aphaca. Classification (NCBI taxonomy): domain Eukaryota; kingdom Viridiplantae; phylum Streptophyta; class Magnoliopsida; order Fabales; family Fabaceae; genus Lathyrus; species Lathyrus aphaca. Next base: position 694,781,713 of record OZ014519.1, on the reverse strand, counting down.
GTGGGTGTGTGTAAGAACACATAGCTGATAAAACAAAAATAAAATAAAAGAAAGACAAGGAACACAATATTTACGAAAACGAAACGTCCACTGATTTTTATTGAATGAAGTATGCAAATGAAATGACATCCTGTAACAAGCACACCATTGTGCCCCGGGTAAGACACAAGGCTTAAGAGTTCAATTGTTCAAGAAATTACAAACTTAAAAAGCAACAACACAGTAATAGTATTTACTCCTGACTAAAGGAGATAGGAATAACATCTTCAGCTTTCCAATTATTGAGTCCAGCACCCACAGTAGGAAAAATCCAAGCATCCAGGTTGTAGTCTTCATCGTAGTCACCCACAACATTGATCTGGTTCTTCATAACCCCTTGATTGGTGATACGAACAGCACGAGCACGACGAACAGCCTTCTGGGACTCTGCAGTGAAACCCAAACCAAATTTGTCAGACTTGTAAGGGATATCAGGAAGCTGACCCCAAATAGTACAACCACCTTCATCCACCACAGCTCTAGCATCTTTAAGGGAGGCCATTGTTGGAGGTACTCTGGTGACCACAGGCACTTTCTTGACAACAGGAGGAGCTTCATAATCATTAACAATCCAAGGAACCACTTCAAACGTCTAACACGGAGTTTCAACATATTCACCTTCCACTTCCAGATACTTGAAGGTGTTCACATGGCTAACAAAATACTCTTCCTTTCCATAGACAGTAACAACTTTTCCTTCCACCGGATACCTCAGCTTCTGATGTAATGTAGAGGTTACAGCACCTGCCCCATGGATCCAGGGACGACCAAGCAAACAAGAGTACGAAGGACGAATATCCATCACATAAAATGTAGCATTAAAAACCTGAGAACCAAATTTGATTGGGAGATCAATTTCTCCATGCACCACTCTTCTCGAACCATCAAAAGCCTTCACCATTATATTACTGGGCTTCAGCACAGCATCTTCAGGGCTCAGCTTATTCAGCACTTCTTTGGGCAACACATTCAGAGAGGAACCATTGTGTATCAATACATGTGACAGGGTAGTGCCCCTGCATTCAATTGAGATATGCAGAGCCCTGTTATGATCCCTCTTGGCAGGAGTCAAATCAGCATCAGAGAAACCTAACCCATTATCATAGGTCAGGTGGGCAACACAATTTTCAAACTGGTCAACAGAAATTTCATTGGGTACATGAGCAGTCTTCAGAAACTTGATCAAAGCTTTGGCATGAGCCTCAGAACATAACAACAAAGACAGCATAGAAATCTTGGAGGGAGTATGCCCCAACTGATCAATAATATCATAATCACTCTTGCGAATGATTTTCAATACTTCTTCCATCTGCTTAGAGAGATCATCAGCAGCTGGCACATCAGTAGGTATAGGTTCAATAACAGGACCTTTGCCCCGAGTATCAGTGGCTGAGGTAGCAGCTGGAGTAACTGCATTCTTGGAAGTAACTGGAGGAGAGAAAACCCTTCCGCTTCGTGTGATCTTACTAGATCCAGCAATATTATCAACATCAACAGGCATATCAGCTAAGGGTTCCTGCTTAACACCATGGATATAAACATCAGACCCATAGTGCCAAGGCACAGCTTTATCAGATGTATACGGAATAGGACCAGGAGTAGTAATGACCATAGGAGCCACTCTAGCTTCAGCAACAATCTTCACAGGGCCTTCAGTAGTAATCTTAATTGGACCCTTATGAGTGATTTTAACAGGTCCCTTTGAAGTGATCCTTACTGGTACTCTATCAACCATATCAACCTCTTCAGTCTTCCTGCCTTTAGTAATATGATCCACCATACTCTCTACAGAAGATGGAGTCCTCTCAAACACTATGGTATATTTATCCATGAGACGTTGAATTCCATCTCTCAACCTCCAGCAACTATCTGGCTTATAGGTACAATACAAACAATCTTCATGACAACCTGGAAAGAACCCAGCTTGTACTAACTTCTTCTTGATGACAGACAATGGTGTGGTTAACTCTGCAACTGAATAGATATGTAAATCTTCATCAATGGCATTGACAGTCTTCTCATGATTCGGCATGGGAGCAGTAATCACATTTGGAGTACCCGGAGGGTCAAACTCAATCTCTACAGCCTCAATCATATCTTGAATTTTGTTCTTCAAGACCCAACAACTATTAGTATCATGTCCCTGACAGTTCGAATGATATGCACATCATGCATTAGGGTTGTACCTGGGAGAGGTAACATTAGGATTCTGAGGAGCCTCTTTCAGAGTGATAAGTTCAGCCTTCAACAAGTGTTGCAATGCCTGAGCCATTGACATGTTGATCTTAGTGAACTGCCTTCTAGCCCTCTGTTGGTTGCCCTGTGGCTGCTCTGGTGTTGTAGGAGTTGGATTGGAGATATGGACTGCACTCACAGACTGATGCCTTCTGTTACGATCAGGTTGACCATAAACAGCATTGGACTCTTTCTTCCCACTGGGAGGCTTCTTTGCAGCACCTGATGAAGAAGTACCCACTTGAATCTTGCCACTCTTTATACCATTTTCCACGCGCTCTCCTGTCATTATCAACTCAGTGAAGCCAGATGATGAGCTTCCAATGAGATGACTGTAAAAAGGACCATTCAATGTACACATGAACATATCAACCAACTCCCTGTCAGTTAAAGGGGGTTGTACTCTTCCAGCTAAATCTCTCCACTTCTGAGCATACTCCTTGAAACTTTCTTTGGCACCCATAGACATGCTTTGCAGCTGCATGCGAGTGGGAGCTAAATCAGCATTGTATTGATACTGCTTATAGAAGGCTTCAGCAAGATCATTCCAATCCCGGATGTTGACACTCTCCAACTGATAGTACCACTCCAATTGAGCTCCAGATAAGCTCTCTTGGAAGAAATGGATCCATAACTTCTTATCAGCAGTATGAGGTTGGATTCTCCTGACATAAGACCTCAGATACAGCTTGGGACAAGAGACCCCATCATAAACAACAAAAGTAGGAACCTTGAAACCAATGGGTATGACTACTCCAGATATCAGACTCAAATCTTCAAAATCCAGCCCAGAAGACTTCTGCAACTCCATAGCATCCATTCTATCCACCAGCATCTTGAATTTGTCTTCATTAGGCTCATGGTAGTAATTAGCCTCAGAATCAGAGTCCCCCATAGTGTTGTGGAGACTGCCTCCCTCTTTTTCAGACTCTTCAGACTCATAATCTTCAACTCGTTCTTTGGTCTTGGCAAGACCTTTGAACCTTCTTTCCATGTTGATCAGGCCACCTGACCTTCTAGTCTTCTTAGTCTTCTTGGCCAGCAGTGTCTTCAATTCATCCTGCCCCTTGGACAGGTTCAGGATCAGCTCTTGGAACTGTGCATTTTGTGCCTGGAGATCCTTAACTGTTTGTTCAAGAGCCATTGCTGAAATAAACAGCGAGAAGATGAGAAACCTGTGCACAATTATAAACCTGTGATGCAATGAGATGATATGTGAATGCATATGCAATGTTTTCAAGGACTGCAGGATTTAAATTTTCTTAAACAAACAAGAAGGTAAACTTTTATTAGTAATAACTTTGTTTTGCCTCTTGGGCTTACAGAAAATGAAATGAAGTAAATACAAGAGATGGGGTTTTAAGTCTCCCATGGACGTTTCCTCTTTGTGTTGAGGTATGAATTGAGATTCTGTTCCTCATGAAGTTGCTTTGTTAGTTCCAGGATTCTTTCTTGGCTTGCTTTGTAATGAGCCTCGAAAGTATCCCTTTGCTCCTTCAACTGGATCCAGGATCTCTGTAAGTCTTCCAAGTCAGTAGGCATGTCTGGGTGAAGGATGGTATAAGCAGTATCTCCTTCAGCAACAGGTTCCATGGTAACTGGCAGGATAGCAGGATATGGCATCATGAGAGTCTGAGCACGAGATTGCACCCATCTGAGATAAGCCTCCATAGGAATAGTGTACTTAGGCTCCAGTGTCTTGCTGTCAACCTTGTTCACTTTTCCCCATGCTCGTATGAATCTCTGACGGTAACCTTGAAGATCGTTGTCGTAGTCAAACACAATGCCCTGAATCAACATGTCATGTGGACCATCACTCCGAGCGTAACCAAACTGTCGTAAAGCTAGAGAGGGGTTGTAAGTGATGCCTCCTCTTATGCCTAGAAGTGGCACATTAGGAAACTCCCCACAACGGTCAATGATGGTGACATTCTCCATAGATCTGGAGCATCAATGAATATCTGAATGCGAGAGTGACATAATCCTCTTGGACCACCTGAACCCTTGCTCATTCTTCATTACTGAGCGAGGAAGGTGAGAAATAAACCATCTAGAAAGCAAAGGTATGCAGCACATCAAAGTTCCTCTTGCCCTTGTAGTACGGGTATGAAGAGAATGTAGGATGTCTCCAAGCAATGTAGGTACTGGATTGTGACTCAGGAATATGTTGATGGCATGAACGTCTATGAACTGATCTGGATTGGGGAACAATACTAAGCCATAAATTAGCAAAGCTAAGATCTCCTCAAAAGCATCATAGCTCATAGCCTTCAAGAACATTTGAGCTTTATCCATTAACACCTTAGCAAGGATACCCTTAACTCCGCTTCTCGTTTCTAGAACAATGTCTGACTTCTTCAGATGTAGAGCTGCAGCAATAACCTCTGGTTTAAGCTCTTTCTCCAAGCCTGTGAAGGGTCTTTGATCAAGAACAGGTATACCCAGAAGTTTAGAGAACTCTTCCATTGTAGGAACCAACTGATAGTCAGGGAATGTAAAGCAATGGTGCTTAGGGTCAAAGAACTGAAATAGGACACTCATCATGTCTTCATTGAATCCTGAGGTGACTAGATCCAATAGGTGACCATGTCTCTTGATGAACTGGGAATGATCAGACACTTGAGAAACCAACTCTTTAAGCTTAGCAGGTATCCCTACAAAGTTGATCCTGATAGTGTTTCTACGAGCAGAAGCCATGACCTGCAACAAAGAACAAAGATAAATCCTTTGGTCCTTGAAATGGTTAGTGAAAATGCTATGCTTATGATGCATGATGATGTCATGATGTTATGCTCAATCACAAACATGTGGCACACACAAACAAGTCACACAATAGCCCTAGGTTTGAAGGCTTGTATGAGGTTTAAAGGTAAGTACCCTCCCCTGAAGTTAGTTGGTTCATCCTGTCCTATAAAAGTAACCGGATTCTAAGGGATCTCAATATCATTGATCCTTCACAAGGGTGGTTGTTCAGTAGGCAACTTACTTGCCAACCAAAACCCTCCAAGTTTAGAATCTCAATGAGCGTAGTATCGAGTATCAACCAACTTCAGTCTGCACCAAAGCCGGCTATCTCACTACTTTCTAAAGGCCAAGATGGGATAACTAGGGTTCTAAAAGTTAGTTAGTGCATTGACAACATATGGCAGCCTCATATTATCCTCAACTTGACTTAAGGAACATAAGCACCAACTAAGAAGTCACACTAACTATGGCCACCAGATCAACCATATCGGTATACGCCGTACAGTTTCCTTGGTCTATTGCCATTTACCTAAGGTACACTAGATCCGGGTTAGGATCTTTCACACATAAGAGCCCAACCAGTAAGTATAAAGCAAACAAGGCAAACAATTTTAAAGTGATCTAATTCCTAAGGGTACCCCTCTTTAATATTAAATCCCCAGCAGAGTTGCCAGTTCTGTAACACGGTGGGAGAACTGACTTTAGTTATGTTGCGGATAGCAAGAGTCGCCACCGACTTTTATTTTATCCAAAGGAAAGGCATAAAAGAACAGGAAAGACCTTTTAAAAGATTTTTGGGTCCGGGGGGTAGGTTATGTAAAGGGAAGGTGTTAGCACCCTTTACATCCATGGTTATCCATAGGCTCTTAGTTACTTAGCTCACTTTAAAATGTTTTTGAAAATGTGAAGTGTGTGAATAGAAATTTTCTTAAGTGTTTATAATGACCCATGTACGGATGCGTATAAACCTTTGTTTGGAAAATTTGTTTGAAATTGTGAAGTGTTTGAAAAGTTTTTGAATAGTGAGCAAGTATCTAGGAGGAACCTACCCTAAGTTTAAGTCTTTTCTGTTCTTGAATCCTTTAAGTGGTAAGACTATCCCTATTATTAAGGAATAGGTAGTCATTACCTTGGATGTAATGGGACAAGTAAGGGACATCTGTTATTGAGGCAACTGTGGGGTGTATAAGCAATTTTGAAGGGACTATCATCTTTATTCGAAAGGGACAAGATCATTACGAAGGCAACATTCGAAAGGGACTTGATCTTTTATCTGTTAAGGGACTAGATGATGTTAAACTGAGGGACTTTTGCTTTATACACCCTACTTGACCTTTTTGATTAGGCAACATGAGAGGTATCCCTAAGGAAGTGAGATGGCGATCCAAGATCGACTTACGTATGTGAGTGTACAATTTTAATATTTATCTTTAAATTTAAATGATCTAAATTAATTTTAATATATACAAACATGTTGCACTCCTTATTTACTAACCATAGCATAAAATATAAATAATAAACATTATTACTAAATATTACATCGAGGAACAATTACATAATAATAATTAAGCAAAATTAAATATAATATGCAAAATAAATAAATAATTATAATTGGGTTAGTGAAAATAATAACAAAAATAATACCAAATTAAATGGGGTTAGTAATAAATAAATATCATAAGAATATAATTAACAATAATAATGAAATAAACAAGAATATTATAATAATTAAAAGTTCAATTTTATAAACAATTATTATTTAATATTAAAATATAAACAATTATACTAATTATTATAAAGTTTTAAGTTATGTGCAAAATTAAGAAAATTAAATTAATTATGAAAATATTATGAAAATAAAATTATAATTACAAAAATTAGCAATTTTTAAACATGTAATAAAAATTATTTACATACAAAATTAAATTATGAACAATTTATGAAATATTTACATATTATAAAAATAGGGTTAATTATAATTATATTTACAAATTTAATTATATTAAATAAAATATATACATGATTTAAATAAAATATGATCATACTATTATATTTACAAAATTAAAGATTATAATAAAATTATATTTTAATAGTAGTAAATTATGGTTTGATTTAAAAAATATTAAGATTTACTTACTAATATAAGCAAGAATAATATTCACAATTAAGTTTTTTAGAAAAATATTTTTAGGGTTAATATTAGTTTATGAAAATATATTAGAATTAATTGAATTATGATTATAATTTTAATTAATATTAATAATAAGCAAAACAAATAATAGAAAGAAAAAGAAAAAAGAGAACTTACCTTGGCTGGGAATTGAACCCAGCCCCTCTTGCTTTCAAGCACTCAAGCCAGCAACAACAACCACTGGGCCAGCGCGCGCCTGGTGCTAAAGAAAGGAGTGAAGTTGGTTTTGTTGTGTAATCCTGAAAAAATCAAAGAAAAGGAAACAAAACAAAAGGCCCGGGGGGATCGAACCCAGGACCTTCACAATTCTTATTATTATTGTTTTCTTTTTTGAATTCATGTTGCCTCACATACACAGCAACTACAAGACTTTTTTCAATTTTCTCACAAATTTCACATGACCTCACCTTTCTTTATTTTTTTTCTTAGCAAAGAATAACAAACAATTTCACAAAATTACGTCTCCTCCACTCAACGCAACGACACATTTTTTGCAAATACCATTTTTTTTTCTTTTTTACAGTGGTACAGAATATTTCGGCTCCACCTCAATTCCATTTTCTTTTTCCACTTTCAACAATATTACAGCCCCACTACCCACCAACAATGTTCTCATACGCAAATATTCTTTTCACCATAACGACCAGCACATGCCTCACTCAAATTCTCAGCAAACAAATATCACAGCTCACCAATTTATTCTCCAAAACTTTGTCCCCAAGTTTTCCCAATCTACCCTCTTCAATCCACTATAAATCCAACATCAATCCTCCTTCAAAAACAAGCTTGGGTAACACTTTAAACCTCTGAAAAAAATGAATTTCCAGCTTCAAAAAACCAAAAAGAAAACTGCAAATAAAAACCTCTCAAACAACCTGCAATAATCTCTCCAAAAGATAACTCATCAAACACTCAGACCTGCAAATAATCAAACCATAAACACCACAAAATCGTTCAACAATCACCTTCGTTACCACCGAACCTGCAAATTCATAGCATAACAACTCTTCCATACCATTTTTCTTTCTTTATTCCTTTAGCCCAAACCTTCCATCTATTGTAAATCAACTTCACACCACTTCACCCACCAAAAAGCCAAACAAAATCCAAAAACAGAATGAGGAAGATGAGAATTGATTTGAAAAAAATCAGAAAAAACACTATAGCACTTCTTCATATAAACCTTTTTTTTAAGAAACTTCAAACTTTGAGCGAACCGTAAAAAAAATCCGCAGAAATCTCTGTGAATCCACAAAACTCCATTGTAACAACCTTTTATCACCACCTAACACCTCTTAGAAATCCGAAAACACTCACCACCGTGAACCACACAGAGAAACCATCGTTAAAACACCACCCTCTGAAACCGAGTGAAACACCGTTCGAAAACCTGAAACAGAGAGATTGTGAGAGCAAAAAATAGAAAGCTAACCAAATCAAGGCGTGAATAAGAGAGGCCATCTAAACAACCGCCATGAATGAATAAACTGCGAGATTGAGAGGAGAACCAAGAGATTTGCCGTATGAGATTTTCCGTAAGTGAGGTTGCCGCTGAAAAATGAAAAGGGTTGAGTATTTCTAACTTTCTGAATCATGAAATTGGTGCCCTCATTCACTGTGCAATCGTTTTTTTTTCTAAAAAGCTTATACTGAGTTTTGTAATTTTATTTTGTTTTTATAAACTTTTTTTTATTTTTTTTATTTTTTAGTTAAGTAGGTCCTGGGCTTCTATGCCATGGATCCATATGAACTTGTTATACTCACCACTAATTTCCAGCGGTATACACCCTTCTGTTTTTTTTTTAATTATTATTTCTTTGTATTTTTATTATTATTATTAATTGATTCTTCCTCACTCATTTGTTTGATTTTCTTTAAAAAACTTCTTCCAAAACACTTGCTTCTTTTTTAATTTCTCTTTATCATAGTATAAACCTTTAAGAAAAAACATGGATTCGATTTAATTGTTTTTTTTTGCCAATGATATATTAAACGGTCAAATTATATTCGATTTCATTAAATCGAAAAGTTTGATCAATATGAGGCCATTTAGTTTAGTTTATTTTACTTAATCGTTTTATTTTCATTTTCATGATCGATGAACATCCTAGTAATCTTGAGACTTGTCGCAAGCCGACTTGAAATCTCAATTAATGATGAGACCATTTTATTTTATTTTATTTAGTTTATTTTATTTTCTCATTTCAATACAAATTAACGCTCCACTCCTCATAGAACGTTTCTAAACATTGAATCGGTTCTAAGGTAGTTAAAGAGCCACATTTCGACGCTTTGGGTATAATTTCAAGGTCCAACGCCTCCGAATAGTTAGGACACTTCACACACGCTTGCTCTTGGGATAATACAATGAAACCTTTTATTTCATGGAATCCCGTGTAATTTACTTGTATCCCTCCCCCCATTCCATGTACGCACTTTATTTTTCGAATTTATCATTTAGATTGCTAGGAGCACCCTTAGGGACTAGTTTAGATCTCGTTTTAGTTCGCGAACCCTTGGTCCAACGCCAAGCGGTTGCACTCACACACACTTGCACTTTATTTTTCGGTTATGGTTTCGTTTTCTAGGAGCACCCCTAGGGACTAGGAATCGGATCCACCTAACCTTGCGAGCCGAGCGCATTGTGCCTCGCTAATAAACAAGAATAAACCTCCATTTGCATTCACCCGTAAGTCGAGTACTTCGCGCATCGCCATCAAACCTCAATAAAAAACCAAAATGTTTTCTTTTATATCCAAACCCTTGATCCAACGTCAAGCGAGCCTTAAGTGGTAGAAAGGAGGACTACGAGCTTTCGTTACTCGCTCCGATTATTTTCGTCGCAAGACGCTTGGCTTGATGGTTCGGAATAATCTCCTATACCCATAGTCTTTAGTGAATTTCGACTCCTAAATCCCTTTTTCTAAGAAAGGTAATAAAATCAATAACCAACCACCCGTAGTAGGCCGAACTACGAGGCTCTGACTTTCCCATTACATGAGGGAGTACATAGGCACAAGGATCTCAATCCTTACCGAGAACCTAGGACCAATCTAGCTTATAATTAATCTCATTTCCCTTAGCAAGTAACTCATTAAGCATAGACATCCTTTCACGCGTCACAACTTAGATGGTTCCCATCGAGTACGATGGATGTAGGGGGTGCTAATACCTTCCCCCTGCATAACCAACCTTTGAACCCAAACAATGGTTGCGAGACCTTTGTCTTCATCCTCCTTTTAGACGGGTTTTATCTATATCTTCCCTTTCCCCTTATGGGAATAAATGAGAATTAGGTGGCGACTCTCATGCCTGCCCAGCGTGCGGTTCTTTTTAATCGCGAGGTCGTATTTTTCGGGGTGTAACATATATCATTGATTCTTAGTGCAAGTTGTTGTAAACAAAAATATATTCTATATTGTCGCTCGCAAGGATTTTGAGAGTAAGATTGAAGAATCAGTTGGTAAAACAATAATATACTCATAAGATAAAGAGAAATATATGTTGAATGTTATTCTTCAAATACGTTAGTTGAGAACAATGTATTTATTCAAGGTGATGCCAAGACAAGGCTTATAAGAATAACCTGGAATTATTATTAAGAATCATCAAAAAGAAAGAAATCTTGTTTACTGAAGATTAATTCTTTGTGAGTATGAGATGTTATCAAAAACCAGATGTGGTCCACCTTTGACTTTCTCATATAAGCTCATTAGGAATTTCTTTATGTAAAGAAGAAAGAATGCTAGTGTCACGATTCTAAAGAATGAGAACTTCAAGATGAAGTATGCTAAAGTTGTTAGAAATCATGACTGAATAACCTAAAGTTCTAAATGATGATTCCTTCTTCATCAGAACTTCTGAAGAAGATAATCTGATGCTTCCTACTTGAAGCTTATGACAACTGATCAAGATTGTAGAAGATCTTGAAGATTCTTCTACTAGAGTTAAGATCAGAAGAAGAAGACAAAGAAAGTATATCCTTTTTCAGAAGACAAAGAAAGCATGGAATGCTTAAGACTATGAAGAAAATGATAACTAACATAGTTATGGTTAGAAAATATGATGTAGAAGATATGTAAGATACTTCTTCTGAAAAGCTTCACAGATGTCTGAAGATTGATCAGTAAGGAAAGCTTATTGAGTTATCAGAAGTTCATTAAAGAAAATGCAACATAAAATACATCAGAATCTCTGAGTATTATTGCATTTATGTCATGAAGAGAAATGGATGTAACATAGACAATTAAGTCTTGTTAACTTGAGAAAGGTATCTCAATTGAACAAACTTTGATTGGTCAAAATGTTATCTAAAGATATTTTCAGGAGCTCATGATACATGAATGTATCCTTATGTGTTCACCACTTTCTAACTCATGTGATTGATTGAAAGTATGAGCTTGAGAAGCTATATGGTGAAAATAAGTTTCTAATGTTCTTGTTCTTCACAACTAGATACCGATCCTGAAGAAAAAACAAGCTTGGAAAGAAATGGCTAAGGATCATGAATGATTAAATCATTATGACAAAGAAATTCAATAGAAATCGCTTGCATAATTATTCATAACAGAATATGATGTGAAATTATTTTGATTCTTATTGATTAGAATTATCTGGATATCCAAAAGCTACAAAGTACTCATAGGTACTTTCGTTTAAACTCAAATGATGACTAATTTGATAACAAGCTTGGAATCAATATCAAGCTAAATAGAAGAATGCAAAGCTGGATGATACCGTCTCTCTGTCAAAGGATATGGAACTACTAGTGAAGTTCAATATATAGAAATTAGTAGATGCTCTACCAAAAGCCGCTACAGTTCTTTTGATCTTTAGAAAAGAAAGAGAGAATTTGTCACTTTTAGATGAAATGTCTCTAAATGATTTAGCTTAGTTTAGTAAGAACAAGATTTCCATTCAAACCTTCTCAAGAAATACATCTTAGTTTGATGATACTTGTGTTTGTTGAAGATCTTAATTTATTCAAAAGTTTAAATTCAGATGATGCAAGAAGAAGTTAACATGTTTCCTCAGCGTATAACTACTCGGAAGTTTATGTTTAAGCTAAGAAACTAGTGGCCTTCTAGAAACGAGCCTTCTTGAAGAAGAAGCTTGATTTCTTGTGTGAAGATAGAAGATAGATGTTCAGAAGATAAATACTAGAGAAAGAATTTGGTTCTTCTCTTATGGTCATGATCAAGATAAATATCAGAAGATACATTTTCAATCCATCAAAAAGAAAGATGAAGAAGTTCAGAAGATGACTGTACCTTGCACAATTCTTAAAGATTTCTTGGATATTTCAGTAAGTAGAAAGATGAGGTTATCAGATAAGAAGATTATTTCTAGTGTTCAAACTAGAAAAAAATGTCCAGAAGGGGCGTATATTCTTCAGAGAAAGTATGCAAGAGAACTTCCTATGAAGTTTGAGATGTCAGAAAGTAAAGACCCCATGCATGCTACATGCATTCTAGAGAAAGAAGAAGCAGTATAGAGTTTGTCAGAAGCTCTATCGTGAGTATGCCAGAGAAAAATTAGAAAGTAAAAGTACTTACTCAGATACTATGAACGAAGAATCAGCTAGAATATTTTCAAATTCATAAATTATTTCAAATCCTAAACCCTGGTTTTAGACCTTCACCTCTCATCAACAATGGTTGAATCTTCTCAACGATCTTCTCAAACACCGAAGCAAGTTAGTCAGCAGACTATTCCTTATGAATGTCCCATCACTCTACAAACTTCTGTTAAGGAGCTTCATGTCTCTTGTGAAACAATGATGGATTTAAAAAATTTAAATGCTAATGGATGTGATCTTACTCACTCTCTTGATTTCCAAGGATGGAGCATATACTTTAAGAGATTGCAAGGACCTACCTATCCATTCTTGGTTAAAAAATTTTGGGTTCATGCATCAACAAGCACAAATGTTATCATGTCACCTATTTTAGGAAGAAGAATTATCATTACTGAAAAGACCTCTGATTTGTTATCGCATGATGGCACGAGCGTGAGAATCTCCAATGTTGCGATAGATAAGCAAAGGGAAGCCAAAATCATGGCCTCTATCTTCAAAGAAGGAACTATTTTTTACTCTAATAAGGATTCATCGTCTTATTTTCTGAAAGACACTCAGAGAGTCATGCTCAAGATTATGTTAGGATGTGTTTTCCATCGTCATTATATAAATTATATTAATGTTGTTCAGAAGTATGTTCTATACTTTTTGTTGAAAGGGATTAAGATTCATCTCCCAGTCATCTTGTTCAGATTCCTGAAAGAATCGATCATGAATTCTAGAAGTGAATTTCTTAATCCACCCCTTAAGTCTCCCAGCCACTTGCGACATTTCCAATTATTCCCCATGGTTCTAAAGATATTCTTTCGGACTCACCGTTTTTTATGCTGACTGCTTCCGGGGATGCATCTGCGGAAATAGTTTCGTATATGCATCCCCAGAATTTTAGCAGAACAATTTTTTTTGTAGATAAAACTAATTTTGTTAGTCGGGGATGCATATTTAATAATATACAACCATAAATAAAGTAATATGATATATATATATATATATATATATATATATATATATATATATATATATATATATACATACATACATATATGTATATATATATATACACTACATATTTAATAACATACAAATACTACGTCAATGTCATCATAAAAAAATACTACATGAATGTCATAGAAATAATGTACATCAAAATACTACATCAAAATAGACACCATCAAAATAACTACTATGTGTGCGAGAGTACATATGCACCCACTCCTCTGCCTCCGTCGCCTCGTCTCCCTTTATCAATAAAATATTTGGAAGTATTTTTTTGGGAATTTATCGTGTCCAAAAAGATCGGTTCTATTAAACTGTCGTTCAATGATCTCTATATTTCTAAGCTTGGGTTAAAATGGTTTGAATGTATCAATGGACCATATATTCTTTTAATATAGGTCATGAGGATCATTTTGGGTTAAAAAGTCAAACTTTAACTTTTTGGTTCAGATGGAAATTATACTGGATACCCCTAGTTTTCTGAGTTTTTGACTGGACATCCTTGAAGGAGCGTAAAACACAAGGAATGGGGGGGGGGGTTGGAATTGGGTTTTCTTAACAACTTAAAATTAACTTCTAAGACAAGTTGATTTATCCTGGTTCGTTTGAACTCAAACTACATCCAGTCCACCCGCCAAGATGATTTTGCCTCTATCACTTGAGGTCTTAATCCACTATTCAATAATTGAATACACACACTGACCTACAGTCAATGTCCTCTTGAGTCTTCTGACTGAAACTAGTCACTCAAGGGATTTAACTTATCTTTTACAATAATAATAAAATAATAACTATCTTGCTTCTAATAAAGCTATAATCACAATGTGATTTGTTACAAGAAAGTATAGCACGAATGAATAAGTTATGTCTCGTGGAAGCTGTCCTTCAAATCTTCAATTTGATTCCTTTATATACTGCTTGAGTGTTATAACCGTTGGAGACATCTTGAGCTAATTTTGGATATTAGTTAATACCATAAAATCCTTCCATAACAAGAGATACTTGTCTTTACCATTAATTGATATATTCTTTAATTAATGCCTTTAATATGAGAATCATCATCTTCTGGACATAAATCAGAGAGAATTAAATCTTGATACGCAGCTAATAAATCATGTCTTTAAATGATGGATTCTACAATGAATGTATCTTCTAATAAAGCACGTCTTCCTTCCAATAACTTCCTCTTCTACACATATAACAAAGAAAGTTATTAGAACTTCTATTCTTGCATAATAATAATTGTTATCATCAAAACTCTTAGAGGTTTAGAACCATAATTGTTCTAACAATCTCCCCCTTTTTGATGATGACAAAACATTTATTTAGATTTTAAGAATAGAGTTTAATAGGATTAGAAGAACTCCCTTCGATTAATTTAATTCAGAGATTTCTATTAGAGGTTCCTTCAGAAGTTTTATCCTTCGGAAGTTTTATCAGCCTTAGCTCCCCCTGAGTTGGTTACTTGACCTGTTTCTATTTTAGAATCACAACTCAAACAGTTTTATTAGAATATATATGTTAGAGGTAAATCTTGATAACTGCTATAGATCAAGATCTTCTACATTTCTCCCCCTTTTTGTCATTATTAAAAAGTAAAGATGCAGAAGGAAAAAAAATGAAGAAGCAAAGTGAAATAAGTTTTCATTAAACTGAGGCATAGCCAAAAAGAAAACAACCAGTAGGAATTAAACAGATATGATAAAGAGAAGATAAAACAGAAAATCAGGGAAGGGGATTCATCTTAGTAACTAATGCTTCCAGAAGAGACTTGATTTCAGAAGAAGATTCCACTTGCTTGCCAATCATAGTCATCAGTTCAGCATTAGTTTCATCTTGTTTGTCCAACCTTTTCTTGACCATCTCATTTTCCTTTTTCAATTCTTTTAAAGTCTTCAGCACAAGAGATGTTGAGATAGGTTCTTCAGCTTCTGTAGCAGCTTGATTTTCAGAATATGCTTCAGTTGATGGTGGTGGAGCAGAGTCAGCTTCCTGAGCTTCTTTAGAAGGAACTAAAACCATCTGAAGTCCAGAGTATGATTCCAGAGGTTCTGATTCAGTCCATGATTTGTTATCCAGAAGAAATGGCTTATTCTTTTCAATGTTTGAAACTACTTCTTTGAGATATTCACAGAAGTTCTGATGAGCGATATCATAACAGATATCCTTCAGCCTTTTGGTCTCAACATTGAACCATTTTCTGAATGTAGCCCAAAGAAAATCAGAAGCTGCTGGATCAGGAAGCTCTGAGCAAGCAACTTTCAGATCCTCTAACTTGATTTTCATTTCTACTTCAAAAGCAAGCAGTAGTGCATCAATGTCTGTTTTGGTTGGTTTTGGTTTTGGGGCTGGAATGACAGTTTTATTGGAGACAGAAGATAGTTTATGGAGAGCTTCTATGTTGATGGATGTTCTAAGAGGATTTTCTGGCTCAGATTCTCCTAGAGGTGTGTCTGGTATAGTTATGAATGTTGGTGAGTTTGGTGGTGTTGATTCATTGGAGGACAGAGAGCTTTCTCTGATGGGTGAGAGGTTAAAAGCTAGGCCATCAGCATGCAGAGGATGGAAACTACTAAGAGGGTTTGGTTCAAAAGATTGAAAAGGTGGAATTTGTTGGGATTCATGAGGTTGGAATGCATCAATATCAGAAAGAACATGTTGGAGGGCAGTATGTGTTTCGGCGGATGGGGAACGGTCTATATCAGATAGTGGTGTTGGATCAATGGGGATATCAAAGTCAGATAGAGTTTGAGGTTGATGAGTTTCATGTTCAGGTGGAGATAGTGAAGATAAGATAGAGGAGACAACATAAGTTGTAGGTATCACAGAGGGAATAGGGTCAGAAGGTGGAATGGGTTCAGAGGATGGGGTGGGTTCAGAGGGAGTTGGGTCAGAAGGAATTGGATCAAAAGGAATTGGGTCAGAAGGTGCTTCAGACATGACCACTGTTACTGCGTCTACCACAGAAATGAAATCAGGGGTAGAGGAAGAAGTACTTGTCCTTTTGATAGTTTTAGGAGCCTTCTGAGAAGTTCCTTCTCCAGCTTTCCTTTTCTTGCTCCTTGCTGATGCAACATCTGGAGCTAGTTGATTGAGTTCTGCTGCTTTGAACATGGGATCCACACCATCTTGTTTGCAAGAGTCTAAATATCTGACCACAACCTCTGGAGGTGTGTCAGCAGAAAATAATGGGAAGTTATGTAGAGGAATCTTCCTTGTTGTGATACCATCCCTAGAATACAAGATAGGGTCTTTCTTGATAGAGGTGATGAATTTCATCTTCTTGAGAGTCTTAGCATTGAGGGGCTTTCCAACATCAGGTTCTAGAAGTTCTACCTGCTTAGCTTCAATCAGATAATCCACCAATTTGTTTTCATCGAGGATATCAGAAATTAAGCATCCTAGAGGTATCCAGTCCCTCTTGGTCTTTTCTCCTTCTCTTGTTTGTTTGACACTGTTTTTCAGATGATTAAATAAAAAGTGGGCTAGGTTTACCTTCTTCTTCTTGGCAATGAAGTAAAGCAAGAACTGCTGATCCATGTTGATGTAGTCAGGGGAGTTGGTTGCTTTTCTATGACAGATTCTACCAAGGATGATCTTAGCCCATATTCTGAGATGATCCTTCAGATCTTTGATTTTGTTAGACGGTTGCCCATTTGTGAAAATTTCTTTTGCTATCAGTTTTGTGTCTGATAGTTTATCCATCTCACTGCACTTGATCCCATTTCCATCAGATTCAATGAGTCTAGCAATATGGTCTTCTAAGATAATGATTCTCTTCCCCAGAACATAAGAAGTAACGTGAGAATTTGAAGCGCTTGCAAAAACCTAGAATTCTTTAACCAACTTGGGGAAGACTGGTCCCATAAGACGATCAAAGTATTTTTCCCATCCTTGAGCTTTGACGGCGGGAAGCAAATCAAAACCATTCTCTTTCAAACTATCAAAATCCACGAATAGTTCACACAAGACTTCAAGCTTTTCAGTGGATGTGAGAAGAGTTTTCACAGGAGACACATATAGCACATTTGTTGATGAATCCTTTGGTGGTTGAGAGGTGGAAGACATAGTTACTAAGATGAGGGTTTAGGGTTTCTAAAAAAATTTCAGAGAAGACGAAGAGGTGAAAATTTTTGACAGTAAAATAGCAATGAAGGTAAAAGAGAAAAGTGAGTGTAAAAAAATGTTTATATAGGGAAAAATTTCATTGAAGATTACGAGAAATTAGTGGAAAATATTAATTTAAAAATCATAATGATGGAAAGTAATAAATGCAGCTGACAAAGGGGAAGGCGTAAAGATCTTGTAACAGTTACCAAAAAGATATTTGCCTTGATTGTGTCAAGTCAGCCTTTTCAGTTTCCCAGAATTTGAACAGATGTCCTTCTGTAGAGGACAGTTGTCCAATTGCATGTTCTGTCACTCTTCAGAGTTTGGATACTTGTTCTGATTCTGATAGGATTCCTTAGAACTTTGTTGACACGTGTTGATGTAAAGATCTGCATGTTATTCTTTTGAACAAAAAGTTCTCAGAATTAAACAGTTAGAATAAGGAAATTATAATTTCTGAAAGAATAAAACAGAGGTTTTAGTTCAGAACTTCTGAGAGATAAAAACATACAATTAAAGCATTTTCATTCTGGACATAATTTCATACTAAGGTTGGTTAGAATGAAATTAAATCTATCTTCAGGAAGGGGTTTAGTAAAAATATCAGCCCATTGGTGATTTGTGTCTATCAATTTTAACATTAAGATTCCCTTCTGAGTATAGTCCCTAATGAACTGATGTTTAACTTCTATGTGTTTAGCTCTAGAGTGTAAAATTGGATTTTTAGAGAGACAGATAACAGAAGTATTATCACAGAGGATGGGAATGTTACTCTCATAAATATTGAAGTCCTCAAGCTGATTTTTCATCCAGAGCATCTGAGTACTGCATCCACCTGCTGCAATGTATTCAGCTTCTGCAATTGATAATGTTATCGTTGATTGCCTTTTGCTAGACCAAGAAATTAGATTATCTCCCAGAAATTGACAACTTCCAGAAGTACTTTTTCTTTCTGTTCTGTCTCCAGCAAAATCAGCATCACAGTATCCTACAAGTTTGTAATCTTTGGATCTTCTATAGTATAGACCAAGATTAGTAGTACCTTTCAGATACCTAAAAATTCTCTTAACTGCTGTTAAGTGAGTTTCTCTAGGATCTGATTGGAATCTAGCACATAAACAAACACTGTATAGAATATCTGGTCTAGAAGCAGTTAGATAGAGGAGAGAGCCAATCATACCTCTATAGATTTTCTGATCTACTTTCTTACTTACCTCTTCTTTCTCCAGAATACATGTAGGATGCATCGGAGTTTTAGAGATGGTACTTTCTGATAAATCAAATTTCTTCAGAAGTTCTTTGACATATTTGCTTTGATGAATATATGTTCCTTCTGATGTTTGATTGATTTGGATTCCCAGAAAGAACTTTAATTCTCCCATCATGCTCATTTCAAATTCTGCCTGCATAGACTTAGAAAATTCCTTTCCCATAGAACTTTTAGTAGAACCAAATATTATATCGTCTACATAAATTTGGCATATCAGAATGTCATTTTTAATGTTTTTACTGAAGAATGTTGTATCCACTTTCCCTCTAATGAAATTATTTTCCAGAAGAAAATTGCTTAGTCTTTCATACCAAGCTCTGGGAGCTTGCTTCAGACCATATAAAGATTTTTTGAGTTTGAAGACATGTTCTGGAAATTTTGTATTTTCAAAACCAGGGGGTTGGTGCACATACACTTCTTCATCAATATAACCATTTAAAAATGCACTATTGACATCCATTTGATATAGAATGATATTATGGTTTACAGCAAATGAAATTAGAAGTCTAATAGATTCTAACCTGGCGACTGGGGCATAGGTTTCTGTGTAGTCAATTCCTTCATGTTGACTATAACCTTGTGCAACCAGTCGTGCTTTATTTCTGACAACTTCTCCTTGCTCATTTAGCTTGTTTCTGAATACCCACTTGGTGCCAATGATGTTGAATCCTCTGGGCCTAGGAACTAGATCCCATACATCATTTCTGGTGAATTGATTAAGTTCATCTTGCATAGCCAGAATCCAATCATTTTCTGAGAGAGCTTCTTCTACAAAAGTTGGTTCAATCAGGGAGACTAGTCCCATTAGAGATTCTTCAGAGTTTCTGAATGATGATCTTGTTCTGATTGGTTCATCCTTCTTTCCCAAGATTTTGTCTTCTGGGTGATTTAGCTTGCTTCTGGATAATTTCTTCTGAGTGGGTTCTTCAGAGCTTGTTGGAGTGATTGTCTTGTTTTGTTCTGTAGGTGATTGTTCTTCAGATGTTCTGTTTGTAGAGATTTCAACTTCTATATCTGCAAGAGATTCATTCTGCTTTGGTTTTTCAGAACCAAGCTTATCATCAAATCTGACATAAATAAACTCTATGACTATACGTGTTTCTGTGTTGTATACTCTGTATCCCTTTGAACGTTCAGAGTATCCTAACATATAACACTTCTGTGCCTTAGAGTCAAATTTATTCAGAGGATCATTAGTATTCAGAATAAAACACTTGCACCCAAAAGGATGAAAATATGAAATGTTGGGCTTTCTGTTCTTCCACAATTCATAAGGAGTCTTTTCAAGAATAGGTCTTATAGAGATTCTATTCTGAATATAGCATGTTGTATTTACTGCTTCTGCCCAAAAATGTTTAGCCATGTTAGTCTCATTGATCATGGTTCTGGCCATCTCTTGCAATGTTCTATTCTTACGTTCTACAACCCCATTTTGTTGTGGAGTTCTAGGACAAGAAAAATCATGAGAGATGTCGTTTTCATTAAAGAATGATTCTAATTTTTTGTTTTCAAATTCTCCACCATGATCACTTCTGACTTTAATAATTTTAAATTCTTTTTCATTTTGAACTTGTTTGCAGAAGTTAGAGAATACAGCAATTGACTCATCCTTATGTCTAAGGAACTTTACCCATGTCCATCTGCTGAAGTCATCTACGATCACCAATCCATACTTCTTGCCACTGACTGAAGCAGTTTTCACTGGTCCAAACAAGTCAATATGCAGAAGTTCTAGTGGTCTAGAGGAAGATACAACATTTTTAGCTTTAAAGGCAGGTTTTGAAAATTTGCCTTTCTGACATGCTTCACACAGAGCTTCTGAGTTGAACTTCAAGTTTGGAAGTCCTCTGACCAGATTGAGTTTGTTAAGTTGAGATAATCTTCTCATATTAACATGTCCCAATATTCTGTGCCAGACCCATTGCTCAGTTTCCACAGACATTAGACATTTTACATTCTGATTTTTTAATTCAGAAAGTTTTATTTTATATATGTTGTTCTTTCTCTTTCCACTGAAGAGGATTGTTCCATCTTTCTGACTAACAGCTTTACAGAACTTTTGATTGAAGATTATGTCATAGCCATTATCACTTAATTTACTTATGGATAATAGATTATGAATTAATCCTTCTACCAATAGAACATTAGAGATAGAGGGAAGATTTCCATTACCAATAGTTCCAGAGCCAATTATTTTTCCTTTTTGGTTGCCTCCAAAACCTACATGGCCTCCAGCTTTTAATTCAAGACTTTGGAACATATGCTTTCTTCCCGTCATGTGTCGTGAGCATCCAGAGTCCAGGTACCAAGATTGGTGTTTCAGATTTGTTGTTAAAGACATCTGCAATATACACAATTTTATCTTTGGGTACCCATATTTTTCTGGGTCCTTGTTTGTTAGTTTTCACAATCTTCTGATTTATTTTAGGTTTCAAATCATAACTTGTGGAACAAGATGACTCACTAGTATATATTAAGTCATGATTATGACCATAGGTAAAATGAGAGTTTAGAGGAGTATTAACTTTTATGACAACGTCATCAATCTTTTTAAACTTCAGAGTTTCCTTTTCTTTAGTATACCCTATGCCTCTTCTATCATTTCTGCTAACTCCATAGATCATAGATGCAATTTTGCTTCTATCTATGCTTTTAGTTAGAAATTTTTGAAAACTATAGTCATATTGCTTTATGATACTATCAGAATTGAGTAGATCTTCTAATTCAGATTCCTTCTGAGCTTTAAGTTTTTCAAGAGAGTTTTTGCATTCAAAGATATTTTCTTTCAGCTCAGAGTTTTCTGTTTTTAGTTTTCTAACTTCTTCTAATTCAGATACCAGGCTTTGTTTCATGTCTTTGTATTTGAATTGAAGCTTTTGATATTTTTCAAGAATTTCTGAGAGGCTAGCTTCTAATTGAGATCTAGAAAGTTTAGAGAATACCTCTTCTGTGTCTGAGTCTGATTCTGATTCTGATGAGTGATCATCTTCTAGTACTTTTTACATTAGTGCAATGTTAGCATGTTCATCTTCTGAATCTGACTCTGCTTTAGATGATTCAGAATCATCCCATGTTGCCATGAGACTCTTTTTCTTTTATATGTTGAAT
The DNA here is from genome assembly GCA_963966055.1 of Lathyrus aphaca. NCBI lineage: Eukaryota > Viridiplantae > Streptophyta > Magnoliopsida > Fabales > Fabaceae > Lathyrus > Lathyrus aphaca. The sequence goes on along the minus strand of OZ014519.1, from coordinate 694,759,441 downwards.
TTGTTTCTGGGTTTCTCTTTCTGGAGTTTTGGACATTCACCCTTGTAATGTCCTGGTTCTTTGCACTCGTAGCACACTACTTCTTTGCTTCTGGGTTTCTTGTGACCAGATGTTGCTTCAGAGTGATTGCTTGTTCTTCTGGTATTTCTGAACTTCTTCTGACGATGCTTCCAGAGTTGTTGGACTCTTCTGGATAGAAGAGATAATTCATCTTCTTCTGATGAGCATCCAGAACTTTCTTCTTCTTCTGCCTGTAAAGCTTTAGAACCAAATTTGTTAGATTTAAGAGCTACAGACTTACCTTTCTTCTAGGGTTCATCTTCTTCTAGTTCTATCTCATGACTTCTCAAGGAGCTGATCAGTTCTTCTAAAGATATTTCGTTCAGATTTTTTGATAGCTTTAGAGCAGTGACCATGGGCCTCCAAGCCTTTGGCAAGCTTCTGTTGATCTTCTTTATATGATCTGCTGTTGAGTAGCCTTTGTCCAGAACTTTCAGTCCAGCTACCAGAATTTGGAACCTTGAGAACATTTTTTCAATTGTCTCATCTTCTTCCATTTTGAATGCTTCATACTTCTGGATGAGGGCCAGAGCTTTTGTCTCCTTGACTTTAGTGTTGCCTTCATGTTTCATCCTCAGGGAATCAAACATGTGTTTGGCTGAGTCTCTGTTTGTAATTTTCTCATATTCTGTATATGAGATAGCACTCAGAAGTATGGTTCTGGCTTTGTGATGATTTCTGAACTCCTTCTTCTGTTGAGCTGTCATATTTTTTCTTTCAATCTTCTGACCATCTGCTCCAACAGGATGAGTGTATCCATCTGTCACCATGTCCCAAAGATCTCCATCCAGAGCTAGAAAGTAACTTTCCAAAACATCCTTCCAGTAGTCAAAGTTGTCACCATTGAACACTGGAGGTTTTGCATTGATCTTGTCATTTTGGTAGTCATTGTTGTTGTTGCCAGCGTCTGCCATGTGTTTTAACTTCTGGATCTTTTACTGACACGGTTAAGTGTATTTCTCAGAACCTAGCGCTCTGATACCAATTGAAGGAGCGTAAAACACAAGGAAGGGGGGTTGGAATTGGGTTTTCTTAACAACCTAAAATTAACTTCTAAGACAAGTTGATTTATCTTGGTTCGTTTGAACTCAAACTACATCCATTCCACCCGCCAAGGTGATTTTGCCTCTATCACTTGAGGTCTTAATCCACTATTCAATAATTGAATACACACACTGACCTACAGTCAATGTCCTCTTGATTCTTCTGACTGAAACTAGTCACTCAAGGGATTTAACTTATCTTTTACAATAATAATAAAATAATAACTATCTTGCTTCTAATAAAGCTATAATCACAATGTGATTTGTTACAAGAAAGTATAGCACGAATGAATAAGTTATGTCTCGTGGAAGCTGTCCTTCAAATCTTCAATTTGATTCCTTTATATACTGCTTGAGTGTTATAACCGTTGGAGACATCTTGAGCTAATTTTGGATATTAGTTAATACCATAAAATCCTTCCATAACAAGAGATACTTGTCTTTACCATTAATTGATATATTCTTTAATTAATGCCTTTAATATGAGAATCATCATCTTCTGGACATAAATCAGAGAGAATTAAATCTTGATACGCAGCTAATAAATCATGTCTTTAAATGATGGATTCTACAATGAATGTATCTTCTAATAAAACACGTCTTCCTTCCAATAACTTCCTCTTCTACACATATAACAAAGAAAGTTATTAGAACTTCTATTCTTGCATAATAATAATTGTTATCATCAAAACTCATAGAGGTTTAGAACCATAATTGTTCTAACAATCTTCTGAGGTATTTCAATCCTATGAATGGACTTCCAAGGTGTATATGAGCTATTTAAACCATTCCATATGGAATTGGCTCATGTCCTGATGAAAATTTCAACTTTGGGTTCCCTGATCAATTAGAAACTCTGATTTGGGAACTGTGAAACCCTAGTCTTGTGATTGATGATCACTACATCTTTTGGACTTGTAGATGGCTAGTCAAAGTCATATCCATATTTCTCGATAACAAGTGGAGGCCTTGGCTCCTTTTTCCATGAAAAATTTCATCTGGAGGACTTAGTTAACTGAAACCCTAATTGGCGATACTGATGACTCGGGGCCCAGATCACTGAAATTTCTATACAGTATTTGAATGAATCTTCCTCATTTTATAATAGTTGATCCTTTTAGAATGATTTAAAGTTTGAAAATATTAGGAATCAATTATTTTTCCTTTTCCTGAATCCCCTAAGGGACTCAGGAATCCTGATTCATTGCGGGGAGATTGTCCAGACCAGTCTGACACAGTCCTTAGGTCAGTGGATTTCTTTTGATGAGGTACATATTTTAGGGTCAAAATTTAGGGTATGAAAAATACTCCCCAATATCATTTGAAATCCTCACAACCTAGTTCATTTATAACCCAAATTGAGATAACAAATATATTTCTGCATCAACACTCTCGCACTCGACACAACAACACTAAAGACATCCACATCACTCGCATCGACACTCTCACACCCGGCACAACTAAATTAGAAGCATTAAGCTCTAACACCCGTAAATATTGTTAGCCCTAAATCTATCTCTAGCATCTAGAAACTAATAGATAATCATCCCTAATCAAGGTTTATGATGTTTATCTCTAACACAACCCAAACCCCGAGCATAAGTAACAATCAAGGACAATCATCGATAAAGATTTGTAAAGCACATTTAATATAATTCCATGGGTAAAAAATATACACGGGTTCAAAATAACTAAATATACAACAACCCAATAAAGAGAAATACATAGAGACGATTAAAAGAGGAACCAAACATTTATTGGCTTGTCAACAATAATCGATGAGAGATTCAACTCTGGATCATCCAAATGCAAGCTTCAATGTTGTTTTCTAAGCTAAATCTTACTGAAAAATGAGTTTGATGGAGTCGGGAGCTAAAATCCCTAAAACCATAAACCTAAAAATGAATGAAATGAACTAATAAAGAATTTTGGTTTAGACAGTTTTGCTCAGCAAAACTGAGGCTTTGCCTAGTGGAGTAGTTTATTTCTCTTACACAGCCAACACAAAATACAACCTGGCAGAAAATATCAAATTTCACCAGCAAAGGAGGGATTCGCCCGACGAAAGGCTCAAACTTCACCCAGCGAGCAAGACACAAGCCAAGGTCAGTAGCTACTAGAATGTCTTTATTTTCGTCATGCCGCAGCTTCGCCTGTCGAAGGGAAGTTTCGCCTAGTGGAAAGAAGCTTCGTTCGATGAAGCATGACAAACAACAATTCTTCTAATGTATTTATCCCAGCAAAATAAGCTTTGTTATTTTGGCTTCCAGCTTCTCTGCAATGGCATTGTTTCTTTGCCTTATTCCTTTTATTGATCCAAATGGAGCATCCTGGAGATTTTATTAATCATTGCTCCAAAAATGCTTAATTACCTACAAAATGAAAGGAAAATCATCAAACGATAGATAAATGAATAAAAAATACAAGTATACACTAACTAATGTATTTATACACAAAGTTGGAGAATTATTCAAGGAAATAACACTAAAACTTGATAAGTATTAGAAAACTATATATACAAAACACTACAAAATGACTCTTATCAAACTCTCCCCAACTTAAACTTGTTTGTCCTTAAATAAGAATCAACTAGCTCAGTGAAACAAACACAAAAACCTAAAAATCATAAGTCAACAATAACATAATCACATAACAAGTGGTAAATACAAAAATAGAGCCAAACATCCTAAAATAACACAAGTAAAAATGTGAATCATACCTAGTAAAAACAATCATCGGTAGATGAAAAACACAAAATGAGGCACTTTTCACTCACACAATAATCTTGCAAACAAAAGATTAAATTATGCACTCATCCAAAAATAATATTGAAAACATAAAAGCAAGAATCATAAGGGCTTTAAGGTTGTAGTGTGGTCAGGTAAACAAACAAATAGCAATTTTAAAGGTAATTGAAACAAAAACTATCCTAAACCTAAGGGAGTGATCAACTCACAAAGACTCAAACACAAAATTCCAATCAAATTCCTCCAAAATCAAGTGTTACACAAAACATAATACTTATTTAGTACAATTATTTGAACTCTTTTTGTTTCCTTTCTCAAGGATTTTCTTTTTCTTGTCCTTTTTTCTTTTCTTTTCTTTTTCATATTTTTCTCTTTTTTTCTTTTCTTTTTCAACCTCATAGAAGCCAACCAATGATTAAACAAGCATTCTCTCCACAACTTGAATTCGACTACATAATCAGGAGAATACTCCCTACTTTCTAAAGTAAGGTAAAAATTCATACAACAACACAAAGTTGAGGGTTCAAGAAAAAAATTCAACCAAACTCCATACAAAAAGTGAATTCAATACTCATAGACAAGCATTAAGTTCAAACAACATGGATAATGATAGAAAGACTCAAAATGGGTTATCGAATGCTCACACACTCACACTGTGAATTGACTATTTGGCTAGGTAGTTGTGCTCAAAATGAACCAAAATGCCTTGATCCTTTTCACGCTTTCATATAATTAACACAAACAAAAGATTAAGCATAACAAAATCCAGTTAGAATAAGAATGTCAGTACTCCGTGTATATAAGAACAATGGAAGGCTACCTCATAAAAAGGGTGGGAACTAAAGTGATTCACATCAAGAACAAGTATACAAAAGAATGAATGGCATGGAAGTTTATAAAAACGTATCGTGAATATACTAAAGTCTAGAAAGCGACAAACACATACCTTGAACGTGTACAAAACTTTAACAAAATCATTACCATACACTCGCAAGTTGAAATGATCAAACTTGGAAAATCACTTCAAATTCCTCAAGCTACTCAAAACAAGCTCAAAGGCAAACACAAAAACTATTAATATAAAAAAACTAAAAGACTGGGTGAAAATGGATTAAACAAGTTATAAAGTGAAGGTTTAAGAATTTAACAAACAATCTGAGTACAACATGTTTAATGAATGTTCACCACACTACCTAAGCTAGAATGAAAAAAGTAATAACGGAACAAAAAACGATAAAAAATGCTTGTTTTACGTCGTAATATTGACTTTACTGTGCTTATCTAGTAACTTCCTCCCATAATTCCATCGCGATACCTCACCGTGCAAACCAAAAGACAATGTCCTAACCAAACACTTAAACAAATGTTACGAGAACAAAATGTATGAAAAACTTGAACAGACATAATGGAAAATAAAAGTAAGAAAAGTATCTATTCAAGCATATATACAATAGACAATTATGTACAAAGCTCCTTAATGTCAAAACTATCGCAATGCAATTCAATATCAAAACCAATCCCCGACAGCGACACCATTTTGTTGAAAGAGTTATAGCGGCAAGAAACACAAGATTTGGAAGTATTTTTCCAGGAATTTATTGTATTGTGTCCACAGAGATCAGTTCTACTAAATTGTCATTCGATAATCTCTAAGTTTCTAAGCTTGGGTTAAAATGGTTTGAAGCATAGAAACAAAAAATTAAATATTAACACAAAAATAATTCATTCTTCAGAGAAAAGAAACTTGTCAGGCATGCATATAATCCACTCGTCACAAACTTAAACTTATCGACCAATTATACTCAACCTACAACTCATCAATATGATATGGCATCGCTCATAACCTAAGTCCTTTCTAAGCCAAATTGAGAGAACAAATGTATTCCTACGTTGACACTTTCACACCTGACACAACAACACAAAAGACATCCATATCACTCTCTTTAATACTCTCGTGTCTGACACAATTAACACGGAAGTATTAAGCTCCGACACCCATCAAGATCGTTATCCCTAAATATATCTCTAGCATCTAAAAACTAATAAATAATCATCCCTAATCAAGGTTTGTGATGTTTATCTCTAACACAACCCAAACCCCGAGCATAAATCAAAACTCAAGAACAATCACTGATAATGATTTGTAAAGAACATTTAATATAACTCCATGGGCGACAAATATACATGAGTTCAAAGTAAATAAATATAAAACAACCCAACAAAAGAGAAATACATAGAGAAGATTAATAGAGGAACCAAACATTTATTGGTTTGTCAACACCAATCGACGAGAGATTTAACTCCGAATCATCCAAATGCAGGCTCCAATGTTGTTTTCTAAGCTAAATCTTATTGAAAAATGAGTTTGATGGAGTTGGGAGCAAAAATCCCCCAAACCATAACCCAAAAAATTAATGAAATGAACTAATAAATAATTTTTCCCCAGACAGTTTCGCCCAGCTAAAGTGAGGCTTTTCCCGACGGAGCGCTTTATTTCTCTCTCACACAGCCACACAAAATACAGCCTGGAAAAAATATCTACTTTCATCCAGCAAAGGAGGGCTTCGCCCGACGAAAGGCTCAAACTTCACCCAACGAGTAAAACGCGAGCCAAAGTCAGTAGCAACTGGAATTTCTTTATTTTCCATATGCCGCAGCTTCGCCTAGTGAAGGGAAGTTTCTCTCAGCGGAAGGAAGCTTTGCCCGTCAAAGCATGACATACAACAATTCTTCTGGTGTATTTATCCCAACGAAAGGCAGTTTCTCCCAGCGAAACAGGCTTCGACCAACGAAATTTGGCAGATTGAACTTCATTATTTTGGCTTCCAGCTTCTCTGCAATGGTTTTCTTAATTTGCCTTCTTCCTTTTATTGACCCAAATGGTGCATCCTGGAGGTTTTATTACTTATGGCTCCAACAATGCTTAGTTACACTATGCCAAAAATGACATTTAACAGCGCACCTTAGACAGCGCTTTATAAAGAAAGCGCTGCTATAAGTTAAAATTAAAAGAAAACACGAAAAATGGTCCAATAAAATAATAAAAGCGCTGCTAAAAGTCATACCTTAGACAATGCTTTTGAAAAAGCATTATTTAAGATAGACCTTAGACAGCGCTTTCTAAAAGCGCTGTCTAAGGTATATCTTAAACAACACTTTTTCAAAAGCGCTGTCTAAAGGCTTTCAATTTAAAAAAATTAAAATCAAAAGCGATGTCTAAGGTTGACCTTAGACAACACTTTCCACCAAAGCGCTGTCTAAGGTCTAATTATATGAAAAATACGCAGTTTCTATTTTCATTTCTTTCTTTCCCTCTCTCTGCGAACGAACCGTGCGGACGCCATTTTCGCCCTAGAAGCTTCAAAAGCCACCGTCGTCCACCACCGTGCTCCTCTGTGAAGTGCATTGTTGCCGTCGTGCTCCTTCCTCCACCGTACACCATCTCATTTTTTGGTAAGTTTCTTCTCTGTTTAGGGCTTTGTTGAAGAAGTTCTTATATTGGTTTAAGCTTTTTTTAACTATATACAGTTGACATTATTAGTTTAAGCTCTTTTTAACTTATATTGGTTGAAATTATATTGGTTTGAAATTATATAGTTGATATTGTTGTTGACATTGTTGACATTGTTGTTGACATTGTTATAACTTATATTGGTTTAAGCTCTTGTATATAGTTGACATTATTAGTTTAAGCTCTTTTTAACTTATATTGGTTGAAATTATATTGGTTTGAAATTATATAGTTGATATTGTTGTTGACATTGTTGTTGACATTGTTATAGCTTATATTGGTTGAAATTATATTGGTTTGAAATTATAAAGTTGATATTGTTAACTTATAACTTACTTTTGTTAACTTATATATTTATAACTTATATAGTTGATCCATTTTTTGTTATAACTTACTTTTGTTAACTTATATTGTTATAACTTATATAGTTGATATTCTCAATACACAAAAATACAAAAAATTATATTGGTTTGAAAATAATATGGATCCCTTTTTTGTTATAACTTATATTGGTTTGAAATTATATTGGTTTGAAAATAATATGGTTTGAAATTATATTTGATATCTTTGGTTTCTTTATTACAGGTTAGATATGGCCACTAATGATGATCACCCACTTGATGATCATTCTACGCATGAAGGAGGTAGTAAAAAAGTATCTACGGAAGAAGAGATTAGAAGAGGCATAACGGTGATGAGGAGAGTGATCCATGGTAGAGACCGAGGCATCATTCTAGATGTGCATTGGAGCGATCTTGGGTTGCTTATAGAACCTAACGGTCATACCTTGACTAGTTTCGTTGGTGCACTTGTAAGGAATGAGATTCCCATTACTTGTGATGATTGGAGAAACAAAGAGTTGAATGAATCCAAACAAAAAATTTGGACCGAGATAAAGGTACAATAACGCACATTATGTTCTTTAAATTACTTGCATTCCTTCCAATTTATGTTCTTTAAATTACTTGTACTAACGCACAATCTGTATGTTTTTCTTAGAGGTGTTTCAACATCGAAGACGATAGAAGAGATTTTTGTCTGAAATTGGTCGGAAAGCTACTAAGAGGGTTTAGAAAATTTTTATCATCCAAGTATCTTAGGGATGCAGATGGTAATCATGTTGATGCGGAGCTTCCAAAGAAATATGAAAGTTTGATTTCACAAGAAGAATGGAAAACGTTCAAATCCAAACGAAAGGACCCAACATTTAAAAGAATAAATGACACAAATCGGGAAAGAGCATCAAGTCCCGCGTATCCATACCGAAAAGGACGTGTCAGATATGGACGCTTAGAACAATCTATGGTAAGTATCTATAAATTGCAATAATATATTTGTTCATCATATATGAGTTTTATTTGATCATATTGTATGACTTAATGTGTAGTTGCAGAAGGAGAAAAGTTCTGAAAGATCTCTTCCTGCACATGTTTTGTGGAAGGAAGCCCGTATGGGCAAATCTGGAGTTGCTAAAGAAGATGTTCTACAGGTGTATGAGAAATGTGTAAGTATAACATTATTTCTTTAATTAAATAAAAACTTTATTAACAAATATTTGACAAGTATTCGATATTCATCTGATTTTCAGGAGGCGCTATCTCAGTCAGCTTTATCTCCAGATGATACTAGGAGCATACTTAGTCGGGCATTAGATGTCTGTGAGTATTCGGGTCGGGTGAGGGGTAAGGGATTTGGGGTCACTCCGACCTCCTTGAGTATTAAAAAGGGAAAGGCTCCTAGTAATCGAGAGCTTAATGAAAAATTGGAAGCAATGCAAGCTGAGCTTGATGCATTAAGGAAAGAAAAAGAGGCTAGCGCTTCAGCATGTTTTAAAGATGCTTCAGAAAAAGATAGTATCAACTGTAACTTTCAACCGACCATTCCAGATGTAATTATATATATATATATATATATATATATATATATATATATATATATATATATATATTTGTCTTAAATTGAACTATTAGCTTAAATTATGTAATTGACATATATACACATTATTAACAATTTCATTTTATTATTGGTTTTAGGGCATTTCCCATTGTCAGCTATATTTATCATCACCATATTATCGGATGTTTGGCAAGGAAAAAATGCATAACAATAGCGGAGAATTACTTCATACTAGACAGCTCCTTACTGGATGTTTGAAAGTCTCGGTTGAAATTGCAATTGAGCCGAATGCATTATTACCATATCCTGACGATGTTTCGGATGCAACAACGGTGGAACAAGCATTAGGTTTGTTTGTTGCATGGTCGACAAGCCTCATTAGCGTAGGATATGAGGTATGCCTAAAACCATTATGAACCTTTGTTAACCTTAATGTGTAGATTCAAAGTTTTTACGCACATTTTATGTACATTTTTTACTTGGTTATGTTAATTAGACTCCAACAAGATCCAAGTCAAAAGATAAGGCTATTTCGCGGCATACCGAGTCCGTTGTTTCAAAAAAAACAGGTACATTACAATTATATGACATTTATGCATGGAATATGTTAAATTCTTAATTTTATAATTCATCTAACTATTTATATGATATGTAGCTTCATGATAATGAGGTTAGCAACGTCTCCACACAACAAAAAAAGGTTGGTTCTAAGAAGACCGCGGATAGGAAAAAACCTACCTCCAAGTATAGGTCGTGCCTTTGGATGTTTCTAGTGATGACAGATATTCCGACCGGAGGTGTTCGTTTTATACATATGGAGGAAGGTATTTTTGGCTTTGAATACGAACAATCAGTTGGTAATGAAGAATTTATGCAAGTTTTTGGTCGTGAAGAAATAGGCGTCAATGTTGTCAATACATACGTGAGGTATATCCGGTCTACTTTGTTATATTAATTGAACAACTTATTCACTTTATGTTTCAAATGAATAGTCTAATGTTAATGATGTTTTTATTTAAGGTTTTTGTATGACAAAGTGATGTGCCCAAGTGGATTGGACCAAAGATTTGGATTCTTAAGCCCCGCGTCCGTCAACTTAGCTTTAATCTTAAGTAGAACAGATGACGTGATGGTGTACGTTCTTAACCTCTTCATGGCCAACAAAGATACAAAAAAGTTGTTCTTTATACCGTTTAATACTGGGTTAAATTTTCATTCTAAATTCATCTATTATAGTTATTTTGTATTTTGACGTCGTGTAGAAAATTTACATCTAACATTTGTTTAATCATACAGTGGACATTGGTTGTTCCTCGCAATCAATCCTATTAGAGAAATTGTATATTATCTTGACTCGTTAGGGAATGATTGGACAACATACCCGAATATGAAGAACACGATTGACACGTAAGTGAGATTGTTCCAAATATTCTTGTGTGTATTTATTAACTTATGTGAATTGTTCTAATTATTCATTTATATTTTATTAGCATCATACAAGCTTTTCGAGCCCAAAGAGATGTCCAAGTATCAAAGAGGAGAGCCAACAACATTACATGGATAAAAGTGGTGGTATATTATTAATTATCGCATTTTTTATTATATTAGTGATGATACTTGATAAAACTTAGGATTTATCCATATTTTCTTTTCATCTGTAGTGTCCTCGGAAATGTAATCAAATAGATTGCGGATATTACATGTTAAGGTTTATGAGAGATACTCTTTCTTTGGGCCGATTAGAGATTCCATCCGATGTATGTATTTCTAACTTATGAGTTATTTTAATATTTAACACATATCTCTAATATAATTAAATAGTTGAAACTAAATCAAACTATGTTATATTATTATGTAGTACTTTGATAAATTCAAGTGTGCATATTATTCAAAAGATCAAATAGAAGAAATGAAAGAGGAATGGTGTCAATACATTATAGAGTTCGGTGTTTTATCATGTATAATATTGTACTCTTACTTTAATTTATGAGAATTTAAATATGTGTAACTTTGTACCTATAATATTGTATTCTTTTAATTGAATTACAATCTTTGTGTTGTTTCAGGACCTATGTAGATTTGAAGCAATGCTTTGGTTGGATGCAAAAGTAGTATAAGTAATGATTTGTAATATGTTTGAATTTGTACATTTGTAGCAAAGGTAGTATAAGTAATATGTACATTTGTATGTATATATGTTTGAATTGCCAATCCATTATGATATATATTTTTTTGGTGCATAAATTGGTACATTTAAATAGGCCAAATTGAATTGTTTTGAATATCCAAATTGTGATATTTTTCTGGAAAAAAACTGGTTCAAAAACAGCTCAAAATTCTGGTTGAAAAACCTGGTATAAATCGGGGTTTAAAAAAAATTATATAAAAATTTTCGTATACCTTAGACAGCGGTTTAAAGAAAAAGCGATGTCTAAGGTGGGGCTTAGAAAGCGCTTTAACTAAAAGCGCTGTCTAAGGTGGGGCTTAGACAGTGCTTTGCCAAAAGCGCTGTCTAAGGTATACCTAAAAAAGTTAAAATAGGTGGGGCTTAGACAACGCTTCTCTTAAAGCGTTGTCTAAGGTATACCTAAAAATGTCAAAAAGCGTTGTCTAATGGTACCATAGACAACACTTTTTATTAAATATACCACACTTTAGACAACGCTTTTAAGATTTAAAAGAGCGCTATCTAAACCTTTAGCAGCGTAGGTTTAGACAGCGCTTTAAAACGCTGTCTAAGACCAAAAAAAGCGCTGTCTAAGGTCTTGTTTGGTGTAGTGTTACCTACAAAATGAATGGAAAATCATCACACGATACATAAATGAATTCAAAACACAAGTATACACTAACTAATGTATTTATACACAAAGTTGGAGAATTATTCAAGGAAATTACACTAAAACTCGATAAGTGTCACAAAACTATATATACAAAAACACTGCAAAATGACACTTATCAAACTCTCTCGAACTTAAACTTATTTGTCCCTAAACAAGAATCAACTAGCTCAAAGAAACAAATGCAAAACCCCAAAAAATTACTGGTAAACAAGTTTTTGAAAAACAAAAACAAATGAATGGTTCAAATGCAAAACAGTACACACAAAGTAAATACTTACCACTAAACTACAACAATAACATAATTACGAAACAAATGCTAAATACAAAATCGTGTCAAACATCCTAAAACAACACAAGTTCAAACGTTAATCACACCTAGTAAAAACAATCATTAGTAGATGAAAAACACAAAATTAGGTACTTTTTCACTCACACGACAATCTTGCAAACAAAAGATTAAATTATGCACACATCCAAACATCATATTGAAAACATAAATGTAAAATCATAACGACTTTTAAGGTTGTAGTGTGGTTGGGTAAACAAACAAGGGGCAATTTCTAAAGGTAATTGAAACAAAAACATGCCTAAAACTAAGGGAGTAATCAACTCACAAAACTCAAACACAAAATTCCAATCAAATTCTTCAAAAATCCCAAGTGTTACACAAATTACAATACTTATTTAGCATAATTATTTGAACTCTTTTTGTTTTCTTTCTCAAGGATTTTTTTTCTTCCTTTTTTTCTTTTCTTGTTTTTTCATATATTTATCTCTTTTTTTTCAACCTCATAGAAACCAACCAATGAGTAAGCAATCATTATCTCCCCAATATGAATTCAACTAAATCATCATGTGAATACTCCCTACTTTCTAAGAAAAGGTAAAAATTCATACAACAACACAAAGTTAAGGGTTAAAAAAATCAATCAAAATCCATACAAAAAGTGAATTAAATACTCATAGACAAGCGGTAAGTTCAAAAAAAATGGATAATGATAGAAAGGCTTAAAAGGGGTTACCGAATGCTCACACACTCACATGATGAATTGATTATTTGGTTAGGTAGGTGTCCTCAAAATGAAACAAGAATGTTGGTACTCCGCACATATATGAACAATGGAAGGCTACCTTCATAAAAAGGGTGGGAACTAAAGTTATCCACATCAATAATAAGTATACAAAATAATGAATGCCATGGAAGTCTATAAAATACCTAAGTATCATGAATATGCTAAAGTCTAGAAAGCGATAAACAAATACCTTGGACGTGTACACAACATTAACAAAATCATTACCATACACTCGCAAGTTGAAACGATCAAACTTGGAAAATCTCCTCAGATTACTAAAGCTACTCAAAACAAGCTCAAAGGCAAACACACAAACTATAATATAAACAAACTAAAAGACTGGGTGAAAATAGATTAAACAAGTTGTAAAGTGAATATTTGAGAATTTTACAAACAATCCGAGTACAACTTGTTTAATGAATGTTCACCACACTACATATGCTAGAATGAAAAAAGTAACTAAGAAACAAAAAAATGATAAAACATTCTTATTTTACATCGTAAGCTCGACGCCTTTATTGTGTTTAGCTAGTCACTTCCTCCCATCATGCCATGGTGATGCCTCGCCGCACAAACCAAAAGACAATGTCCTAACCAAACACTTGAACAAACGTTACGGGAACAAAATGTATACCAAAGTTGTCACACCCCAAATTTTACCCCTAACTGCTCGCATCATACATTCATCGCATTTAACAAAGAAATTCCAAGTTTTTTTTTTGCTTTGTTGCTTCTAACTCATTTTCAAGTTTTTTACATTTAATTTTAATTTCTTTCCACTTTCAAGTTTTTTTATGTATTTAACTTCTATTTCACATTTCTAACTCTTTAACTTATGTTTTAATTTTAATTTCTATTACCCTTTTCTTGTTCTATTTTCAAGTCTCTAACTTTTTTCAATTTCTACTTTTAATTCTTGTTTCAATTTCTATTTCTAATTCTTAATTCATTCTTAAATTTTAAATTTAAATTTTATTTCCATTTCATTTTTCAAAGTTTTATTTCTAAATTAATTTTTAATTTCTATTCCTAATTTTTAATTCATTTTCAAGTTTTTTTTGTTTGTTTGTTTCAAAATTTAATTTTAATGTAAATTTCAAATTTTCCATTTCTTTTCAAGTTCTATTTCCAAGTTTTTTTTTTTAATTTCAAACTTAAATTTTATTTCCATTTCATTTTCAAAGTTTTATGTCTAAATTAATTTTTAATTTCTATTCCTATTTTTTTTAAATTCATTTTCAAGTTTTTTTTGTTTCAAAATTTAATTTTAATGTAAATTTCAAAATTTTCATTTCTTTTCAAGTTCTATTTCCAAGTTTTTTAAATTTCAAATCCATTTCTAGCTCTCAATTTCCAATCCATGTTGAAGTATCATTTTCAAAACTTTTATTTCATTTTTCTTAAGTTCACAAAATTTCCCTCTAATTTCCATTCAAATTCCAAATTCCATTTCCAATCTTCAATATTTCAAGTTCTAAGTCTTAAGAACATGATCATGTTCCAAGCTCTTAATAAAAAAAATAAAAAATACAATCCAAACTTTAAATTCTCCTTCAAGATCAAGTCACAAGTCAATTCCCAAACTTTTTTCTAATTTAATTACCACTTTCAATTTGAAGTCCATTTTAACTTTGCATTCATGTTATTTTTCCAAGCATTCATATTCATATATATATGTAGTACATACAATTTCAACATTCATTCATACATACCATTCATATCCATTTTAGTATTACATACATAATTAGAATTTCATTTTAAACTAGTGCTTAAGTACACAAAACTTCCAAAAAACTTATTGTTACATCTTTTAATTTCCAAGTAACTCCATGGTTTCTTCATATCCAATCATGCATGAAAATCTTCTTTCTCCATGGCCTTTTGTCCATCATTCCAATTCATCCATTTGCACATGAAATTGAAAAAAAAAACAAGTTAGCATTCATGTTCTAATTCATACATAATCATAAAAGTGCATCACATCTCATTCAAATTCAATCTATTCCATTCAAACATATTTAAATTTCAAAACATTTTCATTTTCAAGTATTATCATTCCAATTCCATGTTAATTCAAAACAGCCCCATATATTCACATCAGATTTCAAGCCATTTTTCATTCACATATATCATTTATATCATTTTGCATTTTTTTCCTGTTTTTTATGACTTTACAAAATCAGCAAGACCATGGCTCACTAACAAACAAAAAACAGCAGAAAAAACAGCAACAAAGAGAGCAGTTTGACAGCACACACAGCACACAAACAGGCTGCTCCATTTCCCCACTACTGCACACAAATTCAGATTTGTCCCCCCTGTCCCAACCCTTCATCAACAAGCAATAGGGTACCAAATTCAAACCAAAAAACCCTAATTTCTCCCTATAAAACCAGCACTGTTACATTGCAACCAGGGGGATCACAAAAACAAAAATTCAGCCACATCCTCACCACAAAAAACCACAAGAAAGGAGAGATTGACACAAAAACAAAAATTCAGCAACATCATAAAATATCAATAACCACCACAGACCCACACCAGCAGTAGCAAGGAGTAGAAGTGAAGCTTACCATTGCGGATTCTTCACCCCGATAACTTTCGGGTCGGTAATGTTCTCCTTTCCTTCACCTCTTTTCAGCATATTTGTTCAACTAGCTTGATTCCTTTTACGGTTATGTTTCTTTTTACAGTTTGATCTCGATGTCGACTAGCTAGTTTTTTTAGTTTCACTTCATCATTCCCCTTACTGCATACACAAAACAAAACTTCATATTAAAACTTCACAAAAAAAAAACAACCAAAAAAAAAACATTGCTCCATACAAAAAAAACTACAGCCACAAACTTCATTCAAAAAAACTAAACAGCCACACAACCATTGGAAAACAGCCCCACAAAGGAACCTTTTTTAGAAATCAAAACCAAAAATACAGTGACACAAAATCAACAAAGCCATGAACAAATGAGACCTTAGCCTCCATAAATTTCATAAGAAGAAAACTCAACACAACCATTATTCACCAGAGCAATAACAAAGTAATTACAAGAAACTTGTTACCTCAAATCCAGCCTCCGTCGATTTTTCATTCAACTCATCATCATCTACCGCAGCCTCACCGCCATCCCCGAGTCTGTCATCACAGAAACACCAAAGAGGAAACTTAGCCAAAAATATCACACAATAACCTTGTAATAACGACACCTCAACTTCACTTTTGCATCTTGATCATCCCCCCTGCAACTCCAAAAATGACATAACAAACAGCCACACCGCATCACACAACTCATAAACCTTGTCCTTTTCCTCAACAATGTCTACCTCTGCAACTTATTATCAAATACTCCATTCGCCATTCACCATCAATTTCACCTCACTGCAAACACCAAACCAAAGAAAATGAATGAAAAATAGTGAGACAGAGAGACAACACAGATGCAAACTACCTTCCATAAATCAACCTTTTCCATTTTTTCCGCCGCTGCATCAACAAAGCCAAACCAATATGAAACAAAAAGTAACGTAGAAAACAAAACTCAAATTCACCTCTGAATCAAAATCCCGCGAAAGCTGAGACAAACCGAACAAACCAGATTCATTCTCTGAACCATAAAAGCCTTCTCCACAAACAACTCGGCCCAACCACTAAACACCGACGAAAACACTTCCATCCACCACAACTCGTAAGCCTCAGCCACCATTCGTAAAACCGGCAAAACCTTGAAACCACCCTTCCAAGCCTTAAACTGCTGCTAACCAACACAAGCAAAGCTCAGACCTGAAACAAAACTCACGAAACAAAACTTTCATAAACACCAACCAAAACACAGTTACTTCCGCCGAATCCGTGAGTTAAACAACCCAATCGCATCTGGATCGAAAATCTGAGAGTGAGGAGAGCCGAGTGAAGTGCGATCCGTAGCCTAAACATGGTGTGTATGCCGAGAGAAAAGAGCTTCCAAATCATGAAATGCTGTGAGTGAGTGAATCCAGAACTGAACGAGTTAGGAGTGAGCCGTGAGCATCCGTGAGAAACCAAAACCCCTTTTCGGAACTTTCCTCCAATCCACCACAACAGAACCATCCAATCCGCCATCAACCTTCGAAACCACCACGCGCCAACTCCAACAAACCTCCAAATCGCGGACCGAAAATGGCGCAGAGGACAACGTGGGACTGAGGGAGAACCACCAAGAGATTGAGAGGGATTTGAGGGGAAAACGGAAGAGCGAGAGAGTTTCGTGAGAGAGAGAGAGCAGAGAAAGGGAATGAAATTTGATGATGAGAGAGTGAGACAGACGAGAGGGATTTCTTCCCCATTTCTTGAGAAACGACACCGTTTGGCCTAGGGTTTTTCTCCCCTTTTGCAACCGAACCGGGTCAGAGTCGACCCATCGTACCCGCCCCACTTGCATTTTATTTTGTGGACCGGGCTAGGCCCATTGATTTCTACCACCACCCCATTTCCAGCACTCTCTTTTTCTTATTAGGGTTTTTTTAAAAAATATTTAGTTAAATTATTATATACAAGTAAATAAATAAACATTTTAATTGTAATATTTTATTTTCTATTATTATTATATTTAGTTAGAAATGCATATAAAATAAATAATAAAAAACTTTTTAATTTCAAAATTTTCTTTTCTATTTTCTTTTTATTATATCTAGTTAGATATTTATATATACATATAAAAAAAATATACAACAAAAAAAATATTTCGAATTCAATTTCTTCTTTTCTATCTTATTTTTTAGTACATATTTAATTTAATCATTTATATTTATATAAAAATCCAAAAAATATTTGTATAGTTCTTCTTCGTTTAAGATAAAGATTGTTTAGCTTAGTTTTAGATCCTATTAGTGTGAGAGGTTTAGATTTAAGTTTATCCCTTAGTGAGAGTTTTAATTTAATCTTCCGATATCCTGGTTGTGTGCACACTATGTTTATATTTATTTTATTTTGCATCATGACCATATACCTGTTAAAATAAAATTGAAAGCGCACATTAATTTTCAAGATAATAAATCCTTGGTCCAACGCCAAGTGAACTTTACACACTTCACTCACACACGTAAGTCGGTCGTTTTACGATCGCCATCTGCACGGTCTTTACACTTCCAGCTTTCTAACTTAAGAAAATTGACGCACCATGCTTTTCTTCCACCCCCGCATTCTCGATCCATATATCGAGTCATAGCCCGGTTACTAAGCCTTTTACCTTACATTTCTATTTACTTTATTCAGTTCATTTTTGCAAGTAGCAACCTATGCCTTAGACTTAGGAGCTTGCACCTTCATTATTTACTTTCGTTTTTGCTTTTAAATCCAAAAGGGAAAGAACTCCTGCAGTTGACTCAATGTCATAGGAAGTTTAGCCATCCCTAGTTCCTTTTCAACTTTAACCATTAGGACTTTTTATTTTACAACTTTTTGTGACTTTCCTAAAGTCACGTGAGTGTTTGCCATAACACTTACCTTCCCCCGCGAACCTTGAGCGTAACCAAGTGTTCGTTAATCCTTAGGAGAACTACGAGTGCTCTGATTCTATACCCGATACGTAGGCATCGATGCGATGTTGTGCGAGCACCATTAGAAATAAAACCTTAGGTTCCCATAATTTTAAGCAAGCAATAAATAACAATAACACAAATATTAACAAGAGGTTCCCGTAGGATACTGCGGATTCTTAGGATGCTAACACCTTCCCTAGGTATAATCAACCCCCGAACCTAGTTTCTCCTTATTTAGGGTTTTTACGATCTTTTTCCCTTTTCCCTTTGGATTAAATTAAAGTCGGTGGTGAACATTTAATAATTGTGATTCAAGCTTAATCAATAGCTTGGTATCCGATTCTCACCGCAACAGAAATGGCGACTTCACTGGGGACACTATTTTTTGTAGGGTTAAGCCCACCTTGTATATTTGTATATTTGTTGTTGTATTGCTTGTTATTATTTGGGATTTTTGTTGGGTGTTCCATGTGTGGTGAGATAAGTCCTAACCCGGACTTGAGTGCAAATAAGATAGGACAGTGGTATATTCAAGAAGGCTTGTAGGGAGTTGAGTCCCGATCAAGTTGACTTGAGACACCACCACTCAGCGGAGGCCTCCTCGGATGTAGTTTTGTTGATCGAGTTCAGTCGTGAAAGCATTACTATATTCGACCTGAGAGCCATTAATGCTGAGGACCGTAGAACATTTACCCCCACTTGGCCTTTTAGGGATGTAGTGCGATGACTATGAGGATGCAAATCCAAAATAGTTGATACGCGATACTACACCCGGATGAGACTCTCTTGAGAATATTATTGATTACCAAGTTGAGTTGGGAAGTCGGTAATATCCGAAAGATGGGACAATGATTCTGGGAACTTTTAGAACCCGTTGTACAGGTACAAATAAACTCATAGTAAATACCTTTTGGGAGGGTTGAACCTTCGACCTCATGCAAGCTTTGAACCTAAGCCTTGTGTGTGTTTGTGTATTCATGCATTCACGCATCATGAAGCATCATTTTTACCAATTTATTCAAGGAACTCAGAAACTCTATCTTTGCAAATATCGTAGGTATCATCATGGACTTTGGAAGAAGAAAGACTGTCAAGTACACATTGAAAACTCCCAAACTCGAAGACCTAAGGAAATTAAGAGATTTGGTTTTGGATCAAGAGGCCTTCATAGAGAAGCATAAGAGACTTTTAGCCTTACTTAAGACTGAGTGGGATGGAAGGTTGCTCTCTGTGATGCTCCAGTTTTATGATCCTCTCTACCATTGTTTTACGTTCCCTGATTACCAATTGGCGCCTACTTTGGAAGAGTATTCATTTCTGGTGGGATCACGTGTTAAGGATGAGTTTCCATTTCCTGTTCTAGAGAAGGACCCTGAAGAAGCGGAGATTGCAAAGGCGACATATTTGAGTGTTCCTGAGGTCAAGGCAAATATGACCTATAAAGGAAAGATTTTTGGATTCCCTACAAAGTTTTTGGTAGAAAAGGCCAAGAATTTTGTTAGTGTGAAGGATATGAAGGCTTTTGAGGCGACCTTTATTCTGCTAATATATGGAGTGTTACTTTTCCCAAACTTTGAAGACTTTGTAGACCTGAACGCCATCAAAATATTTCTGAAGAAGAACCCGGTCCCTACTTTGCTCGGAGACACTTACCATTCCATCCATCTGAGGGATCTCCATAAGGGAGGGATGATTACTTGTTGTGCATCATTGCTGTACGAGTGGTTTATTTCGCACTTGCCTAAGTCAGCTTCATTTTGGAACCTTAAGGATGGTTTGTGGTGGTCACAAAGGATCATGTCTCTTACCCACTCTGACATTAGTTGGTACAATCGTGTTTATGATGGAGCATTGATTATTGATAGTTGTGGTGATTTTGCTAATGTGCCTCTTCTTGGCACTAAGGGAGGAATCAGCTATAATCCAGTTTTGGATCGCCACCAACTCGGGTATCTGTTGAAGGACAAACCTAAGAGTGTTGAAGTGGAAGGAATTTTCTTTAAGGATGACGAAGAACCAGAGCTCAAGAAACAGATTATGCAAGCTTGGAAGTACATCCATAGGAAGGGGAGGAGTAGCTTGGGAAAGCTGAATTGTGTTTCTATGGAACCCTATCTCCAATGGGTACGAGATAGGGCAATCAGTCTGAAGATGCCTTACCCTCGCCAGGATCCTATGACCTTCAAGAAACCCATTCTAATCTTTATGGATGATGCAGAGAAGCTGAAGATTGATTTGGAGAAAGAGTTTCGAGAGAAGAATGCATGGAAGAATCGACATCAAATCATCAGTAGTGAGAATGAAGAACTTAGAAGACAGTTGAAGATGAAGGAAGAAGAAGAGCTCTCCAGCAAGAAAAGGAAAGCACAAGAGGATTTATTTTCCTCCAGCACTCAAGGGGACACTTCTTGGAAGTCGATCGTGGATCAACTTATGCTTGAAAGGGCTCAGATGAAGGCACAAATCGAGAAGCTCAACTTGAGGCTTTTAGGAGAATCTCCTTAGGACTTTGTCTTTGTTTTTATTAAGCTTTGTTTGGGATTTTTGAAGATGTACTCAAGACTTTGTATCACTTTTTGAATTTAATGAAATCATGTCCTTTGATTATTATGTTTTCCTTGGTATTTGCAAATTGTTTCTTAAGTTCCTTGAATAAAATTTATTTTTCGCATTGCACTCATACATTTGGCATTTCATTTGCATTTTTTCATATAAAACTCATTCCCGTCATCTGCTCTCCAGCTTTCACACTGAGGCTCTCACGCAAATACTACACTCGAGCTCAAGCCAGAAAGAGAATGGCTGAAAGAGACCTAGAGATGGACATAGTTAATGAGGAGCTTACTGATATGCGTAGAAATATGGGTCAGATGATGGAAATGTTGCAGGTCATTCGAGCGAAGATGGATACCCAACAGACTGTGGTGTCAGAAATTGTCACTGCAACGACTGAGCCTACATCATCAGTCACTACCCCTGTGACCTGGCCTCCTTTTGGGCTTCCTCATGGATTCGTTCCTCCTCCTCAAGGTTTTGCTTCTCAAAGTTTTATTCCTTCTTCCCAAGGACTTGCTACTCAGGGTTTCTTCCCTCCTTCTCAAGGTTTTGCTTCTCAAAGTTTCATTCCCTCTTCTCAAGGACTGGCTACTCAGGGTTCTTCCCTCATTCCCAAGGCCTTGCTTCTCAAAGTTTTATTCCTTCTTCCCAAGGACTTGCTGCTCAGGGTTTCTTTCCTCCTTCCCAAGGTTTAGCTTCTCAAAGTTTCGCACCTCCTTCTCAGGGCATGGCATTTCCTTCCCAAGGTTTTGTGCCTCCTCCTCAAGGATTTGCTGCTCAACAGACTATTCCTGTGACTAATGAAGAGAACCATGCAGTTGCTAATTTTACACCAGACATTGTGCACACCCGTGCCCAACCTTACTTTAATGACCATCAGGTGTATGACGCGCCCGATATGTCTGAAAACGGAGACGAGAAACATGAGAAGATGCAAGAGAATTTTGATACCCTTGAAAAAAGGTTAAGAGCGATTGAAGGTGACCAGATCTTTGGGGCCGCTGCTAGAGAGATGTGTCTGGTATCTGGATTGGTAAGACCTCCAAAGTTCAAGATACCCACTTTTGATATGTATGAGGGTGCAACTTGTCCTGAGAACCATCTCTTGATGTACTATCGAAGAATGGCTGCACAGGTGGACAATGATAAATTAATGATCCACTGCTTCCAGGACAGTCTGAAGGGAATCTCCTCCAAATGGTATCTAACGCTTGACCAGTCGAAGATTCGCAGTTTCCAAGACTTGGCAGATGCTTTCATCCAGCAATACAAATACAATATGGACCTTGCTCCTGATAGGAGGCAACTGTTGAGTATGTCACAAAAAGATTCTGAATCATTTAAAGAATATGCTCAGAGGTGGAGGGGGACCGCTTCTCAAGTAGAGCCCCCATTGACTGAAAGAGAATTAGCTGACTGGTTTGTTGACACTGTGCGACCAGAATTCTATGAGAGAATGGTGGGAAGCATAACTGCTAGTTTCTCTGATTTAGTGGCTGTGGGAATCAAAGTTGAACTTGGACTAAAAAGTGGAAAGATGAGTGGTGCATCTGGCAGTTCCAGCACTGGCAGTGGAAATAATGTCAAGAAATTTACCAGTAATTTCCACAAGAAGAAAGAGGGTGAGACGAATGCAATAATGACAAGTCAAAGAAGAAATCCGCTTTGGCGGAGACCTCCACCTATGGCTCAACAGCAGTATGCTCATCCACCACAGTATGCCCAACATCCTTATATAGCGGCGGTCCAACCGTCATATAATCCACAAGTCCCGATGTATCGGCCAACTCAAGCAGTCCCGATGTATCAGCAAACGGCTCCAGTGATTCCACCTTATCAACCGATGCTCAACAATCCAGGCTATCAACAAGCGCCCAATGCTTCATCCTACCAGCAGAAGACTCCAGCTCCTCATCCGAATCCCAACTTTCAGAATAGAAGACCAGGAGGAAGGCCTCCTAATCCTCGAATCCCTATGACTTATACTGAATTATATCCTTCACTACTGAAGAAAGGTTTGGTTACTCCAAGGCCTTTGGGTCCTCCACCAAATCCGCTCCCACCAAATTACAACTCAAATGCCCACTGTTTATTCCATGAAGGTGCCCCAGGGCACGATTTGGAGGGTTGTTATGCCTTGAAGTACATAGTGAAATATTTGATGGAGAAGAACATTCTGTCATTCGGGAATACTGGTCCGAATGTCAAAGATAATCCTTTACCCAAGCATGGGTCCATAAATGCTATTGTTGACGAGTCTAATGAAGATTTGATTTTCAACGCCACAGAGATCAAGACCCCGCTTAGAGATTTCCATGCGAAGTTAGTAGAAGTGGGTATGTTGAAGAACTGTCATAAGAATTGTGAAGCTTGTGCGAATAACCCAAAGGGGTGTGAATTGGTCTTAAAAGATGTTCAAGATTTGATTAATCTGGGTGTTTTACAAGTAAGCGGTCATGTGAAGAAGAATGAAGTGGCAATGATTGAACCCATTTTCAACTTACCTGAATCTGATTCTACCTTGGTGCCAGTGTTCAACCTGCCTGAGTCCTCAAGAGTTCAACCCATCTTTAATATGCCAGAGCCTGTGATGCCCATTTTCAATATACCTGAGCCAAGGTTTGAACAAAGGAGTAACCCTTTCCTTTATGAAGACACTAAAGCAGTTCCATGGAAGTATGATACAGGGAAAATTCATCAGAAGATTGATAAAACTAGTCAGAAGGAAGTTTCAAAAGTGGCAAGTGCTGACATAGCGGGTGCAGGTCGTTTAACTCGCAGTGGTCGTGTTTATACTCAGCAAGCCAATACGGTTCCGCCTAAAGAAGTCATTCCAGCTGTTGCCAACCAGGATAAAGGGGTAGTCTTGGGAGAAGAGGATGCAGAATTTCTCAGAATCATTAAGAAGAGTGATTATAAGGTTATTGATCAGATACATCAAACGCCTTCCAAAATATCTATCCTATCACTTCTTATGCATTCACTGGCCCATCGGAGTGCTCTCCAGAAATTACTAGCCCAAGCCCATGTTACATATGATATAACAGTGAATCAGTTTGATGGAGTCATTGCCAATATCACTGCATGCAACAATCTCAGCTTCAGTATGGAGGATCTTCCAAAGGAGGGCTTGGACCATAACCGTGCTCTCCACATATCTGTAAAATGTCAAGAGGATACTTTAGCAAGAGTTCTTGTGGATACAGGATCTTCATTGAATGTTTTGCCGAAAAGAACGCTTGCCAAGTTATCTTATCAAGGGGCAGAGATGATGCCCAGTGCACTGATTGTGAAAGCTTTTGATGGGTCAAGGAGGACTGTTATTGGAGAAGTAGACTTACCAATCTTGATTGGGCCACAGGTGTTCAAAATCACTTTCCAGGTTATGGACATTAACCCCAATTACAGTTGCTTGCTCGGAAGACCTTGGATCCATGTCGCTGGGGCAGTCACTTCTACCTTACACCAGAAGATGAAGTTTGTGGTCGATAATAAGCTGGTAACCGTGTCTGGGGAAGAAGATCTCATGGTTAGCAACCTTTCATCCTTTAGCTATATTGAGGCTGATGAAGATGCTTTGGAAACTTCTTTCCAATCTCTTGAGATAGCCAATGTTGTCCTTTTGGAAGTAGAGGAACCAAAAGGGAAGGGTATCCCATCTTTTGCATTGCTGAAGAGTACCATTTCCACCATTGAAGAAGGAAGTTATGAAGGTTGGGGTGATGTCATTGAAGTCAAACAGAAGCTAGATCGCTGCGGGTTGGGTTACAAACCGACTCATGTGAAGGAAGGAGCATCAACCTCCGTTAAAGGACGTCTGAAGACCATTCAAGAGGTGTTTTCCAGTGCTGATTATCAGGTCAATGCAATTGATGGAGGTTCTGAAGATGAAGATGTGAATCATTTGGTGTATCAGTGTGAAGAAGCCTTGGGCAATTGGGAGGCAGTCGAGATCCCAGAGTTTTTTCCATTGTCAAAGTAATTTATTGTTTTTTAAATGTTTTCAAAGTTCCCTAGCTCTGCCCAAGGCTATGGGAGTATTTTGTAGGGCCCCTACTCATTTTCAAAAGTTATTATCAATGAAGGCATTTTGTTAAACTCTTATTTTGATCATTTACTGTTTCTCTCTCTCTCTCTCTCTCTCTCTCTCTCTCTCTCTCTCTTTTCACCTTAAAAAAAAAAGAAAATGGCAATCTTTCAAAACCAATAAAAAAGCTTTTTCTCTTGCATTTCTCTATTTTCCACTTTTAATAAAGGCAAATCATTCTCATATGCAGAATAAACGAAAACCATGTTGAATCCAATGACTCTACATTCTCTCCTAACTTTGATTCGCCCATCTACCAAGCGGAAGATGAAAGTGAGGAAGATTGTGACATTCCCGAAGAACTAGCAAGATTAGTTGAGTATGAGCACACAGATCTCCAGCCACATAAGGAGCAGGTAGAGACCATCAATCTTGGCACTGATGAAGACAAGAAGGAAGTCAAGATTGGTACAACACTTGGGGCAGACATCAGAGAAAGATTGGTCAAGCTTCTCAGAGAGTATGTAGATGTGTTTGCATGGTCATATCAGGATATGCCCGGCTTAGACACAGACATAGTGGTCCACAAGTTACCTCTTCGACCAAATTGTCCTCCTGTAAAGCAAAAGCTTCGAAGAACAAGACCAGACATGGCTCTGAAGATTCGAGAAGAGGTCAAAAGGCAGTTTGATGCGGGATTCCTCGCAGTTGCAAAGTACCCTGAGTGGGTAACTAATATTGTGCCAGTCCTAAAAAGGATGGCAAAGTCAGAATGTGTGTGGACTATAGGGATCTGAACAAAGCCAGTCCTAAGGACGATTTCCCTCTTCCGCATATTGATACTTTGGTTGACAACACTGCTAAATTTGCTGTTTTCTCCTTCATGGATGGGTTTTCAGGATACAACCAGATTAAGATGGACCCTGATGATATGGAAAAGACCACTTTTATCACACCATGGGGCACTTATTGTTACAAGGTTATGCCATTCGGTCTCAGAAATGCAGGAGCCACTTATCAAAGGGCGATGGTCACCCTTTTCCACGATATGATGCATAAAGAGATAGAAGTTTATGTGGATGATATGATTGCCAAATCACAGAGTGAGGAGGATCATTTGGATCATCTCTTGAAGTTATTTGAGCGTCTCAGAAAGTTCCAACTGCGTCTGAATCCGGCTAAGTGTACTTTTGGTGTCCGATCAGGAAAGTTACTTGGTTTTATTGTTAGTCAGCAAGGAATTGAAGTAGATCCAGATAAGGTCAGAGCAATTCAAGAGATGCCAGCTCCAAAAATAGAAAAGCAAGTCAGAGGCTTCCTTGGAAGATTGAACTACATCTCCAGATTTATCTCCAACATGACTGCTACTTGTGAGCCTTTATTCAAGTTACTCCGGAAGAATCAAGCAATTGAGTGGAATTCCGATTGTCAACTGGCTTTTGAGAAGATTAAGGTTTATCTACAGGAACCCCCTATCTTGATCCCACCTACTCCGGGGAAGCCTCTTTTCATGTATCTGACTGTGCTCGAGGGATCTATGGGTTGCGTATTAGGCCAACAAGACGAAACTGGTCGTAAGGAGCACACCATTTATTACTTAAGCAAGAAGTTCACAGACTGTGAAAGCAGATATTCACTCTTAGAGAAGACTTGTTGTGCTTTGGCATGGGCTGCTAGACGCCTCAGGCAGTATATGATTTGTCACACTACTTTGTTGATCTCGAAAATGGATCCAATAAAGTACATCTTTGAAAAGCCTGTCTTGACAGGAAGACTCGCCCGTTGGCACATGTTGTTATCCGAATATGATATCCAGTATGTAACCCAGAAGTCTATTAAAGGCAGTGTTTTATCTGAATACCTTGCTGATCATCCTGTCGAAGATTATGAACCTTTGAAATTCGATTTCCCGGACGAAGACATTATGTTGATAAAGGACTGCGAAGTTCCAGGTCCAGATGAAGGTCCCGAGCCAGGGTCTCGTTGGAAGATGATGTTTGATGGTTCCTCTAACTACATGGGTCATGGTGTGGGGGTTGTCTTGATGAACCCCGATGGCGGTTATACTCCCTTCACGGCTAGATTGTGCTTTGAATGTACAAACAACATTGCTGAGTATGAAGCATGTGTTTTAGGTATCGAAGCTGCAATCGATACCAGAATCAAGATTCTTGATGTATATGGAGACTCAGATTTGGTAATCTACCAAGTTAAAGGTGAATGGGAGACCCGTGACGAGAAGTTGATCCCTTATCGGGCCCATATTGTGGAGTTAATTAAATACTTTGACGAAGTCACTTTCCATCATGTTCCAAGGGCGGAAAATCAAATTGCAGATGCCTTGGCAATGTTGGCCTCTATGTTTCAAGTCAGATTTCTTAATGAAGCTCCACTCATTACGATCGAGCGAAAAACTGCACCCGCCTACTGTCTACTGGTCGAAGAGGAAACTGATGAGAAACCGTGGTTCTATGACATCAAGAACTATTTGCAAAATCAGGAGTACCCAGCGGATGCAACGACTCTAGACAAGAAGACTTTAAGAAAATTGGCGTCCAAGTTTTTCCTCAGCAACAATGTGCTTTACAAGAGAAATCATGATATGGTTCTGCTCAGATGTGTGGACAAACGCGAAGCAGACTTATTGATCAGGGAAATCCATGAAGGATCATTTGGAACACATGCCAATGGACATGCCATGTCCAGGAAGATTTTGAGAGCGGGATACTTCTGGTTGTCCATGGAATCAGATTGTTTCAAGTATGCCAGGAAGTGTCATAAATGCCAGATTTATGCCGACAAGGTGCACGTACCTCCAACACTTTTGAATATTCTGTCATCGCCTTGGCCTTTCTCAATGTGGGGCATTGACATGATAGGGGCAATTGAGCCTAAAGCTTCCAATGGTCATCGGTTTATCTTGGTCGCAATCGATTACTTCACCAAATGGGTAGAAGCAGCTTCCTACGCCAATGTGACAAAGCAAGTGGTTGCCCGCTTCATCAAGAACCAAATTATCTGCCGTTATGGAATCCCAAGCCGAATCATCACAGATAATGGGACCAATTTAAACAACAGAACAATGAAAGAGTTGTGTGAGGCATTCAAGATTGAACATCATAACTCTTCTCCGTATCGTCCGAAGATGAATGGAGATGTTGAAGCTGCAAACAAGAACATCAAAAAGATTCTGCAGAAGATGGTAAAAACTTACAAAGATTGGCACGAGATGTTACCATATGCTTTACACGGATACAGAACATCAGTTCGCACTTCAACAGGGGCAACCCCTTTCTCTCTGGTGTATGGGATGGATTCAGTTCTCCCTATTGAAGTAGAGATACCATCTTTAAGAATCTTGATGGAAACCAAACTGGAGGAAGCTGAGTGGGTCCAAAACAGGTTTGACCAACTGAATCTTATTGACGAGAAGAGAATGACCGCCATGTGCCATGGCCAGTTGTACCAAAAGCGCATCAAGAGAGCATTCGACAAGAAAGTCCGACTCCGAGAATTCAAAGAAGGAGATCTTGTACTCAAGAAAATCTTGCCAGTCCACAAAGACATGCGTGGAAAATGGAGTCCTAACTATGAAGGCCCATATGTTGTGAAGGTGGCATTCTCCGGAGGTTCCTTAATCCTTACAACTATGGATGGTGAACAGCTGAAACACCCGGTGAATTCTGATGCAGTCAAAAAATATTATGCCTAAATAAAACCCGATAGGTCGAAAACCAGAAATGGCGACCTAGGCAAAAATGGGTATCCCGGTGGATCAAAACCTATGAAGGAGATCCAGGAAAAAGTTAGGGATAAAAATGGAAAAATAAGAGCTCGCTAAGTTGAAAACCCGAAAGGGAGGCTTAGGCAAAAAAGAGCGTCCCGGTGGATTGAAAACCCGAAAGGGCGGTCCAGGCAAAAGTTAGGGACAAAGGCATTTGACTGTGTCAGATGGTGTTTACCATTACTAAAGAATCATACTGGAAGACCAATCCAATTGCTCTTGTCAGAAGCAAGGTGTCGGGCAGTCTTAGTTATTAGGGATTGTAGTGGTCGTTGGATTCAATGTAGACCTTTCCCCATTGCCATTTTCAAACTGTAATTTCCCATGGAGTTTTTGCCATTGGCAAGCTACCATTCTTGAATAAAATACAAACTTTGCCTATGAATTTTGTTGTTCAACCTCTTATTTTCTTTTGTTATGCAAAATGCCATCACTTGATTAAATTTAACTCTGAAAATGACAAGTTTTTTTTTTCTTAAGGAAATGTTTTTTGAAAACATACTGAAAAACTTTCAAGTTTCTTTGACTTTTGAAAAATTGGGAAAAATCTTTTGTTTCCCCAAGAATTCCTGGTTTGCAACAACTTTTATACTATTATTACAGAAATCCCCATAGGAGTTCAAAACTTATAACACTCTTGGATGGATCCTTGGACCAAGCATGATTTCCAAAATTCGAAGACATCTTGCCAGTGATTTTCATATTGCTCATCTAAGTATTGGTGTTGAGAGCCTACTCCCTATTTGAGTCTTGTCAACCCTTTGTCTCTTTAGAGTCAACATTTGCATATCATGATCATTCGCATCATGCTCAATCATGCGCATTTGACATTAGCATTTGTCTTTCCCCAGTTGTCGTCTTTCTAACTCCAAGTCCAGGTATCATTAGTGTTCAATTTGAAAATTCATTGTTGTTGGTACCCGAAGTTTGGTTTACCATTGTTTTTGTCCCCAGTAATTGCTGGTGTCCCCTGTGGAATTCTAATTGTGGTTGGTATTTGTCTTTATGACCACCAATATCTCCTTGAAGTCCAATTGTCATTGGCACAAATCTTTTAAACAGGTCCTGAAACCTTTTGCTTAAAATCCAAGTCCAATTGATTTTGGCACATACTTGTACCTTTCTCCTGATGGTTCCTGAAGGAATTTCCAGCGGTCGGGTGTTTTATCTTATTTGAAAACTCCAACATATTTTGTTGTTCCTTTTTTGCGTTAGCCGGTCGCTTAGAGCCGTTGATCTATCTTTGGGTGATTTTCATTCTATTCCCAATGCTAGCTGGTCGCATAGAGCCACTGCTAAATCACTGTGATTTCCTTCCTTATCCTCGGTGTCGGTAGTTACATTTGAACCTGCTAATTTACCATTTTGAATACTTTGACTACTTTGTCTTTATCATTCTTAGTGTCAACCGTTTTTTTTAACCTGTTGCGCATTCATTTTGAGTGTATCTTGGCTTCTATTCTTAGTGTCAACCGGGTTTTTTTTAAACTTGTTGCGCATTCACTTTGAATATTGTGTCATTTCTATTCTTAGTGTCAGTTGGTCGTATAGAGCCGCTGCGCATTCACTTTGAATAAGCTTGTTGTTCTCATTCTCCGTGTCAGTTGGTCGCATGGAGCCGCTGCACATTCACTTTGAATTTTTTACGTTTATCATTTCCAGTGACAGTTGGTCGCATAGAGCCACTGCATATTCACTTTGAATGTTTATTTTGTTGTATTCTTAGTGTCAGTTGGTCGCATCGAGCCGTTGCGCATTCACTTTGAATATTATGATTATCATTTTCAGCGACAGTTGGTCGCATAGAGCCGTTGCGCATTCACTTTGAATATGTTGTTGCTTTTTATTTCTCAAAGTCAATTGGTAGCATAGAGCCGTTGATCTACCACTTCGATTTATTTCCTTGTCTTATTTGTATTCTTGGTGTCAGTTGGTCGCATCGAGCCACTGTGCAGTCACTTTGAATTTTATTTTGTTTTGTCTGTGTTCGTTGATTCCAACGCTTTGGATTTCCTTTTGTTCCTGTCTTTTGTTATTCTTAGTGTCGACAGTTACACTTGAACCTGTTGATTCATCACTTTGAATACTTCCCGTTTTCGCTTCTTATCCCCAGTGTATGTCATCCTCAGTGAGTCTTAGCTTGTGGTCGTCGATTTATCTCATTCTAATCATTCATACCATAATCATCAATCATTGCATAGTTGTTACATAGTTAGATAGTTTGTAGTCCAGCATAACATTGCATTTAGGGGCAAAATTTCAGGTTATTTCTATATTTAAATACCTTTCACACTGATTCCATGAGGATTACCATCACTCACGCCATCTGGTGAAGTTATTTAAATAGGGGCAACTGTCACACCCCAAATTTTACCCCTAACTGCTCGCATCATACATTCATCGCATTTAACAAAGAAATTCCAAGTTTTTTTTTTGCTTTGTTGCTTCTAACTCATTTTCAAGTTTTTTAAATTTAATTTTAATTTCTTTCCACTTTCAAGTTTTTTTATGTATTTAACTTCTATTTCACATTTCTAACTCTTTAACTTATGTTTTAATTTTAATTTCTATTACCCTTTTCTTGTTCTATTTTCAAGTCTCTAACTTTTTTCAATTTCTACTTTTAATTCTTGTTTCAATTTCTACTTCTAATTCTTAATTCATTCTTAAATTTTAAACTTAAATTTTATTTCCATTTCATTTTTCAAAGTTTTATTTCTAAATTAATTTTTAATTTCTATTCCTAATTTTTAATTCATTTTCAAGTTTTTTTTGTTTGTTTGTTTCAAAATTTAATTTTAATGTAAATTTCAAATTTTCCATTTCTTTTCAAGTTCTATTTCCAAGTTTTTTTTTTTTTTAAATTTCAAACTTAAATTTTATTTCCATTTCATTTTCAAAGTTTTATGTCTAAATTAATTTTTAATTTCTATTCCTATTTTTTTTAAATTCATTTTCAAGTTTTTTTTGTTTCAAAATTTAATTTTAATGTAAATTTCAAATTTTTCATTTCTTTTCAAGTTCTATTTCCAAGTTTTTTAAATTTCAAATCCATTTCTAGCTCTCAATTTCCAATCCATGTTGAAGTATCATTTTCAAAACTTTTATTTCATTTTTCTTAAGTTCACAAAATTTCCCTCTAATTTCCATTCAAATTCCAAATTCCATTTCCAATCTTCAATATTTCAAGTTCTAAGTCTTAAGAACATGATCATGTTCCAAGCTCTTAATAAAAAAAATAAAAAATACAATCCAAACTTTAAATTCTCCTTCAAGATCAAGTCACAAGTCAATTCCCAAACTTTTTTCTAATTTAATTACCACTTTCAATTTGAAGTCCATTTTAACTTTGCATTCATGTTATTTTTCCAAGCATTCATATTCATATATATATATGTAGTACATACAATTTCAACATTCATTCATACATACCATTCATATCCATTTTAGTATTACATACATAATTAGAATTTCATTTTAAACTAGTGCTTAAGTACACAAAACTTCCAAAAAACTTATTGTTACATCTTTTAATTTCCAAGTAACTCCATGGTTTCTTCATATCCAATCATGCATGAAAATCTTCTTTCTCCATGGCCTTTTGTCCATCATTCCAATTCATCCATTTGCACATGAAATTGAAAAAAAAAACAAGTTAGCATCCATGTTCTAATTCATACATAATCATAAAAGTGCATCACATCTCATTCAAATTCAATCTATTCCATTCAAACATATTTAAATTTCAAAACATTTTCATTTTCAAGTATTATCATTCCAATTCCATGTTAATTCAAAACAGCCCCATATATTCACATCAGATTTCAAGCCATTTTTCATTCACATATATCATTTATATCATTTTGCATTTTTTCCTGTTTTTTATGACTTTACAAAATCAGCAAGACCATGGCTCACTAACAAACAAAAAACAGCAGAAAAACAGCAACAAAGAGAGCAGTTTGACAGCACACACAGCACACAAACAGGCTGCTCCATTTCCCCACTACTGCACACAAATTCAGATTTGTCCCCCCTGTCCCAACCCTTCATCAACAAGCAACAGGGTACCAAATTCAAACCAAAAAAAACCTAATTTCTCCCTATAAAACCAGCACTGTTACATTGCAACCAGGGGGATCACAAAAACAAAAATTCAGCCACATCCTCACCACAAAAAACCACAAGAAAGGAGAGATTGACACAAAAACAAAAATTCAGCAACATCATAAAATATCAATAACCACCACAGACCCACACCAGCAGTAGCAAGGAGTAGAAGTGAAGCTTACCATTGCGGATTCTTCACCCCGATAACTTTCGGGTCGGTAATGTTCTCCTTTCCTTCACCTCTTTTCAGCATATTTGTTCATCTAGCTTGATTCCTTTTACGGTTATGTTTCTTTTTACGGTTTGATCTCGATGTCGACTAGCTAGTTTTTTTAGTTTCACTTCATCATTCCCCTTACTGCATACACAAAACAAAACTTCATATTAAAACTTCACAACAAAAAAAACAACCAAAAAAAAACTTTGCTCCATACAAAAAAAACTACAGCCACAAACTTCATTCAAAAAAACTAAACAGCCAGACAACCATTGGAAAACAGCCCCACAAAGGAACCTTTTTTAGAAATCAAAACCAAAAATACAGTGACACAAAATCAACAAAGCCATGAACAAATGAGACCTTAGCCTCCATAAATTTCATAAGAAGAAAACTCAACACAACCATTATTCACCAGAGCAATAACAAAGTAATTACAAGAAACTTGTTACCTCAAATCCAGCCTCCGTCGATTTTTCATTCAACTCATCATCATCTACCGCAGCCTCACCGCCATCCCCGAGTCTGTCATCACAGCAACACCAAAGAGGAAACTTAGCCAAAAATATCACACAATAACCTTGCAATAACGACACCTCAACTTCACTTTTGCATCTTGATCATCCCCCCTGCAACTCCAAAAATGACATAACAAACAGCCACACCGCATCACACAACTCATAAACCTTGTCCTTTTCCTCAACAATGTCTACCTCTACAACTTATTATCAAATACTTCATTCGCCATTCACCATCAATTTCACCTCACTGCAAACACCAAACCAAAGAAAATGAATGAAAAATAGTGAGACAGAGAGACAACACAGATGCAAACTACCTTCCATAAATCAACCTTTTCCATTTTTTCCGCCGCTGCATCAACAAAGCCAAACCAATATGAAACAAAAAGTAACGTAGAAAACAAAACTCAAATTCACCTCTGAATCAAAATCCCGCGAAAGCTGAGACAAACCGAACAAACCAGATTCATTCTCTGAACCATAAAAGCCTTCTCCACAAACAACTCGGCCCAACCACTAAACACCGACGAAAACACTTCCATCCACCACAACTCGTAAGCCTCAGCCACCATTCGTAAAACCGGCAAAACCTTGAAACCACCCTTCCAAGCCTTAAACTGCTGCTAACCAACACAAGCAAAGCTCAGACCTGAAACAAAACTCGTGAAACAAAACTTTCATAAACACCAACCAAAACACAGTTACTTCCGCCGAATCCGTGAGTTAAACAACCCAATCGCATCTGGATCGAAAATCTGAGAGTGAGGAGAGCCGAGTGAAGTGCGATCCGTAGCCTAAACATGGTGTGTATGCCGAGAGAAAAGAGCTTCCAAATCATGAAATGCTGTGAGTGAGTGAATCCAGAACTGGACGAGTTAGGAGTGAGCCGTGAGCATCCGTGAGAAACCAAAACCCCTTTTCGGAACTTTCCTCCAATCCACCACAACAGAACCATCCAATCCGCCATCAACCTTCGAAACCACCACGCGCCAACTCCAACAAACCTCCAAATCGCGGACCGAAAATGGCGCAGAGGACAACGTGGGACTGAGGGAGAACCACCGAGAGATTGAGAGGGATTTGAGGGGAAAACGGAAGAGCGAGAGAGTTTCGTGAGAGAGAGAGAGCAGAGAAAGGGAATGAAATTTGATGATGAGAGAGTGAGACAGACGAGAGGGATTTCTTCCCCATTTCGTGAGAAACGGCACCGTTTGGCCTAGGGTTTTTCTCCCCTTTTGCAACCGAACCGGGTCAGAGTCGACCCATCGTACTCGCCCCACCTGCATTTTATTTTGTGGACCGGGCTAGGCCCATTGATTTCTACCACCACCCCATTTCCAGCACTCTCTTTTTCTTATTAGGGTTTTTTTTAAAAATATTTAGTTAAATTATTATATACAAATAAATAAATAAACATTTTAATTGTAATATTTTCTTTTCTATTATTATTATATTTAGTTAGAAATGCATATAAAATAAATAATAATATACTTTTTAATTTCAAAATTTTCTTTTCTATTTTATTTTTATTATATCTTGTTAGATATTTATATATACATATAAAAAAATATACAACAAAAAAAAAATTTCGAATTCAATTTCTTCTTTTCTATCTTATTTTTTAGTACATATTTAATTTAATCATTTATATTTATATAAAAATCCAAAAAATATTTGTATAGTTCTTCTTCGTTTAAGATAAAGATTGTTTAGCTTAGTTTTAGATCCTATTAGTGTGAGAGGTTTAGATTTAAGTTTATCCCTTAGTGAGAGTTTTAATTTAATCTTCCGATATCCTGGTTGTGTGCACACTATGTTTATATTTATTTTATTTTGCATCATGACCATATACCTGTTAAAATAAAATTGAAAGTGCACATTAATTTTCAAGATAATAAATCCTTGGTCCAACGCCAAGTGAACTTTACACACTTCACTCACACACGTAAGTCGGTCGTTTTATGATCGCCATCTGCACGGTCTTTACACTTCCATCTTTCTAACTTAAGCAAATTGACGCACCACGCTTGTCTTCCACCCCCGCATTCTCGATCCATATATCGAGTCATAGCCCGGTTACTAAGCCTTTTACCTTGCATTTCTATTTACTTTATTCAGTTCATTTTTGCAAGTAGCAACCTATGCCTTAGACTTAGGAGCTTGCACCTTCATTATTTACTTTCGTTTTTGCTTTTAAATCCAAAAGGGAAAGAACTCCTGCAGTTGACTCAATGTCATAGGAAGTTTAGTCATCCCTAGTTCCTTTTCAACTTTAACCATTAGGACTTTTTATTTTACAACTTTTTGTGACTTTCCTAAAGTCACGTGAGTGTTTGCCATAACACTTACCTTCCCCCGCGAACCTTGAGCGTAACCAACTGTTCGTTAATCCTTAGGAGAACTACGAGTGCTCTGATTCTATACCCGATACATAGGCATCGATGCGATGTTGTGCGAGCACCATTAGAAATAAAACCTTAGGTTCCCATAATTTTAAGCAAGCAATAAATAACAATAACACAAATATTAACAAGAGGTTCCCGTAGGATACTGCGGATGCTTAGGATGCTAACACCTTCCCTAGGTATAATCAACCCCCGAACCTAGTTTCTCCTTATTTAGGGTTTTTACGATCTTTTTCCCTTTTCCCTTTGGATTAAATTAAAGTCGGTGGTGAACATTTAATAATTGTGATTCAAGCTTAATCAATAGCTTGGTATCCGATTCTCACCGCAACAAAAGTTAAACAAACATAATGAAAAATAAAAGCCAAAAAAGTATTTATACAAGTATATATACAATATAGAAAATCATGTACAAAGCTCATAAACATCAAAACTATCGCAATGCAATTTAATATCAAAACCAATCCCCAATAGCGGCGCCATTTTGTTGAAAGCGGTATATCTCAGTGATTAATTAATGAAATGAAGTGAAATAAAAATCAATCTTGCTCAATTTTAACACACGAACAACATGGTAACAATTAATTTCATTTATTTTAGTGTAGAGTGAAAAATCAATGATGAACACTGAAGAACCCTAATTTGGCCTGAGCCTCATGAAATTCTAGATGATGATGATTTTGTGAAATTGATTGAGGGAATTACTTAGAATATGATTATGCATACATGGTTAAAAGATAGTGCAAGGAAATATGCATGGATTATGAAATGACAAAGTTTGAGGCTTGAACTTGGAGCTGCAACAACTGAAGTGATTTTGAGTATAAGGTGTTACAGATGACTGGTGATGATCTTGACAGCTTCCTTAAATTATATGGAGTGTGTTTGAACCCTTGAACTTGATTGCACGTGGCTGGATCAAGTTTGTAGCCTTCAAGTTGCAGAAATAAGGTGTTTTTGAGGTTTTGAAGGGTGATTTTGGGTTGGAGATGTTTCAGAGGTGATCTAAGTGTTTGAAGACCTTATATACATTATATGTGATGTGTTTGAGCTATTGGTTTGAGTTGATAGTGGCCACAACTCAAAAATCAGTGGTGATTGCTCAAAATATCAAGTTTTGAGTCTTTAGGAGTGAAGAGAGAAAGCTAAGAGATCAGAGGCTTTGGTGTAAGTTTTATGATCAAATGAGGTATCTATTTATAGGAAAACATGTTGAGATTGCTTAACCCTTAAGTCTTGAAGAGATAAGATAAACATTGTGAGTCATGCTTTGCCATAAAAGGCCTTAAATGGTGAAATGATGAGATTCCCAATTGGCTCAGCTATGCAGCAGACTAAATCACATTCCTCAGAAGTTTTATGCTTGGAGTGTGTACACTTATTGCTTGTTGATCAAGAGATCCAATAATATGCCATTTTGGAGCTTGGTGACCCTTGGATAAATTTTATAAGTATTGAAATTCATAAATGCCATTTATGGGAATTCCTTGGAGCAATCATGAATTTGCAGGTTTGATCAGGTTTGTAATGATTGCTGAGATTCTTAAAACCACTTGATATTGTCCTTTGACTCTTAAAATAAAATTTCAAAGTTTTGTGAAAAACTGATTTTTGAAAAATAGTTTTGGATGGTCACTTTGATCCATGATTTATTCATGTACAAGAAAGATCTTTTCATGTCAATTGGTTCTTTGAATTGTTGGAGACATATGCAACAACATTGGTGTTTTGACAAGGATCTGAATCAACTTGGAGCTAGGTGAAAAATCCCTCCAAGTTTTGACGTTTTGTTGATTTTGTACTTAGGCAAATTTTGTTTAGGTGTTGAAAATAAGTATTTTTCTTGATCTTGATTTCTAAGTTTCAAAGATTGCCCATTTTACAAGTTATCTTCAAATTTCTGATTTTTTGTGATCAAATGCATTCATGGACCATATATTCTTATAATATAGGTTATGAGGATCATTTTGGGTGAAAAAGTCAAACTTTGACTCTTTGGTCCAGATGGAAATTACACTAGATACCCCTGGTTTTTTCTGATTTTTTGATTGGACATCCTCTGAGGTATTTTGACCTTATGAAAGGACTTCCATGATATATATGAGATATTTAAACCATTCACTATGGAATTGGATCTTGTCCATATGAAAATCTTGACTTTGGGATCCTCGATTAGTCAGAAACCCTAATTTGGGCACTATGAAACCCTAATCTTGGAATCCTTGATCTCTACACCTTTTGTACTTGTAAGTGGCTTGTCCAAGTCATTTCAACCTTTCTTGATGGTATTTAGAGTCCTTGGCTCGTTTTCCCATGAAAAGTTTCATCTGGAGAACTCAGTTGACTAAAACCTTAATTGGTGGTTCTGATGACTCGGTGCCCAGGTCACTAAAATTTATGTACAGTCTTTGAATGATTTTCCATCATTTGAGATTACTTAACACTTCGATATTGATTGAAAGGTTTAAAATCTTATGTATTAATGATTGGTCCTTTGCCTGAATCCTCTGAGGGACTCAGGAATCTGATTCATTATGGGGATACTATTCAAACTAGTCTGACATAGTCCTTTGGTCAATGTATTTTCTCTGATGAGGTATACATCTTAGGATCAAAATTTAGGGTATGACAAACAAGGTAAGATACACTTTATTGCTATATGTAGTAGACATGAGACGTCGTTAAGGGTAATAGTGATCTCGTCGCGTGGTAGATGAAAAGAGGATGACTCTATGCGCCATCTCTCTGCAAAATCCCTGAGCATACTAATGTGGATCAAAGAATACCCAATCCCATAAAGGTCTTGCAGACCATACTCAATAAGTACAGTCATGAACTCCTCCTCCTCTGGAAACTCCAACCTAAAACGCCCATGGTTATTGAAGGTTCTTGGTTTGGCTGCATTTGTTGAAAAACAATATCATTTGTCTTGATGCCTAGCAAGTTTTCTTTGACATGCTTGAAGATCTTTTAGTGTGCAGTGTTTGTATGATGTCAAATCAGATGTTGTAACATCTGTCTTGATGGTTCTGGAACTTTCCAATACAGAAAGTTTTGATTTAATTTATGTATATTTTTAGCAGGTGTTTAGTCATGTCATTTGTTCCAGAATGTGCGAAAATCAAGGAAGTTTTGCAGTCAAAAACAAAAGTTGCTATGCGTTAGTTTTTGGAGATTATTGAAGATATTTTCTTGCTTGTTTAATGTGAAATTTTTTAGGAAGCTTCTGATCAGATCCAGGCCCATTCAGAACTCTATATTATTGGATGTTTAACCTAATTACTCTAGACGAAATATTGTGTATTGTGTAAAGCAAAGTGCTTTTGAGTGTTAGGGTTTTTCCTTGTGCGTGTGTTTTACTTGTGAGTCATTCATACATCACCTAGATTTTTGAATTGGACTAATTTTTAAGTTGTAATTCTATCCACTTTAAGTTTTTAAGCATGATTGTTTGTTCTTGATCAAAGCTTATAAGCAAGATTAAGGTGTTGTGTTTTGGAAGAGTGTTTTTCTGTTTTCTTAGAAATAATTGATTGATTATCACAGTGTATGATTGAGGGGGAGTGAGATGGTGATTTCTCATATCTAGATGTTGATATCTAGGTAGAAGTTGCATTGGGTAGGTTCAAGTGAGAAGTTGTAAACTGGGACTGTTTAGGCATTGAATTGCTCTACTAATATTGGATTTCCTTCCTAGCTTGGTATCCTCTAGAGTAGGTGTGTTTGCATCGAACTGGGTTAACAATCCATTGTGGTTTTACTGCTTTACTTTATACTGTTTTTATCTTGTTATTACTCAGATAGTAATGTTGTAACATCACCTTCGATATCACGTATCTGATACCAGAATTTCAATTGGTATCAGAGTAAGCATTTTGCTCTATATCTGGGTGAGATCCAAGGAAGCTACTTTCTGGTATTATGGACAAGGAGGTGGGCTTTGTGAACAGACCATCCATTATGGATGGAACTAATTATGATTATTGGAAGCCAATAATGGTAATCTTTTTGAAGTCTTTGGACAACAAGGCTTGGAAAGTTGTTCTGAGAGGATGGAAACATCCTGTTTTAAAGGACAAAGATGAGAATGATACGGAAGAATTGAAGCCAGAAGAGGACTGGTCTAAAGAAGAAGATGAGCTTTCTCTGGGAAATTCAAAAGCATTGAAATCCATATTCAATGGAGTTGACAAAAACACCTTCAGGTTGATGAATACTTGCATTGTTACTAAAGATGCTTGAGATATTCTCAAAACTACTCATTAAGGTACCTCCAAAGTCGGGATGTCAAGACTCTAGCTGCTCACCACAAAATTTGAAAACATAAAGATGAAAGATGAGGAAAATTATTTATGATTTCCATATGAATATCCTTGAAATAACCAATGCTCAAGTGCTCTTGGAGAAACAATGTCTGATGAAAAGTTGGTGAGAAAAACTCTCAGATCTCCACCTAAGAGATTTGACATGAAGTGACAAATATGACAAGAAAAATAAAAATATTTCCTTCTCTTCCAACACTGGAGATGGAGTAGAAGAATGTAATTTGAATACTGAGGAAGGTCTATCTAATTATATAGTTCTTCTTGGGAGACAATTCAACAAAGTAATGTAAAATATTGATAGGAAGTCAAGACCAAATGTTAAGAACAACTCATCTGACATAAATAGGTCAAACGAAACTTGTACAAAGACAAGGGCTGAAGAGAATTATTCTAAAGGAAAAGGATTTCAGTGCTATGGTTGTGAAGGTTATGGAAACATCAGATCTGAATGTCCCACACATCTCAAGAATCAGAAAAAGGGTCTTAATGTAGCTTGCTCCTCTGAAGGAAATAGTCAATAATTCTCATCTCTCATTACTCCTCAGCAAAATGGAATTGTTGAACGCAAGAACAAGATTATACATGAATATTCTAGAGCCATGATACATGCAAAAAAATTACCTTATCATTTATGGGATGAAGCAATGAATACTGCATGCTACATTCACAATAGAGTTACATTGAGGAAAGGTACTTCAGCTACTCTGTATGAATTATGGAAAGGAAGAAAACCTATTGTGAAATACTTCCATGTATTTGGAAGTAAATGCTACATCCTAGCATATCGTGAACAAAGAAGAAAATTAGATCAAAAATGTGATGAAGGAATATTTCTAGGATACTCTACCAACATCATATCCTATAGAGTATACAACTCCAAAAGTAAAGTAATGAGGGAGTATATAAATGTTGTTATTGATGATCAAGACTTGAACAAAGAAGCTGATGTCCTGGATGATGTTGAAACATTCCAGAAAGCAACTCCTATAGAAACTGAAGACAAAATTTTGGATGAACAACCCTTTGGTTCTGAGCCTGAAGATAGTCAAACAATCAAAGGTCCCTTTATCAGAATTCATAAATATCATCCTAAAGATCTCATCATAGGAGAGATGGATAAATGAGTTACTACTAGATCAAGGGAGATAATATCTAACTCTTTTTTTGTGTCAAAGATAAATCCAAATAATGTTTTAAAAAAGCATTAACTGATGAATTCTGGATTAATGTTATGCAAGAAGAATTAGCTCAGCTCAAGGGGAAATAAGTTTGGGATCTTATCCCTTGGCCTGAAGGATCAAATGTGATAGGTACCAAGTGGTTCTACAAGAACAAATATAATGAACAGGGAGTTATCACGAGGAATAAGGCAAGACTGGTTACTTAGGGATACACTCAAGTTGAGGGAATTGACTTTGATGAGACCTTTTCTCCTGTTGCCAGACTTGAATCTATTATATTACTTCTTGGAGTTGTTGGCATTTTGAAATTCAAACTATATAAAATGGATGTCAAGAGTGACTTCTTGAATGGTTACTTGAATGAGGAAGTTTATGTGGAACAACCCAAAGGATTCATTGATCATAATTTACCCAATCATGTTTATAAGCT
The DNA here is from genome assembly GCA_963966055.1 of Lathyrus aphaca. Lineage (NCBI taxonomy): Eukaryota > Viridiplantae > Streptophyta > Magnoliopsida > Fabales > Fabaceae > Lathyrus > Lathyrus aphaca. The sequence goes on along the minus strand of OZ014519.1, from coordinate 694,717,201 downwards.
AAGGAAAGCTCTATATGGATTAAAACAAGCTCCAAGAGCTTGGTATGAGAGACTTATAGAATTCTTGTTGAACATGGCTACATAAAAGGTAGCATAGACAAGACTCTCTTTGTGAAAGAAGAAGAAAAATAACTCATGATTGCTCAAATTTATGTTGATGATATTGTGTTTGGTGGGATGTCTGAGGAGATGGTTCAACATTTTGTCAGACAGATGCAGTCTCAAATTGAGATGAGCCTAGTTAGTGAATTAACTTATTTTCTTGATCTTCAAGTCAAGAAAATGGAAGACTCTATATTCACATCTCATAGTAAATATGACAAGCATATAGTTAAGATATTTGTAATGGAGAATGCTAGCCACAAAAGGACATCGGATCCTAGTCATCTGAAATTGTCTAAAGATAAAAAGGGTGTGAATGTGGATTAACGTCTCTACAGAAGTATGATTGGAAGCTTATCCCAAAGTGAGTTACATCAACCAAGTGAAAAGAATCTTGAAGTATGTCAATGGTACATGTGATTATGGTATGTTATACTCTCATAGGTTGAATTCTGAGCTAAGTGGTTATTGTGATGTTGTTTGGGTAATATGTGCTGATGATAGAAAAAACACATCTGAAGGATGCTTCTCTTTGGGAAACAATGTGATATCTTGGTTCAGTAAGAAGAAAAATTGTGTTTCTCTTTCCACAGTTGAGGCTGAATACATAGCAATTGGAAGCAGTTGTTCTCAGTTGGTTTGGATGAAGCAGATGCTGACAGAATACAATGTCTCACAAGATGTCATGATATTTTACTGTGACAATTTGAGTGCTATCAACATTTCCAAGAATCCTATTCAACATAGCAGAACCAAGCATATTTATATTCATCATCATTTTTTTAGAGAGCTGGTTGAAGAAAAGGTTGTTGCTTTAGAGCATGTAGCCACTGAATTACAACTGGTTGACATCTTCACTAAAGTTTTGGGTGCTAATTAGTTTGAGATCTTAAGGAGTAAGTTCGGGATGTGCATCAATGAGGATCTATAAAAATTAAAGTTGTGTGGGAAGACTAGTCAAGTTATTTCAGTTCTCCTACTGCAATTTGCACAATTGGTTTATTATGTGCCTGTGAATGATGAATGGATCAAGAGTGTGAATCCTGATGGTGAGATAGAAATCAAGACAAGGAAAGACAAATTTGTTACCATTGTTTCTCTTGATAAGAATAAACTGAGGAATGTTGCTGGGTCTGATAATGTCTCGGGCTATAATATTGAAGTGGTGTTGAGGACATTATCCCTGGAGAGAAAGTTGCTGCAAAGAAGACCTATGATATTGCTTCTAATGCTGATATGGGAAGCTGGTGTAGTCTTTCTCCTTGTTGAATACTAATCTTGTGTTATTGGGGAGCAGTTGTTAGTATGGTTGTCATATTATGGCTAAAAAGGGGGAGAGTTAGCTAAATCTGCCTTGGTTGTTCTTCTGTTGTGCCTTGGATGAGGAGAGTTGTTGTTCTGATTGGGTGTTATGTTACAAGGTGCTCTAATTTGTGCAAATAGAATGTTGTTTCTTATTTCTTCTACTGCTTTGATCTCTGATGATTGGTTACATCTAGTTGTTTGGTGCTGATAATGTTTTTAGCCACAATTTGCCAAAGGGGGAGATTGAAGGTTCTTGGTTTGGTTGCATTTGTAGAAAAAAATTATCATTTGTCTCGATGTCTTTCAAGATATCCTTGACATGCTTGAAGATCATTTGGTGTGCAGTGTTTCTATGATGTCAGATCGGATGTTGTAACATCTGTCTTGACAGTTCTGGAACTTTCCAATACAAAAAGTTTTGATTTAATTTCTGTATATTTTTAGCAAGTGTTTATTCATTTGATTTGCTCAAAAATGTGCAAAAATCAAGGAAATTTTGTTGTCAAAAAAAGTAGCTTTTATGCGTTAGTTTTTGGAGATTATTGAAGATATTTTCTTGCTTGTTTAATGTGAGCTTTTTAAGGAAGCTTCTGATCAGATCCAGGCCCATTCAGAACTCTATATTATTGGATGTTTAACCTAATTACTCTAGACGGAATATTGTGTATTGTGTAAAGCAAAGTGCTTTTGAGTGTTAGGGTTTTTCCTTGTGCGTGTGTTTTACTTGTGTCATTCATACATCACCTAGATTTTTGAATTGGACTGATTTTTGAGTTGTAATTCTATCCACTATAAACTTTTAAGCATGAGTGTTTGTTCTTGATATAAGCTTTTAAGAAAGATCAAGGTGTTGTGTTTTGGAAGAGTGTTCTTCTGTTTTCTTAGAAGGAATTGATTGATTATCACAGTGTGTGATTGATGGGGAGTGAGATGGTGATTTCTGTTTAGGCTTTGAATTGCTCTACTAATAGTGGATTTTCTTCCTGGCTTGGTATCTCCCAGAGTAGGTGTGTTTGCACCGAACTGGGTTAATAATCCATTGTGTTTTTACTGCTTTACTTTATATTGTTTTTATCTTGTTATTACTCAGATAGTAATGTCGTAACATCGCCTTCGACATCACGTATCTGATACCAGAATTTCAGTTATAGAACCTCTGGGGGTAATGCGCCTTAAAGTTAACAAAGAAAAAAAATTTATTAAGAAAGAATGGTACAAATAATAAATTCCGAATGAAAAAAATTAAGAAATTCTTTGAGTAGTGTTACCTCTCTCACCCAGACATGTGGGGCAATATGCTTTACATAACCAGTCAGCAGGGACATATCAGATGGACCCCTTAGAAAACCCTTATCGGCATCATCATCGTCAATAACATCCACTTGTGCCTGCTCATCACCCTTTGGAGGTGGGACCAGATCTACATCAACTTATGGTATGGTTTGATGGATAAGATCAAGAAATGGCTAGCTAGTTGGAAAATTTGTTTGCTTAGCTTAGGGCGTAGGATCACCATCCTTAAATCGGTCTTATGTTCTTTATCGACTTTTTTACTTTCCTTATATAGGATGCCGATTAAGATAGCCAAAGAAATTACTTCTATACAAAGTAGTTTCTTATGGGGCGGCTTGGTGGACTGTAGGAGGATTCATTGGATAAGTTGGAATAATGTTTGCTTGCCGGTTGAGCAAGGGGAGAATCTTGCAAGGTTTAAATTATTTGTGGCTTAAAATGTTGAAAGCATGATATGGTGATATTTGCTTGAATATATTTAATGGGAGTATTGACACTCGGAAAAATAAATCCTAATTCGGTGTTGGAAGGACCTTGATCTTATTGATAAAAACTTAGAAGGTGATTTTTATGTGAAGAATTGTAGGATGGAAGTTGGCAAATGCTACATTTCTTCTTTTTGGCACTCCAAATGGTTGGGGAATTATAGTTTGAAGGATAAATTCCTGACTTTGTTCGCTGCTTCTAAGCTTCAAAATATTTACGTGGACAGTATGAAAGGTTGGGTTGAAGGGGATTGGAGATGGGATGATTTCGGTATATAGGATTATTTGGATGCTAATATCGAAGCGTCTCATTTTAACTTACATCGTTTGTTACTTTTTACAGGTCAAATATCTATTGGAAGGGATAAAGTTCTTTGGATCCCCGAACCTAATATCGGGTACACTGTTAAATCTTATTTGGATCGGTTGGTTTCAATTAGAGCAGTTGATGCTGCTAAAGCTGAGGATAGCCATGTTGTCATAGTAGGTAGCATTAGTATTTCCGTTGGCGTGATATTAAGCACTTATGTTACGGACAAAATGTCTGTTTCAGGTTTGGTTGTTAGAACTATTATCGCATCCATTTCGGATGGCCACTCAGATAGCATGTTGTCTTTTATAGAAGCAACAACAGCGTTGCTGGTTTGTTTGTCAGTACCATTGTCTTAGCTGGAGTGTCAGCTGCTGGTTTTGAGGGAAACAATGTTGATGCATTCTCTTTGCATGACACCACTTTGGAAGTCACTTTTTTTTACTAGTAGTACTATGCGAGAATGGATTTTGGTAGAGTGTTGGGAGTGGTTGGTGAGATTTCCACAAGGGTGGAGATTGAGCCTGACTCAGAGAATGTATGGAGAAGGCTTTGGAAGACGGTGGTTCACATGTGTATGAAAGCGTTTGGTTGGCGCTTGTTTTGGGAAAGGCTTCCTACTAAGGACACTTTAATCATTCGAGGTATTAATTTCTCTAAGGAAAATGCTACGTGTGTGTTTGTTCTCTCTTTGTTGAAAATTTTCATCATTTTTTTTAAACGTGAGGTGGAGAAGCTGATTTGGATGGATATTAGGGATTGGATTGGTTTTATAGATTATATGGTTGATATTCCGGATAGTTGTAAAAAAAGCTTCATGATATGGTATCATTTTTGTAAGTCTCAAGGAGTGAAAAAAGGGAAAGCAAGTGTAATTTGGTTGGCAACTAATTGGAATATCTAGTTATCTAGTATCATACCCCCAAATTTGTCCTACCTGTATATCATTTCTTTTTTCCGCTTACTAACCAATATCCAAATATCAAAAAAATATGTTGATTTCGCTCATTATTGTCAAGTTCAGGGTTTTACATAACCGAATCAGGGTACAAGTAAAGTTCATTCAGAGTGTGTGTGTGTATGTGTGTGTGTGATGCTATTTTAGTTGAGTTTCATTATCAAGCTGTCAGGTTGTGGCAAAACCAAGTGTTTCATGTGCGGTGTTCATAATTTTGTTCGAAGTTCAAGACTAAGATCGATTTGTGGTTTCTCGGGGACAATCCAGTCATATCTCATTTTGAATCCCTTTTTATTCATTTTATAATTCATTTCAAATCCATCATTTTCTATAAATAAATAAAAAACCATTATCGACTTTCACATCTATTCATTCAAGTTCATTTCACTTTTCATTCTAAATTTAAGTTCATTATTCATTTATCCATATTTCTATCCTTTTTTTTTTGCTTCTAGATATCCATCTCTATTTATAATTACCATTTTTCAATTAAATCAAATGTCCATTTTCTTTTCCAATCTATTATTTTTCTTTCATTACCAAATATTCAAAAAAAAAAAAAAAAGACATGGATGTTCAAATAATAAATATCAATCCATTTCTTTTAAGCCCATTGTTTTTTCTTACTAGTACAAATCCATTACAAAAAATGTTAGAGTTAAGCCCACTCAACATCATTACAAGAAAAAGAGAAGATAAGCCACTAGGCCCCATCAATCCATTTTATAATATTACACCCATAACACTTACAACACCATCCTCTCTTTTATTTTTTTTAAATACTCTTTTAAATATATTTATTTCTTTTTCTATTTTTTTTTTGTCTATTTATAGATCTATTGTTGTTCATCTTTTGTTTTTCTATAATGAAACTTTATTTTTATATTTATTTTGTGGGCCAATGATATAACAAAATGTCACGATTAGTCGATTTCGATAAATCGATAAATTGTGACTAATATGAGGCCAACGTAGTTTAGTTTATTTTATTTATCATTTTATTTTTTATTTATAGTCAATGAACGTCTAATATTGAGATTTGTTGCAAACCGACTTGAAATCCCGATTAATGATGAAACCACTTTTTTTCCTTTTGGAAATTTAGATTATTTCGTTTATTTTTGGATTTGGTCGATGAAAGTCTAAAAATCGAGATTGTCACAAAATAATAAAATCTTGATTAAGACGAGACCATTTTTTCGATTATTCGATTAGCTTTGCATTGTGAATTTGAAATTAAAATTCAATTTAATTTCTAAAATCCACATGGACGCATAATGTAACGCTTGACTTCTCATGGAATGATTCTAACATTGAATCCATGCTAAGATAGTTAAAGATTTACATTTCGACGCTTTAGATTTATTCTCGAGTCCCGTTGCTTTGTTTAACTTAGGACACTTCACACACGCTTCCTCTTGGGCCCATACCATGAACCCTTTTATTTCGTGCAATCCCGTATAGTTAATTTTGTATCTCGCTCCCCATTCCATTGTATGTCATTTATTTTCCGCATTGTGATTTTGGTCGCTAGGAGCACCCTTAAGGACTAGTATTTATTTCACTTTGTTCGTGAACCCTTGGTCCAACGCCAAGTGGTTTCACTCGCACACTTGCATTTTCATTCGGTTATGGTTTTGTTTGCTAGGAGAACCCTTAGGGATTAAGATTTGAATCCACCTAACTAATCAAATAATAAACCTCCATTTGCACTTACCCTTGTAAATCGAGCGCATTGTGCCTCGACATCAAACTTAAAAAACCAAGACGTCTCTTTTAGACCCAAACCATTGATTCAATGTCAAGCGATCATAGATAATAAAACACTTTAATAAATACGAGAATAATTGTATGCCATGAGCCTTAAGTGGTATAAAGGAGGATAATGGATATCCCGTTACTCTGATTATTTCGATGCAAGACGTTTGGATTGTTGAGCGAAATAGTCTACCCATAGTCTTTAGTACAATCTGACTCCTAAATCCTTTTTTGAAAGAAAGGTAATAAAACGAACAACCAACCAACCGTAGTGAGCTGAACTACAAAGCTCTGACTTTCCCATTGCACGATGGAGTAAGTAGTCACGAGGATCTTAATCATTGTCGAGCACCTAGGATCAATCAAACTTTAATCGAAACTCTTTTCCCTTAGCAAGTAACTCATTAGGCATAGACATCCTTTCTCACGTGACAACTTAGATAGTTTCCATCGAGTACGATGGATGTAAGGGGTGTTAATACATTCCCCTTGCATAACTGACTTCCAAACCTAGGAAATGGTTGCGACAAACTTTGTCTTTATCCCTCTTTTCGACGGGTTTTATCTATATCTTCCCTTCCCCCTTTTGGGAATAAATCGGAATTAGGTGGCGACTCTCATGTTATCCCAGCTCGTAGTCTTTTATCGCAAGGTTGTATTTTTTCGAGGTGCGATAACTAGTGACTCTGTTGGGGATATGTTCACCCATATGCAAGTCAATCCTAGTCTAGGTGGTTTCACACTTATTTGTAAGTTTTCCTTTATGTATTATATGTTTATTTTTATCGCTTTCCATATTATATATCTTGTGGCTCATTGGTACTATGGTATTGGAACGATACTTTGATTGTAAAAAAAAGAAACTTGAGGGAAAGGCTCTATACCCGAGTCTACGAGTACAAACATAAGATTAGGAGAGGTTGTGTAGTATGGGCTCCCGAGAAAATACTCTCCTGGACAGTCGATACGAAAACCTCCCTTGGAGTAGATTATAATGCGAATATTGACGACCATCATATTTATGGTGTGTACGATCAATGTTTTTATTTGGATCATCGACTCTAAGGACCTTTAGAACCTTGAACCATTTGTCCCAAACAACTATTGATGATTGCGTAGTATGGGGCACCGAGGGGTTTACCCTTGCGTAGTTCGATACAAAGACCTCACTCAAAACAGACTTTCTCAATGAAGTTGACTGACTGTCAAACGGCTTACATGTCCAACAAAAAGTTGAGAAAAGTCAATAACTCTGAGACCTTTGTTTGAAACCCCGTGTTGATGGTCGTGTAGTATAGGGAAACAGGAGGTTTTCTCTCGCATAATTCAATACGAAAACCTCACCCAAAAGAGATTCATATGGGGGAGTCAATCAACCATCATGTTTATGGCGTGTCTGATGAACAACCATATAGATTTATAACTTTGGGGTCCCTTTTAACTACTAGAGCCTACCTAGTGTGTTCCTTGTGAGGAGAGCAATCAAAGTATCCTTCATTCGTACCTCGGACTTGTGAAATATCATGATTAAAGATCCTGGATTCTAACATTGGATATCATTCCATTTGCATTAATTGTTCATCTTGCATTTCAAAGCTAACAACTCATTCCATCTTCCTTTATCTCCAGTAAATCAAGTTGATTCCTCGACGCTCGTACCTGGATCGAGCCAACACTAGAAGAATGATAGATCAGATTCAACAAGAGCAAGCTGCTATGAGAGAAGAGATGGACTCGGTAAAAATCAATATTGATTAGATCTTCAAGACGATAACAACTCTGGCAAGAAGAGAGGATGAAATTCGTGAAGCCCTCTGCCATAAGGAACAATGTTCTCATTCAAGAATCTACCTCGCACTCAATGCCTTCATTTCCCGTTCTAAATCCTTTGATTTGGTGTTTCCTCCAGGCTTCAATCTCACAGTTGAAGAAGTCACGTCTCAACCAATACCAACCTTTGGTGTTACTGTTGGTGCTACCCCACAAGCTCAACATATTCCAACTCAGATTCAGATTCCTCGTGCTCAAGATCAACAAGTTGAGTATGAGATGTATATCGTTGTTCCAATCACCAATCCTCATGTTGTTCAAGAATCTGAAGCTATGAAGATGTGTTGTGAGTTAGCTAAAAAACTCAGAATCATGGAAGGACATAATCCAACTTCTTGGAGTGCCTTGGATATGTGCCTAGTTCCATATGTTGTGATTCCTACTAAGTTAAAGTTGCCAGAATTTGAGAAATATAAGGGCCTAAATTGTCCTAATCTCTATCTGAGGATGTACTGCAGAAAAATGGCCGATTATGCCAAAGATGACAAGCTCACGATCCATTGTTTCCAAGATAGCCTGTCTGGAGCATCTCTAGAATGGTACATGCAACTTGAATGCAACAATGTGCACACTTGGACTGAATTGTTTGAAGCATTCACGAATCAATACAAATACAACACAGACTTGGCTCCGAACCGTACTCAACTTTAGAGTATGGCTCAAAAGGAGAACGAGTCCTTTAAGGAGTACGCACAATGCTGAAGGGAGCTAGCTGCCAGAGTGCATCTACCATTGGTTGATCGTCAATTGATTGATATCTTCATGGTTACTCTACAAGGGAAATACTACGGAAAGCTTATCAGCAGTGTGTCTTCAAGATTCTCAGACATGGTGATTGTTAGTGGGAGAATTGAAGATGGTTTGAAAAATTGAAAGATTCAAGGAGGCTCTAGCAGCCAAGATGGAATCAAGAAGCCTTTCAACGGATACAAGAAAAAGGAAGAAGAAATAAATTCCATATCTTCTCAAAGTGGGAAACCTCAACAGAGTGCGCCTAATTCAATACCCTACTACCAGTACACATATGTTGTTGTTGTGTAATATGATCCTATGCTTTATCAACAATCTTCTCCAATTCCAAATCTTGCTCTGATGCCTTATCAGCAAGCTGTTTAGGCTCCATTTACACCTCATATGCCTTACCAACAACATCCATATCATCAAGTTGCTAATGTTACACCTATTCCATACCAGCAGTCGGCTTATCAACAATAGCCTGACCAACAACCAAGGTATTCGCAACAACGTCAGAATCAACAACAACGTTCTCCTCAACAGCGCCAACCAAATCAGCAAAGGAGGCTCGAGAGACACTTTGATCTATTTCCTATGTCATATAGCGAGATATTTAATGGGTTTCTAGCAGATGGATGTTTACTTTGAGGGATCTTCCACCTCCAAATGTTATCATTCCAGACTATGATGACAATGCTCGTTATGGGTATCACAAAGGTTCTCCAGGTCATACAATTGAGAACTCTAAATCCTTCAAGCACAAGGTTCAATACCTAATTGACTCTAAGGATCTCAACTTCACTCCCAGAAATCTGAATATTGCAACAAATCCCATGTCGGTGCATGTGGCCCGTAAGTGAAAGCTTTTTAAGGGGTTATCGAAGACCAAGCTGAGTAGTCTCCAACTTTGAAAAGCCAGTAGTCAAATTAAGAGAATCTCATTCCTCAAATGCAGGCAGTCGTCATGCCATTTACCATTTTGCATTCTTGTTATAGTTTATTGTTTTTCTAAGTACTATTTGCTTTGAACATTGTTATTTGTATTCGTTTTGCTAATGTTAAGTTTATGCATGTTTTGAATTAGTCTATTCGCATTCACTCATCATTTATCATTTATCACAAAAATCACAACAAAAAAATATTTCCTCACTTCACTTTCTTATCAAATTGATTGTTTTAGCAAAGATTGGAGGGAGGATGATGAAAAAAAAATACCCATAATTGTTGCGGTATGCTTTCAGATAAAACCTCGTCAATGATGTACAGGCATTTTTCAAATCCCCAAACACTGGAAAGATAAGGAGTTAATCCCTAGTAAACCACTTCGAGCCTAGAAGTAGGAGTTTCTTTCGGATACAAACTCTTACACTTAACCAGAGATATGATAGTTGTTCAGTTCACTTGACTACACCTTTAAATCGCAAGATGAGACATCCTATCAGAGGACCGTCATCAAATGACTTGGCAGTCACAACATTCAACAAAAAAATTAAAAAAACTTGCTAAGTTGAACACCCAAAGGGAGACTTAGGCAAAAAGAATCATAAGATGAGACATCCCATTGGAGGAACCATTAACCAATGACTTTCAACAAAATATAAAAAACAAAAAATAAAGAAGAAAACCAAAGAAAACCGCTAAGTTGAGCATCCAAATGGAGACTTAGTCAAAAAAATAAGAATCATAGCAAATCTCGGTGGACCAAGCACTTCATAAAGCAGTCCAGGAAAATCAAACAAAGATAAAGCGAAAAGAGGGGCTCAAATCCTCAACAAAAACAAAACAAAGATCATGTGATCACCATATCAATAATCAAAGGGTCACTGACATCCACCATAACAAAATAAGATGACTTCCATTTCAAACGAATCTTGAAGCTTCATCTTCACCTTACACTATTAAATCCCTTTTTGAAGACGAACATGGGTTAGGATCAACTAAACATAGGACTGGAGAACATTACAAAGAGGGGAGGATACAAATCAAACTTTGAGCCTTATATCCTTTGTTGCAATAACCATGAACAAGACCAAGTTATAACCCTCGAAAGACCTTATTGAGGCAGGGTTATTCAGAAAGAATACTACAACAAGGTTACGTAAACTGACTCCTAGAGATTTGCTAATCCTCAATCTTGATAGCATATTCTTCTTGCTGCATCTTTCAAACACTTGCTAAATCATCACCACATTTGGAATAACGGTCCATTCGACACATTATCACATCATCAAATACTTGACTTTTTCAAAACTTGCATGAACGTTGCATTAACACTACCATGTGTGCATGAACAATTTAATTGCAATCCGTGCTTAAAATCAAGACATTCCCACAAGGGCAATCAAAGAGGAACTTGAACTTCCGTTAGTGCTGATCCAAATCAAGACTACCTCAAAAGCATATCAAACAGAGGCAGGGCCCTCAAAAGCTCAATTAGGGGAAATCACCCTCAACAGCTCAATAGGGGGAAAATCATCCTCAACAGCTAAATCGGGGGAAATCATTTTCAACAGATTGATCAGGGGCAGACGCCTACCAAATATAGACACTGGGGAAGATCATATCATGGTCATTCTCAAAGCTTCACCATCATAATTCTTTCAATACCCTATAGAAAGAGGCAAGCAACCAAAGAGCAAGTCCTCATATCTCTTTTCCCCAGCTGAACAAGAAGTTCTTGTCAGACGTTGGCAACCATTTAAAGCAAAAGCAATCTCCATGCGTTGATCAAGTTGCTACGCTCATCAGCAAGCAAACTTGAAGTATCTAGATCCATCTTCTGACCACATATTGTCAAAAATCGAGTGTCCAGAAATTGAACCCTTCCACCCACCCAAAGTCCAATCATCATTGGCAACTACCAAAAGTCCACCATGCTGACATCTTTCATCAAACCAACTCAATCACTCATATGTATCATATGCATCATTATGCATCATTCACATCAAACGAATTATCCTTTACAAAATGAACCAGAATTTTCATATCCCCAACGTTCACATTTCTACTTGCATTAGCACTTGTATTGTATTTCCATCATAATGGAATACCATTTCAAAAATCAAACACGCATACATGTATAAGTCAAGATCCAGGATTAATCGACGATTTCAGGCCGATCCTCAGCAAATCCAATAGTCATTACCCATGGAATTTTCTCCGCAACCTTTAGTTGATAAAGTTATTCTCCTTAACAAATCCAGTAGGTGTTCCCCATGGGATTTTCTCCTTAACCTTTTGTTGATAATGTTATTCTCCTCAATAAATCCAGTGGGTGTTCCCCCAGGAATTTCCTCTTGAACCTTTTGTTGATAAAGCTATTCTCCTTAGAAAATATAGTAGCTTAAAATATAGTTATTTTCACTTTTGTGTCACAAAATGCTAGCACTCACATTTCGCCGTTTTTCGTTTTTCTCACTTTCGTATGTCCGAAAATAATCGGTTTCAAACTATTTTCTGATCGAAAGTTGTGTCATGATGTATTCTAACACTTTGTAAAAATATTTGGTCAAACAATTTCCCCCCTAGCCTGAAAATTGCTGTTGGATTTTAAATTTTTTTGAAAAATTTAGCCCGTTAACCGGTTAACAGATCGGTTAACCGGTTAACGCATCACAGACTGCAATTCTCATGTTGCATTTTTAGTACATAAATTTTTTTCAAGTTTTATTTTTTTTTCTTTTGTTTTATGGTGCATACGTGTTTGTCTTAAGATACATGGTACTTGTCCCTTCCAAACACCTCATAACTCCACTCTTATCACTTTGACTCATCATTAAACCCCATTATCTCATCCTTCCAACTTTCAAACTTTTTCAATACCATTAAACTCCATTAAAACCCCACTCAACGAAAACCTTCTTTATAAACTCCTCTCACAAACTTCACTCTCCACTATCAAAACCCTAAATGCGAAAATATCCTACAAACCCTAGAAGCTTCATTTTTTTCTTCAATGGCTCCAAGAAAGGGAAAAGCTCCAGTGTCAGTACCAAGCTCAAGCAATGAAGAAAAAGACATGCCCATGGAAACCACCAAAAAGAGAAGAATGGATTTTCGAGTCAGGGTTCGTCATCTACTCAAGGGTAAGTATGTCAACCTACAATCCTTCATCACTTTTAAGTTTCCAGCTCTGTTAGAGTATCAGGGAATGCTTGATTTTATCTATGACAACGAAAAAGTTTATCCGTATTTGGTTAAGTCGTTTATGAACCATTTGACCCTCAACTGTGATGATGATGAGAAACATCAACTCTTTGCTACTGTGAGAAACTGCGAGATTAATGAAGACTTAGGATCCCTTGCAGCTTCTCTGGCTATCCCGTACTCGGGCGTTTTTCTCCGAAAAGGGGTAAATCATGTGGAAGGCAAATGGGTTGGTTATGACAAAATGGAATATTATTATAAGATTTACAGGTTTCCTAAAGCAGTTGTGGTGTCAGGTCAACGTACTTCTCGGGTATTTTGTTACGCAAAAAATTTATTTGTTGATGATCAGATGATGCAGTATGTTCTTTGCCATGTTTTGCTGCCAAAGGACTCCAACCTTTCTCAAATCGACGATTTAGAAATGCAGGTTTTGTTTGCTGTCAAAAATAAGATTAAAGTGAATTGGCTTCAAACCATGTTGTACCATCTTAAGCAACAACTATCCCTATAGACAAGGTTACCTTATGGTCGTCTCATATCACGGATTTTGGAAATCACCGACATGGAAATTGGTCGAGAACCTTTCATTGCCATGACTACTAACGCTAATGAGATCAATGGAGTTACCATAATCAAGAATACCGGTATAGTTCAACGTAATGACGGGTCTTACAAGTATGATGACAGATCCTCTTCGTCCATTCCCACCATTCTAGAAAGTTGCATCACTATTGAGTTCCTTTACACTACAATGATGTCCAACCACCGTGAAACCACCCTTGCCATCAAAAGCCTTCGTAACTGTCATATCCCAAATTTGTCCTATCTGTACCATTTTTATTTGTCTATCTAACCATTATTTCAAAAATCCAAAAACATGTACTATTCTATTTTACTGTCTAACCATTATTCGAAAAAAATAAAAAATATGTCACTTATTGTTTTATTTGTATCTTTTTCAAAATTCAAAAAAATATATTCTTTTATTCTATTTCACCTTTTAGACCGATTATTAAAAATTCTCAAAAAAAAATCAACCTTCCTTTTTAATATCACTAAACCATTTTCTTTTCTTTTATTAATTATTGCATTTTCCAATTAAAACCACAAAAAAAATTCATCTCATTTTCATTATTATTATTATCATCATTATTATTTTTATGTCCCTTTTTAGTATTATTCTTATTCTTATTATTATAACATCTTATTATTATTTATATTATTAAGTTCTCATTAGTTAGTTTTATATTTTCACCATAATATCTTGAATATCTCACTCCACACATTTCTTTTCTTCTTTTACACATCAGGTAAAAGTTTAACCAGTCCCACTTATTTTATGCTTCTACCACATTTGCAACTTGCTAATACACAACCTGTATAAAACCAAAACAACTTCCGCAGCTCCATTATCTTATTATCTTACCAAACGCACCACTCACAAAAAAATTCATCTGCACATGGAATCAAAATACAGCTCATTCCTTTGGAAAAATCCCATTTCACCCTCACCACTTCCTCTATATAATCAACCCCTATTTACACTCTTGAAGGGGACCTAAAAAAAATATCCCGATAAGAATCAACAAACAAGCTTCCGAAAATAAACAAAAAAACAGAAACTTTTTTTCAAATAAACCATAGCATTCTATATCTTTTCATATAGGAACCAAAAAAGGGAGAAATCCGAAAATGAGAAGGATTTGAGATGGAGTGAGAAGAGTGAAATCGCAGCAACCCCATATCAAAACACAGAAGCTATCACAAACCAAACAATCCGAAAACCATACCGATCCAAACCGAGTTCGTCGGAGAACACCATGACAAACCTTCCATGAGAACTGAAACACGCAGAAAACCACACAAAAAGTTGCGGACCACCCAACCAAAAAGCCCAGATCCGCCGCGAACCCTTCACCCACAACCTTCAAAAAACCGGCGCCGAAACTGCTTCAAGAGAAATAGCGAGCCAACCTACCACCGTGAGGAAGCCATCGCTCAGATTGAATTGAGAAGGGTGGATTTCTCACTCCGTTACTTTCTTTTTATTTATTTGTTTCTTTTAGCGTGTTGTTGATATAAACATTAAATATGTTGTTTGCTGGTTCTGTTTTCTAACTATTTATTTTAAACTTTTTTTCCATTTTCTATTTTATTTATTTTTAGATCCTAAGCTCTGACCTTTATATGTCCACTAACGGGTATAGCCCATTCTAAATATTTTACTACTCTGATCCATTACATAATGAATCTTTTGGTTTATTTATTTAATCTTTTTTCTTTTTTATTATTATTATAATTATTATTATTATTATTATTATTATTATTATTATTATTATTATTATTATTATTATTATTATTGTAAGTAGTTTTTTTTTTTAACATTTACAGTTTTTTTTCTCTCTCTTTATATTATGGAAAATGCTTAATAGTAAGAAAAGGTAAAAATAAGAAATGTAAGAATAAATCTCAACCATTCATTATCACCACTACCCCATGATCCCTATTAAAAAGGAAGTTAAATTTAAAATCAATTTAAAATTAACCTCTAAAATATTGACATGTGTGCATTCTTACATTTTTTCTTCAAATTCATTCGTACTAAATAGCATTGCTCTTATATTATGTGCTAAGTTCATTTTTACAAGTCTTCTAGTTTACTATTTATTTTATTTTCTATCCTAATTTTCTTTCTTGATTTTATTTTTTCGGGCCGATAATATAACCAACGGTCAAGTTTATCCGATTTCGTTAAATCGATAAAACTTGATTAATATGAGACCAAAGTAGTTAAATTTATTTTTATTTATTATTTATTTTCTATTTTGTCCATTTAATCTAATTTAGTTTTTTATTTATTGTATTTATTCCGGTTAGTTGCCACAATATTCAATTTATTTAATTATCCGCATTTATATTTCTATTCCAATTTATTTATCGTCATTTTATTTAATTCGATTAATTTAATTTATCGCATTCCAATATATATGATCGACTCCTAATAGAACGATTTCAATTTTAAATCGGCTCTAAGGAAGTAAATGAACTATATTTCGACGTGTCCGAATAAAAGGTCCAACGCCTCCGAATAGTTGTCGTTAATTTATTTTTCCGCATTTTATCGCTTTAATCGATTCGCAAACCCATGTAAGCCGAGCGCATCGTGCCTCGCCATCAAATATTTCCAAACGCAAATTATTCAAATATTTTCTTAATTAAATAACGGAAAAACTGAATTCTGGAGTCTAACATTCCTCGAATTCTTGAATGAACGCACCCGAGGCTCGCCCTGCGGGATGTTGTTCATTCGACTTTCCGTAATTAAAACACTTAATCGACACATCAAATAACGAAAGAATTGAATTCTGGAGTCTAGCATTCCTCGAATTCTTGAATGAACGCTCCTGAGGCTCGCCCCACAGGACGTGGTTCATTCGCCCTTTCGTTCCTAAAACACTAATCGAATCAAACATTTTTTCAAACGAACATTGTTTAAATCCTTTCTATCTCGCAAACAAGCTAGCGCTTCCGCCTCCTATCGCGAGCAGACAAGCCAACGCTTAGCAGTTAGAATGCGGTCTAAATAATCCTTCATTAAAACAAATCAACCAACCAACCTTAGTACCACGAATTACGAAGCTCTTACTTTCCCATTGCACAAGGGAATACGTAGGCACACGGATCTTACTCCTTGCCGAGCACCATAGGAACAAAACAACTCATTTCCCATATTAACCTTAGATTAGAATCGTACGCATTTATTTTATTATTCGAAGAAAATAGAAAGCATAAGTTAACATTAGATTGCAAGTTAAACTAAGAGGTTCTCGTTGAGTACAACGGACGTAAGGGGTGCTAATACCTTCCCCTTTCGGAATCGACTCCCGAACCTAGAATCTGGTTTCAAAGACCTTGTTCTATCCATTTTTCTAAAAAGGGTTTCTCGATATTTTCCCTTTCCTTAATTGGAATAAAATAAGTTCGGTGGCGACTCTGTTGTTTTAATTTTCATCCGCGGTACTTTTTATCGCGAGGTCGTATTTTTCGAGGTGCGACAGTAACCTATTGTTACGCTCCCGTAACATAACCGAGGAAGATGATGAGGATGCGACCGGTAGTGAAGCGGAAGGAGCGGATAGTGAGGACGTGTCGGATGAGGACTAAAGGACCATGCCTCTTATGTTTTGTTTTCATGTTTCTTATGCATTTTAATTTTAGTTTATGTTGTTTATGTTTCAAACTAAGTCCTAAGTTATTTAGGCAATTTTGGTTTACTTTGTATTAAGTTTTCGTATTATGTCCGTACTCTTTCCTGTTAATTAAAGTATGTTTTGTTTACTTGTGTGTTCGCGCTTGAATGATTATATTACTTATGTTTCCATAATGCTTGATTGCTTAAGAATTTCAATAATTATGCTTGTATGCTTTGCTTTCATGAGCCTATTCCTTTTTGCTAATGCCAAAGGGGGAGAAGACTTGTTTCTCTAATACCTTTCTATGCATAATTTTTTTTGCTCTTGCCTCTGTTATTTAGGGGGAGTTGCTGAACTTAGGGGGGATCAATTTTAGAGAAACATCGATCAAAGCTTCCGCGCAATGTTGGTTGTAATCATCAAAAATGGGGAGAATGTAGAAGCATGTTTCAACCTCAAGGATTTTGATGAAGACAACAAGCTTTCGTGCATTTCATGTTTGCAAAAAGATAAGAGCTTTCAACATAATCAAGCATCAAGGACAAGGTAGTTCAAAGGCAATGGCATTATGTGATCAAGCTTCATGTGCTCTTTCTTAAAGTTTCAAGATTTGGACACATTGGTTAAGGTATATCAAAATCTCTCTTTAGAATTGATATACAAGTGTTCAATTATCATATTGTATGTTAGCATGATGCATACAATCTTTAGGAATTTTTTTGAACTGGTTTAACATTTTTAAAACAAAGTTTTTCTGCTGTTTTAACAGTGTTAACCGGTTAACCATTTGGTTAACCGGTTAACGACCCCATTTTTTGAATTCTTTGTTAACGTTTTAAATGCGTTAACCGGTTAACCATTTGGTTAACCGGTTAACATTGTTCGTTTTAGTGAAAATGGACCTCTTTTGATTCAAAATAATTTCAAATAATTATACCCTTTCATAATTTTTTTCATGAATAAAATTACACCTCTTTGAATGGGTGTTTTACCTATTATAAATTCTGAAAAATTTTAATTTATTATTTTACCTCCTAGAATTTTCAAAAAATCATATCCAATCATTCTCACATAATTCAAACATTTGAAAAGTGTTAATACTTCATTCATAACATTTCATTTTGAACTTGAACACTTGTATACATTCTTGAGTGATCTTGATTCAGGAGAAGATCTATCAAATAGATTCATACTTCAACCTTCATCTTACTCAATCAAAATTTGTAAAGATTTATTTATTTGTTGACTTGTGTTCCAGGATTGTTGGACACAAGGGTTGGTGTTTGCAAGAGGATGGTTCTTGCAGACTCTTGTTTATAGTTGTTAGATAGTAGGCTTCACCAAGTTGGTGTGATAAGCTTGTACTTATCTAAAACTATAGTGGAAAATCTTTTACGAGTTGTAAGGGGACTGAGTACCTTCAGATTGTGAAGGGAACCAGGATAAATCCCGGTGTCACTTTATTTTCGGCATTTACTGTCTTTTCTAACTTAGAAGCATAAAAATAAATATTCAATAATCGATAAAAATAAAAAACCGGAAAAATATCTAGTGCCTAATTCAACCCCCCCTTCTTAGGCTTATCTGATCTTACATTATTCAGTGGGTGTTCCCTATTGGATCATTTTCATCAACCTTTTGTTGATCTCCCCAAGCAATCTTACTCATTATACAAATATTCCTCAACCAGTTCATTCTTTATCCTTTTGGTGATAGACATTTAGTTAGTTTTGTTCTTACCTTCATCCTTTCGGTGTCGGGAATTTTCTATCACCCTTTTGGTGGTAGCGAACTATTTTGTTTCAGTTTATCTTCATCCTTTTAGTGTTGAGAATTTTTTATCATCTTTTTGGTGGTAGGGAATTATTTTGTTTCAGTTTACCTTCATTCTTTTGGTGTCGAATTAAGAATTTTCTATCATCCTTTTGGTGGTAGCAATTTATTTCGTTAATCTTCATTGTCATCCTTTTGGTGATGTCCATTATCCTTTTGGTATTGGAAATGTTTTGTCAGTTGTGTCGTTACCTCTACTCTTTTGGTGTTGGTGATCTTTTAAGTAGAAGGTGTTTACTATTACCCTTTAGGTGATAGATTTGTCATCCTTTTGGTATCAGAAATCAAGTTTAGGACTAACTATTACTCTTCTGGTGGTAGCGAGTTGTGTATTCACTATTACCCTTTTGGTGATAGGTTTGTTATCCTTTTCGTGTCGACAATCCTTCAGTATTTGGTTTGTGTATCATCCTCTCGGTGAATGAAAACTTCTTAAACCAGTGTGTTTGTTATTACCCTTTTGGTGATATCAAGTTTGTGGCCTTTTATCATCCTTTTGATGTTAGCGAGAGTCATTGTAATCCAACCATCATCCTCTTGGTGATGATGATCTTTGTCGTTCAGATTTAACCTTCACCTTTTTGGTGTTGGCAATCATTGAAGACGTTTGAGTTAACTATTATCCTTTTGGTGGTATCTAGCTGTGTGCGTTGATCTTACTGTTACTCTTTTGTTAATAGCGAGTCTTAGTGTGTTAACCATTACCCTTTTGGTGGTAGTTATCTTTATCATTTTTTGAATTATTCTTCATCTTTTTGGTGATGGCCGTTTCCCTTTTGGTAATAGCAATCTTATTTTATCTCACTGATATCCTCTTGGTATCAGTGATCTTTCAATTATCAATTTTATCGTCAACTTTTTTGTCGTTAACTTTTGTCATTAATGTTTCACTTTCTTTCTTTTCAGACAAATTCAGAGTCTTTTTAGTATCTAATTGACTTATACCTTGAAAGTATAAACGCGAGTCAGTTTATCTTACTCGATCTAAGCCATTTAGATAGTGACAACTGTCATACCACAAATTTTTCCTACCTGTATAATATTTATTTTTTCTGCTTACTAACCAATATCCAAAAAAAATGTTGATTTTGCTCATTGTCAAGTTCAGGGTTTTACAAAACCAAATCAGGGTGCATGCAAAGTTCATTCAGTGTGTGTGTGATGATATTTCAGTTGAGTTTCATTATCAAGCTGTTGCAAAACCAATTGTTTCATGTGTAGTGTTCATAATTTTATTCGAAGTTCAAGGCTAAGATTGATTTGTGGTATCTCGAGGGCAATCCAGTCATATCTCATTTGAAATCCCTTTTTATTCATTTTATAATTCATTTCAAATCCATTCATTTATCCATCATTTTCTATATAAAAAAAACAATTATCGAATTTCACATCTATTCATTCAAGTCCATTTCACTTTTCATTCCAAATTTAAGTTCATTATTCATTTATCCATATTTCTATCTATTTTTTTGCTTCTAGATATTCATTTATATTTCTAATTACCATTTTTCAATTAAATCAAATGTCCATTTTCTTTTCCAATCTATTATTTTTCTTTCATTACCAAATATTAAAAAAAAACATATGTTCAAATAATAAATATCAATATATTTCTTTAAAGCCCATTTCTTTTTCTTACTAATACAAATTCATTACAAAAAATATTAGAGTTAAGCTCACTCTACATCATTACAAGAAAGAAAAAAAAGAAGACAAGTCACTAGCCCCATCAACCCATTTTATAATATTACATTTTATATATATATATATATATATATATATATATATATATATATATATATATATATATATATATATATATATATATATATATATATATATATATATATATATATATTCAATTAAACATCTCGACCTTACTATTAACACACCCAGAACACTCACATCACCCTCCTCTCTTTTATTTTGTTTTTAAATGCCCTTTTAAATATTTTTATTTATTTTTCTAATTTTTTTTCTATTTATGGATCTATTGTCGTTCATCTTTTGATTTTCTATAATGAAATTTTATTTTTATTCTTATTTTGTGGGTCAATGATATAACAAAATGTCACGATTAGTCGATTTCAATAAATCGATAAATTGTCATAAATATGAGGCCAATGTAGTTTAGTTTATTTTATTTATCGTTTTATTTTCGATTTATGGTCAATGAACTTCTAATATTGAGATTCGTCGCAAACCGACTTGAAATATCGATTAATGATGAGACCACTTTTATCCCTTTTGAAAATTTAGTTTATTTAGTTTATTTTTGCATTTGCTCGATGAAAGTCTAAAAATCAAGATTGTCGCAAACCGATAAAATTTTGATTAAGACGAGACCATTTTTTTATTATTTGATGAGCTTTAGATTGTGAATTCAAAATTAAAATTCAATTTAATTTCCAAAATCCACATGGATGCATAAAGTAACGCTCGACTTCTCATAGAATGATTCTAACTTTGAATTCATGCTAAGATAGTTAAAGAGCTACATTTCGACGCTTGCGATTTAATCTCGAGTCCCATTGCTTCGTATAGCTTAGGACACTTCACACACGCTTCCTCTTGGGTCCATACAATGAACCATTTTATTTCGTGCAATCCCGTGTAATTTATTTTGTATCCCGCTCCCCATTCCATTGTAAGTCATTTATTTTCCGCATTGTGATTTTGATCGCTAGGAGTACCTTTAGGGACTAGTATCAATTTCATTTCTTTCGCGAAGTCTTGGTCAACCGCCAAGTGGTTTCACTCGCACACTTGCACTTTCATTCAGTTATAGTTTCGTTCGCTAGGAGCGCCCTTAGGGACTAGGATTCAAATCCACCTAACCAATTAAACAATAAACCTTCATTTGCATTCACCCTTGTAAATCGAGCGCATTGTGCCTCGTCATCAAACTTAAAAAACTAAGACGTCTCTTTTAGACCCAAACCATTAATCCAACGTCAAACGGTCATAGGTAATAAAACACTTTAATAAATACGAGAAAAATTGTACGCCACAAGCCTTAAGTGGTGGAAAGGAGGATAATGGATAAGCCATAGTCTTCAGTACAATTCGACTCCTAAATCCTTTTTTGAAAGAAAGGTAATAAAACGAACAACCAATCAACCGTAGTGAGCTGAACTACAAAACTCTAAATTTCTCATTGCATGAGGGAGTACGTAGGTACGAGGATCTCAATCCTTGTCGAGCACAATCAAACTTTAATCGAAACTCTTTTCCCTTAGCAAGTAACTCATTAGGCATAGACATCATTTCCCACGTAACAACTTAGATGGTTCCCATCGAGTACGATGGATGTAAGGTATGCTAATACCTTCCCCTTGCATAACCGACTTCTGAACCCAGACAATGGTTGCGACGACCTTTGTCTTTATCCTTCTTTTCGACGAGTTTTATCTATATCTTCCCTCCCCCCTTTTAGGAATAAATTAGAATTAGGTGGCGACTCTCATGTCAGCCCAGCTCGCGGTCTTTTATTGCAAGATCGTATTTTTTCGAGGTGAGACATCTAGGAATAGGATCATCTTTGAGACCCATAGTTGGAATGTCCTTGACATTATTTCACGGCTTGAAAATGATCTTTGATAGGAGAAATTGTCAAACACAATTGTAACTTCTATGTTTTTGTAAGAACCCGTTGTTTTTTATTTCATGGAAACAATTGGATAACAATTTCTTTTTATTTTGTTCGAGTCTTGTTGTAGTTCATTTTTTTGTAATCAAATTCGAGAACCTTTAATTCTCGCTTATTGGAATTACTTGTTTACAGAAGAAAAAAAAAACCTGATACTAAGAAAAAATGAAGAAAAAAATTAACAAAGGAAAACCGGAAGCTGAAAATGCGATAACTACAAAAAAATATTAAACCAATGAAAAAATAATATAAAATACAGTAATTGAGATTCGAAACGAGCTCCCTTATAGTTATATTTTCTTGATTTTTAAGAAAACCGAGTTGGGAGGATTGGTTGGGTTATCCATCTAGATTTTTTTCTTATTTTCTTGTTTGTTTGTTTTTCTTCTTTGGGACTCCTTTGTTTTATAGTCTTTTTCTTACATTAAGGGTTGGGTACCCCTACTTAGTTGTTTATAAATAAATAAATAAAACAAATAAATAAATAAATTTCAAATGACTAAAGAAATATAACGGTAGTTCTCTTTTAGCAGATGATCTATTTGGTCTTAATCTAATACCATTTGTTAAGAAATATAACGGTAGTTCTCTTGCATCACTTGAATTAGGGTTTACTAACAATGGAGACATTTTTATAATGTTTGATGATAATTAATTATGCAGTGCTATATTTACAAATTGCATGCTACATTAATTCAGCATAACTTCCAACTCTTTTCATCATCATACATACATACTAATAAATCTTATATATACACAAACCTAAACAAGGGATGACATGTCAATTAATTTTGTTGGATCTTTCCCTTTCTCATCTTTCTTGAATGATTCAATTGAAAATATGTTAATTTGTTTAGTTGGGACCCCAACAGCTCAAGAACATGACAGTTCTCAAAGACTCCTCTGCTTGCTTCGCTTTCTGCTCATCCCATGACGAAGAAGAAGAAGAAAACTCACTGCTTTGAGAAAGAGATGTGATATCATGTTTGGCATGTTGTTGTGCTGATCTTAATACACTGTTCCATCTCCATAGTCCTTGATCCTTCAATGCCTCCACTACTCCAACACTTGTTGCCACACTCCATGTCCAAGTTGAATTCTTCATTCTGTTGCTGATGTAATGATGTAGAAAGTGGACTCAGGTTGTTGTTAATATATATATAGTGTGGGACATAAAAAGTGGCATTCATGAAAAACACATTTTAGTTTAATTAATTTAGAAGCAAATGAAAACCAAAGGCTATGTGGACTGTAGAGTGTGTGTTGATAAAGAAAAAAGGCACATGGTTTTGGTTTTCTGGAGGTTATATATTTTTGTTGTTTTACGTGACAAACCTTGTATTTGGAGTTTACTTGTACTAGGTGCTCAATGCTCAATGCTCAAGTAAGTTTCACGTTTGTAGGAAGTTACATGATCGTTTAGTACTGTACGGAAGCATGGTTTGGAATGTGTGAGCCAAAACCGATGTTAGCAACACAATCAAAACCAGCAAATGATGTCATATAATTTGGTGCAACTCAGATTCAGTGTACCCAAGCCTATCTAGAATATATAAGTTTGGATAAGTATGTGTGCTTGTGTGGAAATTTTGCTTTGGAATATAAATATATTTTCAAGAAATATTAAATTCATGTATTTCTCTTTTATATATATCTTTTTTTTTTACCTAATTATATTTATAGTTGAGGTGAGACTTAACTCCTCTCACTCATATTCAACAATTTTTTTGAGAAGTGTGAATTACCACATCCTATAATATGAAATTTGATTGATATTGTATGATATTAAAACATATTTATTTTTTGAAGTCATTATTCTGAGTATCAAGGAAAATCTGTAAAGAAAAAGAAATTTTTATTATGATAAGATGAATCAAGGAGTAGAAAATTTTATCAAACTTAGACCGCAGCAACTAGTTTATATACAAAAGAGAGAACAACTAACTCACTATAACAACTAATAACAACTAAGAGATTATTGTTATACTAACTAAAGTTAGAGACTAATATTAACAATGATTGAATAATAGATTTATTGTGAATCAGATATCTTAGAAATAAAGTATAGTAGTTTTTTTATGATCAAGAAACCCACAAGGGTTAGGGTTTAGCTATGGTAACCAAGGATAACAATAAGGATTGGTTATAAACTGATATTTTTTCATTTCTCTTTAAACAAGATTACAAGAATAACAAATAACCTCTCTCACTTTTGAATTAGAGTTTTATCTTCATATTTTCTCTTATTTAAAAGATGAAAGACTAATATGCTATTTATAACACGTAACGGATCCGGAACATACTTCCAAAGCTGCGAAACATGGAATACATCATGTAAATTTGACAACCGAGGCGGCAATGCCACTCTATAAATAACATGTCCAACTCTTATAGAAATATGATACGGTCCAATAAATCGAGGAGTAAGTTTTCTCGATTTCAAAGCACGTCCGACACCAGTTATCAGAGTAACTCTCATAAACACATGATATTTTTCTTGAAACTCAAGATCCTTCCAGCTCCTCTTATCATGGTAACTCTTCTGCCTGCTCTGCGAAATTTTCATCTTTTCTCAGATTAATTACACTAACTCAGTAGTCTGTTGAAGGATATAAGGTCTGAGCACTACACTCTCACCAGACTCATGCCAACCCAAAGGGGTCCGACATCTTCGACCATACAACGCTTCAAAAGGTGTCATTTCGATACTGGAATGATAACTGTTGTTATAAGTGAATTCGATTAACGATAAATAACTATCCCAAGAACCCCTTTGTTCAAGCACACAAGCTCTTAACAAATCCTGCAAGGATTGTATAGTCCTCTATGTCTGTCAATCCGTCTGAGGATGATAAGCTGAACTCAACCTCAGCTTCGAACCTAACGCTTCTTGCAAACTTTCCCAAAATCTAGAGGTGACCTCAGATCTCTATCCGACACAATACTCAAAGGAATTCCATGCAACTTCACAATCACGCGAATATCAATCTCTGCCAACTACTGCAAAGGGAAACTGATATTAATCAGAATAAAATGTACCGATTTCGTCAGTCTATCAACAACAACCAAAATCACGTCGTATCCTCACGGAGTATTAAGCATCCCCGTAACAAAATCAAAATAAATACTATCCCATTTCCACTCAGGGATATCCAACAGTTGCATCAGACCAGCAGGTTTCTGATGTTCAACCTTCGACTTCTGACAAGTCAAGCAAGCATAAACAAAGTGAGCTACGTCACGTTTCAATCCTGGCCACCAAAATATCCTTTTTAAATCATGATACATCTTTGTAGCTCCTAGGTGAATACTCGGGCTGCTTCTGTGACTCTCCTTAATAATCATTCTCTTCAATTCAGAATCATCGGGATACAAATCCGTTCACGGAATCTTATCACACCAGGATCGTCAACTCGGAAATCATTACTTCTAGTACGTTCATCACCCACCATCAAGTCCACTAATTTCACATCCAACTTTTGACCCTCTCTGATACTATTGAGAAAATCATTGTTAATCTTCAACATACCCAATATCACGTTATGTAACATATGTTCACAAACCAAACTCATGTCCCAAAACTGCTCAATTAACTCTAACTCTTTAACCATCATAGCAGACATATAAAAGGTCTTCCGACTCAAAGCATCAACCACGACATTGGCTTTACCGGGATGATAATTTAAGCCGAAATCATAATCCTTTAAGAATTCCAACCAACGTTTCTGCCTCATATTCAACTCCTTTTGGTCAAATAGATACTTCAAACTCTTATGATCATATACACCTCATATCTAGAACCATACAAATAGTGCCTCCACATCTTTAGTACAAATATTACTGATGCTAACTCCAAATCATTGGTAGGATAATTCCTCTCGTGAATTTTCAACTGACGTGAAACATAAGCTACTACTTGACCATCCTGCATTAGCACACCACCAAAATCCATCAAAGAAGCATCACAATATACTACAAAAGGTTCATCTGGCTTAGGTAGAATCAAAACTGGAGCAGTAGTCAACTTCTTCTTCATGTCAATGAAACTCTTCTCCTCAAGATTTCCCACACAAATGCCTTATCCTTACAAGTTAACTGGATCAACGGAAGTTCCAACTTCAAAAAACCTTCAATGAATCTACGATAATACCAGATAATCCCAAAAAGCTTATGATCTCGGTCACCATCTTTGGAGCCTCCCACTATAGAACTGCATCTACCTTGGATGGGTCCACCGCAATTCCATCACCTGAAATAACATGACCAAGAAAAATTACCTCTTTCAACCAAAACTCACACTTCGACAGGTTAGCATAAAGCTTATTCTCTTTCAACACTTGCAACACAATCCATAGATGTTTCGCATGGTCTTCTTCCAATTTAGAATAAATTAGAATGTCATCTATAAAGACAACTACGAATTGATTAAAATAATCATGGAAGATTTGATTCATGTACTTCATGAATACTCTAGGTGCGGTAGTAACTCCAAATGGAATCATTACATACTCGTAGTGTCCATACCGAGTCCTGAAATACGTTTTCTGAATATCTTCATCCTTTACTCGTATCTGATGATAACCCGACCGCAAGTAAATCTTTCTAAACACACGAGCGCCTACCAACTGATCCATCAAGTCATCTATTCTTGGAAGTGGATACTTGTTCTTAATTGTTACTTTATTCAAATACCTGTAGCCAATACACAACCTCATACTACCTCTCTTTTCGGCGGCACATCAACAATGTCATCTGGAAACACTTCCGAAAAATTACTTAGCACATGTAACTCACTAATCTTTGTTTCACTCTCTACCAACAAGGATGCAAACAATTCCAACACCTGAGCTTCTTCTTCTAAGAGTTTTCCCAACTCTCTAGTAGATAAATAACCAACTTCCTATTCTTCCTCATCAGGATTAAGAAATCACACCAACTTACTGAAATAATTGATGTGAACATGATTGAACTCTAGCCAATTCATTCCCAAGATCATATCCAACCCTCCCAATGGAAAACAAATAATATCAACACCAAAGTCCTAACCATAAATCGATGGAGGACAGTTCAAACAGACTAGAGAAGTAGTCACTGATCCTTTCGGAGGAGTTTCGATAAACATTTCTCCTTTCATAGGCGATGCAACAAGGCTTAGCCTTCTCACATAATCAGAAGAAATAAAACAATGAGTAGCACCAGTATCTATCATAGAAATCAAAGGCATATTATTAATGTAACAAATACCACTGATTAGCTGATCTTAACTGGAAATCTAAGTTCCTGTCAGAGCAAACACCTTCCCTCCAGTTGCAGCTTTCTTCAGATTCTGGCAACGAGTACTAATATGGCCCTACTGTCCACAGTTGTAGCAATACACTGTATTAACTTTGCAATCAACAATCAAATGTCTAAGCTATCCACATTCGAAACATTTTTTTATGTCACTCGTGCACTCACTGACATGATGGCCCAACTCACTACATATATAACACTTCAGAGGAACAAGAGCCCCTCCCCTACTTGGCTTCTTGCCATCAGCATACTTTGGCTTACCTTTATCATCCAGAGCTGCGTAAGGATTCCCACGGTGCATCTAATGCTTCCCTCTCTTCTCAGCCAACCCCTTGAAGTGATCCGATCGAGCCTTGTTATCCACTTCAAAGATTCTATAACAATCAACCAAATCTGGAAATCTTCTGATCCGTTGATAACCAATCACCTGTTTGATCTTAGGCCTCAAACAATTCTCGAACTTGACATACTTCGAGAACTTAGTAGTTGCCTCACTGTAGTGTGGATAAAACTTGACCAAATCTGAGAACTTGGCAACATACTCCGTGACCGACATACTACCCTGCTTCAGTTCCAGAAATTCAACCTCTTTCTTTCCTCGAACATCTTCAAAAAAATGCTTCCTCAAGAACTCTCTACTAAACACATCCCAGGTGATTGCCTCACCAATCACTTTCAACCATTGGCGAGTGCTAACCCATCAGTCATTGCTTCTCTGGATAACTTGTGAGTACCCAACCGCACCTTCCGTGCCTCAGGACACTTCATTACCCGGAAGATCCTCTCGATTTCTCTGAGCCATTCCTGAGCTCCATCTGGGTCATACTTTCCCTAGAAAGTAGGTCAGTTATTCATCTGAAACTCGTCATTCTCGTAATTCCCAGCAATAAGCAGATTATGCACAACTTGTGCAAACAACATGCAAAGCGGAAGCAAGTGCAACATCATTCCTTCCAACCATTCTAATTTTGTTACATAACAACAACAACAACAACAAAATTAGTTAAGGAACCTACATTGACAGTATTAACTGTCACACACACGACGACTCAACGACTCGACTACTTGGCCGGACGGACCAATCTGCTCTGATACCACTTTGTAACACCCTTAATTCCCCCGCATAATTTAATCAACTTAATTAGAGTAAAATAAACCAAATAGAATAAAGGGCATTATTTTAAACAACCATTTGCTCATTAATAGACATGTAACATAATTCAAAGTAGTTTTAATCCAAAAATGTTCTTTATTACGCAGCGAAAAATCAATTATTTGTAATAATAAAATATAACGGTTCCAACAAATCAAAAACATAGTTTGAGAAATTGTAAAGCAATCAAAATCCTTTTAATAAAATAAAATATGCCATAAGCGTTCCCAACTCCCAATATTACATATCAGAGCAGACGCCACTAGGTGAAGTACCTCGCCTTCACCGACTTTGACTTCCACAACTACTCTTGATTATTTGCACGTTACCCACGTAGAGGCAACATTCAAACAAAAGAGGTGAGATTCTCAATCAATCAAAAGAATAAGATGATATATATATATATATATATATATATATATATATATATATATATATATATATATATATATATATATATGTAAGTATAAATCATCAAGTAATCCACTCGCATAACAACTATCAACAACATCACACCCTTCAATTCATACCCAAATAATCACATCAAATATCATACAACATGACTATCATTAATGCAATGAGACACAACTAGACTCAATGCATGTGGTACCAATTCGATCCATGTTTCACGATCATAATTCCCGTCAGAATGTTTATTAGTCTCTCACACCTCACATGGGCACACGACAATCGTGATTGCTTACACCCCACATGGGAACACAATCACCTCAACGACAACAACAACCTCATGCAATGATATGCACCTCAACGACAACATACAATGACTAAATGCACACATGTAGCATATTCATCATCATACCAACACTACTTGACTATCACATGCATTCATTGAACATACATTATCATGTTAATACAACAATTACACATCTCTACATCATTTTCTCATGCATTTCACACTATCACATCAACATCCACAAAACAAGCATATAATACTTCAATATGTGCCCATAATGCAACAATAGCAAAACAACATTAATAGAATATAACACAGACATTTTCCATGAATTTTCAGTCAATAAAATGATATTTTTAGGTACCAGATCGCGCTAAGAGAGCCCCACCTGAACTAAGCGCACTACTCACTGCCTCGAGGAGGCGAAGTTCCTCTAGAGTGCGCTAAGAGCCCTCTAGGATTTGGGGAGAAAAACCATGCGATAACAACATCTCCCAATTGCAATTTTCAGCACTCAAACTGATTTTTAACACACCTTTTCCACAAATTATGCAATTACAACCTATTTCTAATATATGGATTCCAACAAAACAAATCAACTACACCAATCTCATCAATTCCAATCATGTAATTATGAATTCTCTTCAGAACCCCAACCAACCCACAAACAATGTTCTTATGGATTCAACAAAATAATTCTACCCACATACATGTATAGTCAAACCCTTAAGAGATAAACAATTCTCACCCTTACCTTAAAGTGATGAGCTTTCCTTGCTTCAATGACTTCTCCCTTCCTTTCTCTTTCCCTAACTCTTCTCCCTCTTTCTCCCTTTTGCCCTTTCTTTTACATGGAATGAAAATAATGACTTATCACTCTCTAATCTTCTCATATACCCCAAATAATGAATTGCCTTATTTTCCCTCACTTAACCTTCACCTAATTACCATGAATCCCTTCCACTCATTACACCTCTAATTATTTTATTTATTCTATTATGTCAATATTATCACTCAACTAATGAAATAGACTAGTCAACAAATATTAAATTAAAATAATCTAATTAACCTTACTCAACACACTACTAATTTCTATGTTATTAGCCACACACCCCTGCCATCCTCAAGACTTACTTCTTAAGGCTACTATCATTCACCATGGGCATGCAAAACACAACGAAAGCACAACAATTACACAATCGATCACCACGATTCACAACAACACACAAACAATTGCTAACAAATAATTAAAAGTAAAACATGGTGCTACACCTTTCTTATGTTCAAGTCCTTATAGTACAAGGCAGATTGAACATCTTCAAAGGTTAGGGACTCTCTTCCATACAAGAGGGTTTATTTGAATTGAGCATGTATTCTGGGAAAAGCGCATAACAACAATAGTGCTTGATCTTAATCATAGGTGAACAAGTTGTACAGTTGAGGAAACTGGTAAGATATGGATGGTTCCTTTTTTAATCTTTTCTCTAATTATGTGGCAATCAATTTTTATATGTTTGGTACGCTCATGGAATATGGGATTATCACTACTACAAAACAAACATTCGATAACATTAATACTGCTACAGTTATGTTTTCCATTATAGTAATATTGTAAACTGGATGCGCTAGATATATATTTTTTATTTTTTTAAAGTTATTTAATAACGGTTGAAGTAAACAACCGTGGTGATAAAGTAAGCATTACAATCTTTAAATCCTATCAACTATATTTTTTCCATTTTTTTGGAATAATGATGATATTTATTACCAAAACTAGGTGAGCAATATGCTCCCTAACTATAAATCCTACCAGTAGTCATATTCTTGTCTCAAAGATTAAGCCATGCATGTGTAAGTATGAACTAATTCAGAATGTGAAACTACAAATGACTCATTTTTCCATTTTTCCTATTACAAAAAGCGTGTGTCACTTAAGTTCATAAAAAAAAATTGAATATTATTTAACCATGGTTTTACTATTCAACTATTTTACTATTCGATTTCGTTTACGTTTTTTGTTTAAAATAGGTACTCACTTTTTCATTTGGTGAATGTTCTAATTTTTTTTCTTCAGATTCGTTTTCACCACCTTAACAAAACAATACTTTGGATATGGTACACATGGTTTGTGTTGATATGAAAAAAATACAAGAAGTATGAAACTATTTTGTAAACTTCATTTGCCTTGTACTTCTTTTTCATAGCATCATAAATTAGATAAACTTCATAATTTGTTCCAGTTCCACAATTAGTTTAAAAAAAGGTGCGTTCTTGAAATATTTTATTATATCTTGTGTTGTTGATAAATGTTGTTGTTGTTGATTAATATTTCCAGAACAAGAACAAAACATTGCTAAGTCACAAGAAATAGGCATCTTGTGACTTATCAATGTTTTGTTCATTAAATTCTTATGTAGGTTCCACAATAGATGAAGTTGAGTTTATTATATGTTATATGTAGATTGGTTATTTCAATAACCCTTCATTAAAAATACATTTCATTTAAATTGACATATAAACTTATAATCTGAAAATTAATTTGTATTTGAAAACCAACTTATATCAATCAATGTTTTCTAAATTGCATGTGATCATCATTCATCTCACATTGTTTAACATATAGAATATGGTTCATAGACTTTCATAGAGGGGCGATTCTTTCAAAGGCTATTATTTCTTCTTTTTTGACATTGATTCCAAAGGGTGCAAATCCCTTGGGATTAGATGACTATAGAACTATTTGTTTGGTAGGCTGTTTGTTCAAGGCTTTAGCAAAGCTTCTGGCGGCTAGGCTAAAGAAGGTTCCTCATTCCTTTATTTCTAATTACCAAAGTGCCTTTGTTTCGGGTAGACAACTCTTAGATGGAGTTTTATTGGCTAACAAGGTGGTTGATTATGCGTGCAAGGAGAATAAAGTAGTCTCGCTTTTTAAGGTGGACTTTGAGAAAACTTATGACAAAGTTAGTTGGATTTTTCTTAGATTTATGTTGAAACAAATGGGTTTTGGGAACCTTCGAATGCGGGGGATGGAGGGCATGATTTTCTCTAGCAAGATGTCTGCTTTGGTCAATGGTAGTCCGACAAAGGAATTTATGGTGGAAAGAGGTTAGAGACAAGGTGATCCTCTATCTCCTTTCCTCTTTGTTATAATAGCAGAAGGTTTGTCGTTATTGGTTAGGATATCGGTTGGGTTAGGTGAATTCTCAGGTTTCAAAGTCAATAACTTTTTGTTTTATTGACATTCTTTAATTTGCGGATGATACTATTTTGGTGGGCGATGGTAGTTTGAGGCATTTGTGGGCTATTAAAGTAGTTCTTAGAGGTTTTGAATTAGTGTAGGGTCTTGACAACAATTTCCATAAAAGCAAATTTATCGGCGTCAACACTTCGCCATCTATTTTAGAAGCGCCGACCTTATTTTTAGTTTGTAGGACGAAGAGGAAAGATTTTTACTTTCTTGGTATTCCTATTGGTTTCAATCCGAGAAGGTTGTCCACTTCGTCTCCTATTCTTTTGAAGTTGTATTTTGTATGAATTCAACAAAAATCCATTATTTTATTTGTCTTAGGTTACAATCAGTTGGTAATTTATGTCACTTTTATCGAGTCTTGTCTCGGTCTCCTTTGTAATCAAGGTCGAGTACCCTTTGCACTCTTATCAAATTATATTTACTTACTTATTAATATATATATATATATATATATATATATATATATATATATATATATATATATATATATATATATATAATATCGACTTAAATTATTTATTTAAAATATATACATACTTACTTTATATATAATACTTACGTAAAAATATATATTTACTTAATTAATATATAATACTTACTTAAAAATATATAATTATGCTTTTAATAATAACTATTTCATACTATTATATTTTTATAAACCTATACAATATATTATTTTAAATAAATATATTATTCTATTTTTTTAATTAAACATATTTAATAAATGGCTAAATTGAAGTTATGGTGTCCAATTCACGAAATCAGTCCCCATGTTTATTTTTTAAACAATTTTGGTCTCCCATCTCCAAATTTACTCTAAAAACCGGTGATGTGTATTTTTTTAATACGTGGCATTTCAAAGTTTGTATTTTTTTTAATAGTGGGAATGGAATGAACATGTACTTGAACCCCAGGGTACAGGGTTCGATTCTCACGGAAGGCAAAAACTCTACTAGTGAGGGGAGTAGAGAAGATCGTGAGGTGGCAGTGCCGAGATTGCCTTGCGAGGGGCCCGGGTTGTTACAAAAAAAATTTAAAATGGTGGTGGCTGGGATCGAACCCACCAGTAGTGGGAATGGAATGAGCATGTACTTGAACCCCAGAGTACAGGGTTCGATTCCCACGGAAGGCAAGAACTCTACTAGTGAGGGGAGTAGAGAAGATCGTGAGGTGGCAGTGTCGGGATTGCCTTGAGAGGGGTCTGGGCTGTTACATAAAAAGACTCCTTTTTTTGTAACAGCCCGGGCCCCTCGCAAGGCAATCCCGACACTGCAACCTCACGGTCTTCTCTACTCCCCTCACTAGTAGAGTTTTTGCCTTCCGTGGGAATCGAACCCTGTACCCTGGGGTTCAAGTACATGCTCAATCCATTCCCACTACCACTTGAGCTACTAGCTCAAGTGGTAGTGGGAATGGATTGAGCATGTACTTGAACCCCAGGGTACAGGGTTCGATTCCCACGGAAGGCAAAAACTCTACTAGTGAGGGGAGTAGAGAAGACCGTGAGGTGGCAGTGTCGGGATTGCCTTGCGAGGGGCACGGGCTGTTACATCAGGCATATTCGAGACATCAGGCGCATAGGATGTTCCAGTACAGCCTACCACATCACAGGCCACAGCTGAGGGACATCCTACATCACAACCTTCTACGATGCGGGCCACTCCCACCACAACCGCCGCTTTTTCTTCTCGGAGGCGTAGGGTTAGTACTGATTCATCAACTGGGGCCCCGCCTGCACCACAACCTCTTCTTCTTCGTCTGATATGTCCCTACTCCTGGGAGACTCTGATCATATTGTCAAATATATCTGGCTAGGACAGGTAACTATTCTCGATTTAGAATTGTTTTTTACTGAAAATTATTTCATTTCTAACATTATTTTATTTGGAAATTTCAGGAGAATGATCCTTAGAATTTCTATAACCATGGGGACAAGGTCTTAGACATGGTTACGGAGCTTCCAGAGGATGAGTGGTTCCAAAGTGCACTTGCTACCTCTGGTCTTAGAGGACTTTCGGGGATTGGGTATTCATAGATCAACAACGGCATGCTGATGGCATTTGTTGAGAGATGGCACCTTGATACATCCTCATTCCATCTACCTTACGGCGAGCTCACCATCACTCTATACGACATCTTGTGCCTTTTACATATATCGATCAAGGGCACCCAGCTCCGTCACGATGGGATGACGAAGATGGACGTGATATAGATTCTTACTGAGGAGCTCATGGCTACCATTGAGGATGCACTTGCGGAGGTGACTGTGTTGAGAGGTGCACATGTCTGGTTCTCCTTTCTGATAGGAAGATTTTGTGCGGAGCTTGCAGCAGCAACACAGGCAGATGATGATGCAGCTGAGGTAGAGATTCGCAGATAGATACTCTGAGATGCTACTATTTATTTTTGCTTGGCATGCAATTGTTTGTGGACACCAGCGCCACTTACGTTGATATCGTTTACCTTAGGTACCTTTTGGATCCCACAGAGATTCATGGGTACAACTGGGGGCGGCTACGCTGGCATACACCTACTCCAGGCTCTCAATTGGTAGTCGCTGAGTAGCCAAGATTGTGGCAGACAGCTGCACGCTATATGTGGTAAGAATCTTATACTCTAAGTCATTTTGTTTCATTTCTTTTATTACTATATTCATTATAACTTTTAACACCATGATATGTTTTCAATTAGGATGACTAGTATGGGCAGAGGATTAGGGGAGGCAGGACAGATCCATAGGCATACACAATAGTTTTTATTTGATGTATTCTACTTTTTTTTTACATTTTTGTACTGTATTTTATATCATTTTATTATATACATTTTTGTATGATTATATTTATATCATTTTATTTTACATATTGTTGTTTTCGAATGAATATTGAGTTGCGAATATAAGTTAGCGTCTGTTACAAACAAATAATACATATTTTAAAATAAAAATAAGGTCTGGTTTTTTTCCGGATATGCACATCAGGAACAAATGAAGAAAAAAAGTGCGTTCGAATGTGCATATCCAGAATCTAAGGGCATAAAAGGAATTTGCAAGGTGTCATAGAAACTCAAGGAGTATATTAAGAAATTATCTTATATTATGTAGGTGATAGTTCTTGTTGTCATGTTCTAATTGAGTACCCTCTTATTATAATGTGGTATTAATGTGTTTTCCTTCTTTTGGCGGCCCTGATATGACAAAATAGATGGCAAGAAAAAGGACAAAAACATGGATTCTTATCTCTCAGTAAATCACGAGACAACTTTTTATTTTAAACAAATTATTAAAAAAATATATCAAAATACAATTTTTAATCTCTCTATTTAATATTTTGATTTATAAATATAATATGAATATTTTATTTATTAATAAAAAATATTATTTTTGTCTTATGTATAGACATATCAAATAAAGTTGAGTGAACATTTTTTTTTCTTTATCATTTTTTTTCTCCTTCTCACTATTTAATATTTTGATTCATGAATATCAATATTCTATATATCAATAAAAATATTATAGTAAAAATTATATTATTTAGTGCATAAATATATTAAACAAAATAGATAAAAATTGTCCAGTATATCGAATATCAAATATAGTACAAAATAAAAAATTATCTTATATTGTTCTATATTACCTAATATTTTTTTGTTCAATATTTCTTATTTTACAAATCAAACACACCCTAAATATCATTTATCAAAGATTATATAGGGGCCAGACATACACTTTGTTCTTCACAAATAAATAATAGGTGTACAATAACTCATTATTAATAATTATAACTATCAGATTTAAATATCATCTAAAGGATTACAACAATTAATTTAATTGTTACTTACGAAATTAAAAAGAAAAATCTAACAATATGCCTTCAACCCCGATCTTAATAATGGCTGCTCTAGTGTATTTTGTAATCTATCATTTCATAACCTGCCAATATGTCATTATGGTAATTAGTGACATTTAGAATATTTTGAATTTTTAGTTAAGTAATCTAACTATTGTAGTTCGTATTTTTAAAAATAACTAGTCTGATGATTGTAGTTTGCCTATTTAAAAATAAACTAACGAGGTTTCGCAGATACGAATCTTCATCTTTATTTCTGATATTATATCTTTATATCTTATATTTATATATATCTATCAAATGAGTTATGTTAATGGTATATATTGATAAAATCAAGTCTCATATATCGATAATTCGGATCTCCAACTATTTATATTCATGTATCAAACCCAATAGTGTTGGACGTGAGAGAGGTGTATTGGAAAAAAACTCAAATCTAACATTGGTTAAATATAGAATTCACAAAGACTTTAAATAGAGTAACACTTCTCACATTACTAACTGGTTTTATAAGATGAGTTAGAACAAATTTTAATTCTAACATGATATCAAAAGTCTATCGATTCGGACCACTAATCATTTAATATGCGCATCAAACCAAAAATATATTGGACGCAAGGGGATGTATTGGAAAAATCAAGTCTCATATATCGATAATTCGAATCACCTACCATTTATATCCATGCACCAAGCCCAATAGTACTGGGTGTGAGGGGGGTGTATTGGGAAAAAACCAAGTCTCACATTGGCTAAATATATAACTGACAAAGGTTTTTAATAGAATGATATTTCTCACCTTACCAACCAATTTTATAAGGTAAGTTAGACCAAACTCTAATTCTAACCGTCCATATTTTATGTTTTTTCTTATCTTATTCATTCATGTTATCAATAAACTAATACACGTTTCTTTTTCCTACCAAACGTTTGATTTTTATGATTTGTTTCCTATTCTCGCTAAAAATCTATTTTTGTAAAAACTTCATTTCTTATCTAAATTATCTCAATGAAATCATAATCAAATTAATTCCAAAAATCAGCACTACATGTACAATTTCCGTGTTGCATGAAAATGATGCTTAAGTACTAGTTAGTCAACGATCAAGTGATAGCAAGGTTTGTATAGTCAAATCTTATTTAAATTTCCTGTTCTTCTTGCTAGTATGTTGAATTGATCATAAACAAAAACAAACAAACAAAAATTGTAAAAGCTTGTGATTAATTAAAATTTCATCTTTCATTGCACAACAGACAAATTCATGAGAGAAACATGTTACATTAACTTAACATAACTCCCAACTCTTGTCATCATCATGTACTATATAATAAATCCTATATATACACAAATTTATATCCAACCAAAAATTAAATCACTTCCTAGGAAAATTTAACCCTCATCTAATTTGTTTAGTTGGGACCCCAGCAGCTCAAGAACATGACAGTTCTCAAAGATTCTTCTGACTGTTTGGCTTTCTCTTCCTTCGCTTTAGACGAAGAAGAAGAAAGTTTGTTTTTAGCATGTTGTTGTGCTGATCTTATATCACTGTTCCATCTACATATTCCTTGATCCTTCAATCCTTCCACTACTCCAACATTTTTTTCCTCACTCCATCTCCAAGCACGGTTTCTTGAACTCATTGTGTTACGTTGTTGAGAAGTAATTTGATATGTGTTTGATGATTAATTGTTGATAAGATAATGTAGAGAATAGATTCAGTTTGTTGTTAATATATATATAGTGTGGTAGATAAAAATGGCATTAATGAAAAACACATTTTAGTTTTGGCAGAGAGGAATACCAGAGGCTATGTGTGGAGTGTGTGTTGGTGGAAAAAAAAAAGGCACATGGTTTTGGTTTATTTGTGTGATATCTATTTTTGTCGTTTTGTGAATAGAAATAGGAAGTGATTTGTTAGAATCTTTGAATCACACAATCTTTGTATTTGGACTTTACTTGTAGTTATAGGACCATGCAACTTGCACTATTATATATACAATGAAAACCAGCAGGTAATCACATGTAATCTGGGGCAGCTGAAATTCAATACTTTTGCCTATCTAAATGTGTATGGATAAGTATGTGTAAGTGTAATTTTTTATTTGAAATATAAATGATTATTTAAATAAATTTTGAATAAATAATAAGTGGTGATATTTAAAATAAAAAAAATCAAGACTCAAATTTTGAAAGAGATAAGACCTATAAAATGTTCCTGAAAAACAAATAAGATGCTTATAAAAGGTGGTCCTTTCCAACTTACAAATGGATTTTGTTTAGAAAGATGATGATGTCATTAATTTAATAAAAATATAAAATAGAAAAAAAGGCTTATATTATTAAACAAATGGAACAAGTATTATAAATAATTTTATTGTAACTAATCATTGAGTAGGATTTTCTTTACAAGATTATATATGTTAGATTCTTTAATTATTAGCTTTTTAGTTTATTTATTATTATCTAAATCCTACTAAAATTTGTTCCTCTTTTTGCCAAAACTCTAATTATATGTGATTTAGAAAATAGGTTAAATGTATTTTTATTTATATATATATATATATATATATATATATATATATATATATATATATATATATATATATATATATATATATATATATATATATATATAGATTATAACTCAATTTTAGTTTTATATATTTCTTAAATCAATATTTTTTTCTAAAACTTTGATCGGGCTTATTAACATCTATTAATCAAAGCTGATGTGACTTATCACATGAAAGTTTTTTAATAGAGTGATAAAGATGTTGATGTGATATACCATATTACTTAAGATCTATATTATATTTAAACTCAAAAATAGTAATCAATTTGTAGCTAAAACCATACCTAATCCATATCAATTTTTGTATCATTGTTTCATGATTTTTTTTTCATATACGTTTATCACTTTATAAACTTTTCTATCATAAAAATTAGATTTCTTTTACATGGGATAAATTGAATTTGAATTTTCTAAGCGTTGGTTTTTTATAACACAAAAGAAATTAAAAAAAAAAACCTTTCCATAAAATTGAATTTTGAGATAATATTTTGCTGGCACTTTTCTCATAACACATAGAAAGTATATACAAAGTTTCATGATATTTGGAACAATTCTCAATATTCTCAAAATGTTATCTCATAAGGAAAGGTTGTATCCATTTAATTGAAAATAAGCACTTAAAATTTTTTCATATTTTATTTATCTCATATAAAAAAATTCAAATTTTGTAGGAGAGACGCTTATAAAGTTATTATATTTTGAAATCAGAAATGGAGTGAGGATTGAAACTGATATTGGATCTGAGCTTCTGATGCGGTGGAGGGTGGTTGCAAGGTTATTACTCCAATGCTCAAGTCAGTATGTGAGGAAGAATAATGAATTGAAAATGTATTTCGTAACACCCCCGGACTTTTTAGGAATACTGACTGACCTCATAAACCAACACGAGTCTTTTCAGCATGCTTTCTTCTCACTTACACACTTTCCGAGAAATTTCCCAGAAGGTCATCCATCCCAAAATTGCTCCACGTCAAACATGATTAACTATGAATTTCTTATAGAGCGGTATACCGAATAGAAGATGCATCTTGATGGTATAGGTAGTATCAATTAATCCTTATAAGTCTTTCTTCAACCATGTAGTCTCATACCTGCACAACCTTAAGATACCTTTCATTCCGATGTGAATTTGGTTTTTCCCTGGAAGCTATTATGCATGTCTCATTGGTATTCCTCGTGCACCGACAACTACTTCCTCGCCCTCGGGTGTTACATGTAATCACTATTTATCTTTTTTTCCCTCAGATGTTACATGTTTGAAACTTCTTACCTCAATTTGGCACCTTTTTCTATATATGTAGATAGAGGAGAATAATAAAAAAATTATTTGTTAGGAGTGAATTGTAGAGAGTCGTTGGATGTGAATGCAGTTGAGATCATTTTTTATCATTATGAGAAAAGTCATCGTCTGCTAGGGAGGATTTGGAAGGATTACAATTATCGATAGAATCGACCCAAAACAGTTGTCCCCCAAGCTCGTGTGTATGCTTAGCAAGACATAGGTTTGCTACCTCAACGTCTACTGCTGATCACTCTCGCCTTTATGTATGGAAGAGAAAAATAAAATATTTGAGTCCCCTAATAAGGATTCTTGTATTTAATGCTTAATTCTTCAAACGTCTTTTCGGAAGTGTCATCATCATGATTCTTGGGAATCGAAACACATGAGTGTTACATGCGAGTGATTTGATATGTTTGGTATAGTCTATTTCCTTTTGCGTGCTAGAATATAGTTCTTGAAGAGTCAACGTTGTCTTTCTTTGAGTTATTTTCTCAATTTAGTAGTTACCTTTTTCTTTGCCACTTTTCTTTCATGCATATGAAAATTTAGTGTATAATGGGTAAAAAATCACAAAATAGTGCTCACAAATCCAAGAAAAAAGTTGCATCTTCTTGGGAGGATTTTTTTTACCCTTCCATTGTTTCTGTTTTATCCTGGAATGATAGTCTTAATGGAGTCTTTCTTGAATTTTAACAATCATCTAATTTAGGTGCCTTAACTCCCACCAAGATGAAAGAATAAGCAACAAGTATGGTGATTGTGCCATTCCCTTTTATGAGTGCACTTTCTCCATTCTGGGTCTTTGCCTACCCTTTAGTACCTTCACAAATTCATCCCACAAGTTGGGGGTATGTGAAGGTATATTGATATTGGTGTCAATACCTGAAAGGAAAAACTTTTATGATCATTTACTTTCTCCTCTTTAAATTTTGTTGTGGCCCTTTTAATCTTATGCACATCAGAGGATTCATTTGTTTGGAGATGACTGTACATGACTTTGGGACACTTCTTGAGCTACAAACTTTTTATTACTGATTCTTTCTGGTCACCCTTATTAGGATAGAAGCTCATGTTACGGTTTGGACATTGGGTATTAAGTAGAAGGAAGATGTGTCGAACTGTTTAGAAGTACTAACTAAAATTCACTTTCTTATAGATAATAATATATATGCACACAAGGAGGAGAACCTCACTGCATAACACTTGTACCAGAAGAAATGGTTGATAAGCTTCATAAGCTACTAGGGTTACTTTAGGGTAGGAACCCCCGCGGATGAGGTTGGCCAAAATGCTCGTAATGCCTTATCAATGTTCAATTTCTGATAGAGGACTATTCCCAGGAAGAAAGATAAGTCATCTTCAGAAAGCTTCGAATACCATTGGTTTCTTTTTATTCAACTTTTCAGTTCATGATGTATTTATTCTGACAATGATTGTGTGCAAAATTAATGAAGGAGGACATATTGCTTCAACTTCTTAAATAGGGAACATGGTCGGTCGGGGTGACGCTTCTTTGAATACTTTTCTAACATTGTCAAGAATTTCGGATCTTCCTGCCCATCCGATTCTAACAGGGTCAAGTTCACATTCTTCTGGAGATCACTAGACTCCTCCTTTTGAAGAGGAATATGCATATTTTCAAATTTTGTCTGGGTTTGCTCTATAGAAATAACTGGCTACTCTGGCTCGATATATTCAATGTGCTTCTGTCGTTATGGCCTCGATATACACTACAAGAAACAACAGATTTAGCGTCAGCTTATAAGCCCTCGCTACCACAACAAAAACCGACACTAGACAGGTTTAGCGTCGGCGTAACGTGGGGGTCGGGGCCGCCTTTACAAAGGTGGAAGTTAATTGTATTAGCGTCGGCTAAGTTGTGACACTTGAGTAGCGTCGGCTTATATGTGACACTAGAACGCCACTAAATCTTGACCCAAAATGCACAGCTAAATGATGAATTAACGTCGGCTAAGGGATGCCGCTACGGAATGCCAGCTGTCACTTTTTAATTGGATTGACTGTCAGGTTGGTCAACATATTATTATGGTCTAGTGTCGGCCATTAAGCCGCCACTATATTTTTTAGACACCCAATTATTTGATGTCAGCGTCGGCCACATGGCCGCCACTATATTTATTAGACTGACAAATATGTTTTATTAGCGTCGGTCTGAAGCCGCCACTAGTGGATTCATGAATCATTTATAAATTAATGTAGCGTGGGCCTCTTGGCCGACACTAAATTATTTAATAGTGCAGATTTTATTTGAAATCATCACCTTCCCTTTATCCAATTGCCACTCAATACCTGTTTATTATTAATTCAAACCTTTTTATTATTTTAACTCTAACAGGCCAATGTCATTGCAAAAAGAAAATCATCAATCAACAATTCAGGTGATCCAAAATACACCATGTCATTCTAATGAGTTCTAAGATACACCAACATGTTATTCTAATAAGTTCTAATAAGTTCTAATGAGTTCTAAAAATACACCAACATCAAAATACTAATCAATTCCAAAAAAAAACCACCATCAAAATTATAATAAGTTCCAAAATACAACATCAAAATATCAACACATAAAACAGGTCCTGAATAATCTACACACTATCATGATAACCAACATCAACTTCCTCATCATCCTCCTCCTCCTACAACATCCAAAATAAATAGTCACGAGTCAGACACATTAATTAACTTAAAAAAATACGCTAAAAAAATACGCTCAAGCATGTGATACTTTGCAAAATCCATGCCAAGAAAAAACTTAAGAAAGATTATATATGACATATATTTTAGGATGGAGAAAGTAGTAAAATAAATTTAAAAAGTTTATAAAAAAAATATTTTAATTTTTTTAATAATGTCTCCTAAATAATGTCACAAAATTTACACATTTACACATTTATCGTGTGTTACATCATTCTTATAATATGAAAAGAAGAAAAAAAAACTCTAACATACATATGCATTAGTCTTAGCATCTTTATTATTTGGTACTCATAATTTTTTTTTTAACTGAAAGTAAGAAGACACATATTTCAAGCATTGTTATATATGATAAATTTCTTCTAAAAACATAACGAGTTTCTAATTAACTTGTACATTTTAACAAGGAGCTTGATATTATATATAGTTTTGGTATTCCATTCACTTTAGATTGACCTATATATAAGTCTAGTGTATGTTTATAAGAGTTATGAGTTCTCATTGATCATACATGTTAAAGAATCAATATTCGTATATAGAATATTTCATAAAATATTCTTTAGCCTATCTAAAATATAACAGAATATACTGTAGTATGGTCTTTATGAAATTAATTCAATAAATTGTAAATCTCACGAGAGGCAACAAACATCAACAAAGGAACAAAAACTGCTAAAAAAAGGTCACGCAGAATGTATTATGGAAACTGCAACATTCCGATTAGGAATATTTCCAACCAAAGTCGAATCACCTCCAAATTCACTGTCTCCGTGATAACCAAGAACCGAATTTGTTGTCATAACAGAACTAGAGAAAAGATTTTTGTACATAAAAAGGATATTAATTTTCTTTTAACATGCCAATATGTGGAGGAAGCTTTCTTATTAAACTATTGTTCTGAACTTGCAAGAAAGTTAACTCAGTCTAGTTAGAGATCAATGAAGCAGAAATTTGACCAGAAAAGGAATCATCTGATAATCCTAGTTCACTGAAAGTTTGGTCAAATTTGCTAATGACAAAGGTAAAGAACTTGTTAGATTATTTCATATTAAGATCAAGAAAGTTAGATTTGTGCTAATGACAAAGG
The DNA here is from genome assembly GCA_963966055.1 of Lathyrus aphaca. Classification (NCBI taxonomy): domain Eukaryota; kingdom Viridiplantae; phylum Streptophyta; class Magnoliopsida; order Fabales; family Fabaceae; genus Lathyrus; species Lathyrus aphaca. The sequence continues at coordinate 694,672,713 of OZ014519.1, read as the reverse complement.
TAAAGAACCTGTTACATTTTTGGCTACATACAAATAAATTAATACATAATTTGTTCTTTATCATTGAAGTTCAATAATGTTACAAGATATGCATTATTAGATTGGCAAGTATATTATTTAACTTCACTTAAACTAAACTAAACTTAAATTGATTTTCTCTTTGTCAAAAATATGCTTATTTGAATGACATGATTTTAAAACTACATTGCATTTACTTTCATTTAGAAAATTGTAAAATACGGTGTCTACGCATGAGTACTAATTTTGTATTTGTAGACAGATTCAACCAAAAAAATTCCAGATAAATCACCAATAAAACTTTCCAGTAATGTCACCTAGTTTGTATCTAGACAAGGTGTTGCTTCTACTTTAGTAGATTTCTTACTCTCTTATTTTAAATATGGTATTTAGAGCCTCTTGAGAGGCAACATTTCATTGTGTTTTACCATGTTGATCCACTCTCTTTCGATGATAAACAAATTCTAATAAATTATGTCCTAACTCTTATTTGCCTTCCTTTCACTACTGTGACTCTTTACAGCATTGATTATTCGATATCAAATTATTGTCGCCGCAGCCAGCATTGTTTCCGGAAAACATCCGACAAAATACCACCATTGAAATTATTGTCGCCGCAACCAGCATTGGTACTCAACTAGAAATAAGCAGTTTGTCTATACTAAGAACTATAGATAGCAATTTGTCTTTAGGCCTAATTTTAAATTGTTTTTGTATATACTAGAAACTGTTTTCATAAGATATTTTGAAAAACTAATGATAATCAGCTGAAAAACTGATTATACAAAACTGATTTAATAAGTATCATAAGTTCATTTCATTTAATAGAGCATTGTAGAAAGAAGCAGAATCATACAAAACTGATTCAAGCATCAAAGTTAAAACTATTACCGAATCGAACGCTATTGCTCGTTGTTAAAGGGGGAACTTGTCAAAATCGTCGTGCAGCAGAAAGAAGTAGCAGGATTTCTTGTCAGTAGGGCATTCCACAACCATGTTTTTGTCTGCAATCAAAAGGACAAAGAAGTACATTATGACAGCAAAACATGCCCGCAAAACATGCAACTTTTTTGTACGGACAGTACCCTATTTAGTCCTTACTATGTTTTCGCCAACATTTACAAATTCAAGATATACATCATTTTAAAACTAGTACTGTTCTATTTGCTAACATCAACCCAAAAGGAACTATTAAATTCAAATCTCAATGAGTGCATAGAAAATGCTCCTGGAATTGATAAGGACAACACCATTAATGCAAAGTGTTTTAAATAATAATGCCTAGTATCAATCAAAATAAAGAGTTTCAAATAAGCACACACAAAGTTACAGAGTTTTAACTGTCATATCACAAGGCCTGCCAAAACTACCTAAAGTTACAATTTTGGTAACACAAGCTGCAGAATTTATGTTCTATTGTATCACAAACTAGCAGTTTTGTAAGGACTGTCATGTTTTCTCATACTCAATGGTTTTTCATCATTCCAATAAACAATTTTTGCTCTCTTTCTTTTCCTCTAAGAAATACTCTACCGGCCCGGCATATGCTGCAACAGCATGTCTCAATGGATTTGAAGAAGCTTAATGAATTGTGTGATACATAAACCAAATGGTTTATCATCGTTCTAATAAATAGTTTTTGGTTTTGGTTTTGGTATTGCAGCATGATTCTTATGTTTTTTGATTTGCTAAATCTATATGACAATTCTTATTTTTCTACAGCTTATGCATATAATTATATCGATTCGGAATATCTGAAATCAGAAAACAATCATCACAAAGATGCAGGATCTACTGCATCTACTGCCATTCTAGTTGGCGATCGTTTGCTTGTTGCAAATGTTGGAAACTTCAGGGCTGTTATATGCAGGGGCGGTAATGGTAAGAGTACTAGCTTCATATATTATATAGTTGATTTCCTTTCCCTAAAAGTAATCCATAACTTATATATTATAGAGTTTTTTTGGGTAGATCCTGACCTTATCCTAATATTCTGAGCAAACCAAGATCTTTCCTAATCATTTTCATGCGATTTCTTCTATATAAAAAAATCCTAACTATCAGAGTAGGTATAAAAAAATCAGTTAGATGCAGACCTATTTCTGTTAATGGCCTGCTATCATCAAGTGCCCACATACAAACATTCAGTTAATAACTTTCTCATTAAAATAACTTCATTTATCCATTCAAACTAAACAAAACAACTAACTTCATAAAATAGTGCATAACTGAATTTCACTTAATTCTCAATTCTCAAAATTACTAAGTGCACGTCTAAATAACAAATTCTACTAACTGATAACAGAATTCCTATTTTCAAAGTCATTTAAGTTGAATTTCATTGACAGTTAACATGAAATATATCATTGGCAGCCAATCATAAACACTAGCTCTAATAAAAAACACTCCTATAATTGACTATACACAGGGTTTAGTCTATAAAATATTTCATGACTCTAATTATCCCATATTTCATACAAATATATTCTGATAAGCATCAAACACAGTTTATTTTTTATGCTTCGATAAAAACTCCCAAATGAAAGTAACCCAATAACAGCACAATGCAAAATGAACTCAGAGAATGCACTTTCATATCAACCTAGAATACTGAGAAAACTTATCACTTACCAAACCCTTCCTTGTTCCTTCTGACGAGACTCAACGAATACTCCACCTTCAAAATCAACACAGACAATTTACTATCTTATCCAAAAGAATCAACCAATAGCATAAACCTAAGGTGTTTTCATATAATGTCATCAACAATTTAACTTTGTTTTTTCTTAACCAAGCATCATAAGCATAATAAACATGTCACTTATTTTCATTTGTGTTGAAGATAAGCAAATGACTAAACAAGAAAATTATCACACACAAATTCTGTTATGATGTCTGATTTAAGATGTTTTGTTTTTATAGAGAGACACCAATTGGGGTGGACTTAAGGGCGGCCAGGTCATGGCTCAACCTCAACTAGTCTTTGTTAGGATTGAAAACCAAACTGAAGTGGAAGACAAATCGGTTGCGGTGAGCAAAAAAAAAGTCTCCGAAAAATAAAGGGAAGTTGAAACAAGCAAGAGAAGTTACTGAGAACAGTTTGAGAAAGATTTGATCTAAAAGAAGCAAAAACAAACAGCAACTATTACTTTGATCCTTATCAAATTCAGATTTTAATTCAATTCAAATTCAAATTCAAATTCATTCAAATTCAAATAACATTCAAATTTTAATTCATTCAAATTCAGTTTGAGAACAATTCTAATAACATTCAAATTCATTTATTAATTCAATTCACTAAGAATACTCATACATCTTAAAAATACTCATTCATCAAATTCAATTCAATTCTAACTTCCAACATCAATTCAGTTCAATTCTAATACATCTTAATAATACTCATTCATAAAAATACCTAACTTATAAACTGATAAGAATACTCACCAGAAAGAGAAGCTTGAAGGAGAAATAACAATATTACAAGAACACCGACATTTCGACCTCACCCTTTTCCCTACCAATTAACATTAAAACAATCCATTAAAACAAACCAAACTGGAGAAATTAAATAAGATGTGAATGCACAGAAGCGAATACGAATGCGAAATCGAAATCGAAACAGCTTATTTAAATTAAAAGAAACTAAAAGATACCTGAAACAACTTATTTGAGATGAACGATTGAGAGGCTTAGGGTTTGAGATGAACGATTGAGAGGGCTTAGGGTTTGAGAATGCGAAATCGAAATCGAAACAGCTTATTTGAGATGAATGATTGAGAGGCTTAGGGTTTGAGATGAACGACTGAGAGGGCTTAGGGTTTGAGATGAAGGATTGAGAGGGTTACTGAACGAATTGACATGAACGATTAAGAGGGTTTAGGGAATTGAGATGAACGATTGAGAGGGTTCATTGAGAGGGTTCAGGTGATGAACGAAAAGTGAGGTGATGAATATCTGGAAAAGGTAAGAATGTGATGAACTCATATATTGTTTCTTATTTTTCATTTTATTTTATAAGTTTTTTTTATAGTAATAATTTTTTATAATTTTAATTTATAAAATTTATTTGGTATAAAATAATTGTTGGCCTTTAAGAATTTTAATTTTAAGAATTTTAAGAATTTTTTATAGTATTTAATTTTAATTTATAATTGGTATAAAATATTTTTTATAGTATTTAATTTTAAAATTTATAATTGGTATAAAATAATTTGGTATAAAATAATTTTTATAGTATTTAATTTTAATTTATAATTGGTATAAAATAATTTTTATAGTATTTAATTTTAATTTTTTAATTTATATTAAGATTTATGAAATTTATTTTTAGTATAAATATTAAGAAAAGTTGTTGGCCTTTAAGAATTTTATAAATTTAGAATAGTTTTTGTATTATAGTTTAATTTATATTTGATATAAAATAATTAATTAAAACAATAAAAAAATAAAAAAGGAGTCAAACTTAATTAACAAGGTAATAGAATAATTTTAGAATTAAAATTAGCGTCGGTCCATGCCGACACTAATATTAAAAAAATAATAATTTAGTAAAACAATAAAAAAAAGGAGGCAAACGAAATTTGAGGGGAGAAGAAAATTTTTCGCGCAACATTAGCGTCGCATAAAACCGACGCTAGTGTTAGAAAATAAAATAATTTATTAAAATAATAAGAATAGGAGTCAAACGAAACTTGTGGAGGGAATGAAGAATTTTCGCACCAAGGTTAGCGTCGGCTGTGGCCGACACTAATAAAACACAAGTAAAATATTTAATATTTAATAAACATTAAATAAATTTTTTAAAACGGAGTAAAGTAAAAGACATAGGCCAAACATGTTTGCTAATAGTGTCGGTTAAATGAGACACAACTGCAACATTAGTAGCGTCGGTGTCGTGGCCGACACTAATTTATTGATGCTAAAATGTGTTTTTCTTGTAGTGATAAGCAATCACTGGGAAGCTCTTTTGTTCGACCAACATCGTGCTGATAAGCTACAACTGAAGGATAGGTTTTGTGATTTGAAATTTCAGCGAGATAAGTAGCTATATGAACTAGGGATAAATTTTACCTCTTTTATTGGGGTAAAGGATGCTTTGCTTCCCCATTGATATTCCTGGTTCTCATTCTGACCAAGTAACCCATTTGGTGAGGATGGTAACAAGAAAGAACTAGGCTCTAAATTTTGTTCGGGGTAATCTGTCATTTGCTCAAGCATCTCTTTCAACGACCAACAAGGACTTAGAGTCTTTGCGCCTAAAAAACACTTCTCTCAACAACTAGTAAAATGTACGAGCACTGCCCTTGAGGCAAGTTTGTAGTTGCTTGAGAATTCTTTGCAGTAATTTGAGTATTTTCACCATCCTTTGATTGTCTCAAGGGAGAAAATTTGATCAGATAAAATGCTCAAAGATAGAGGGATAATTTCTTTAAGGAAATAGACATGTCAGCCACTTTTCTTTTTTGTGTACTTCATGTGTATTGTTGATGTAATTTAAAAATATAGGCTTAATACCCTTTTTAGTCTTTTATCTTAACCTTATGGTTCATTTTAATGCCTTAACTTTAAAAAGGTCCATATTGGTCCCTCAACTCCTTAAAACGTTCCATATTAGCCATTTTTGTCTTATTAGCGAAGGAAAAATTCAAAAATCGATCGCTAAATTCATCGATAATAAGACTAAAAGGACTAATATTGTACGTTTTGAAGAGTTAAGGGACCAATATGAACCTTTTTAAAGTTAAGGGACCAAAATGAACATTGAGATTATAAGATACAATATTAAAAAGGGTATTATGCCAAAAATATATGTGCATATATTGTCATTTTTGGAATGAAATTCATTTTTACTTGTTCAAGGCATATTTGTATGATCCTGAGTGCAAAGTTGGGGATCTTGTATGTACTTAAGAGGTCTTCCCTTAAAGTCAATTGGATGTCACTAAGATTCTTCCTAGACAAGGGTCAATTTCCCATCCCCCACCAAGTGAAAACTCGGTGCAAGGTAGACGTGTGGAAAACTCACCCTGACCTCTAGAGTGGCTAGCTTCTAAAAGGGGCTAGAGTGTTATTGCATATGGGGAATTTATTTATGTAGCCAAGTGTGCAAAGCGCCTCCGAGATCACCCCTGACTTTAGGTGGAGTTTTGATTGTTGTAGCAAGACGTGCAAAGAGTCTTTAACAACACATCTGACTTTAGGTGGGGATTTGATTGATTTATTCAGACGTACAAAGCGTCTCTGGTAGCACCCCTGACATTAGGCATATTGGGCCTCGATATCGTTGGGCGTACGCCTACCTTGTTGTCACTATGCATAATCACAAAGAAACATATATTTTAGAAAATGTCATATTTCATTCGTAGTCGCAAGATATTACTTCACATAAGAAGGATGATTTTACAATCACAATATTTAATATAAATGGGAAAAAAGGATACATAACCAACCGGGGTAACACACAATTTATTCCTTATGCTCATTTTTTGTTGGTTTAGCCACTTCTTGAATGACAAATACCTATCTTGCTGAGCTGACTGGTGAGGAAAGATACATTGATCTCTAGGCCATGCATCCACCTTATATTTTTAGAGGGCTTGATAGAATATATTTTCTCCCTCAATGTTGGCGTTAATGGTGGCTGGCTCCCCATTCATATTGTGATACGCAAGCGAGACGACAACGTCCAACATGGATGCAAAAGGTCTTCCCAAGATACAATTATAGATACTTTTGCAAGAGATATGGAGTAATTCTGAACTGATTTCCCGAATGTCCTTCTTATCCTTTATGGAGACCATCAGCCCCACATAACCCCAAGGACAAGTGATTGTTTTGTCGAATGCCTAGAGGTCATAGCCTTCATACGGGAATAACCTGGTCTATCAAGACCCATCTTCTAGAAAAACCCTGAGCACATAATATCACAGGAGTTGCCTCCATCAATAAGGATTCGAGAGATATCAAGTTGTTCAATTGTAATTGTGATTACCATCGGAAATTTTCTTTGAGGACCCTTTGTACCTTCTCAGAGTCTCGGAATCCCAACACGGACCAGTTAGGAATCTTCGCTGACATACCTTTATCCTTTTTGTGAACGACCATAATATTAGCAATTTTCCTCTTCATGGTTCCCTTGGACGAGAGGTTTTCCCTGAGCAATCCTATGATGGCGGCAATGTACATGTGGTTTCCCTTGTTGGCCTTCTTGCTCTCACCATTGATCCCGACATATGCAGTCTTCAAGGGAGTTTACTTTTAGGTGATTTCTACTTATCTATTTTTCCCTCCTTGACATATTCAGTCAAACGACCCTTCTTAATAATCCCTTTGATGGCATCTTTCAACTAAATTCAATCGTCATTTTTTTGGTTATGACTCATATGAAAACTATGTTACCTTGATTTGTTAGTGTGAAATGTTTCTATGACGGGGTAAGGATGTTGAACTTCTCCCTTCCAAAATTTGATGTTGGCACAGTCCTGATAGATCTTCTAAGAAATAGTCAGAGGGGGTGTACTTGTCATACCCCCTCGCATACCTCATTCATATTCATTTTGGAACCAGTGTGACTTCTTCCTAACCCGGTGACTAGAGTCATCCTCGACGGAAGAAGAATTAGCAAAGTGTGTATTCAATTACTCCTATAAGAGCATGTAAGACACAATAATGGTTGAAATTCTGTAATGAGATGTCCTAAGAGATGTTCCAACACTTAATAGGACATTTGACAAATTTAACCAAAACTTTTAAACAGCAGGAAAAATAAACAACACAGAAGTTTGTTAACCCAGTTCAGTGTATAACCACACCTACATCTGGAGGCTACCAAGCCAGGAGGAAATCCACTATTAGTAATATTAATTCTAGACTTAAACCACCCTGTTTAATCTATCACTTAATACTTACCCAATGCAATTTCTACCTAAGACTCACTTAGATAAGAGTACCCTACTCACTCCCCCTCAATCACCCAGTGATCAAGTTTACAAGTTTACTGAAATTGAAGACATCCTTCAAACAAAACAGCTTGATCTTACTTCACAGTTTCAATCAAGTCACAAATGCACTTTTGCTTAAAAGCTCATAAAGTGGTACATAAAAACAACCTGCTATTAAAACACTAGACACCCTATTTTGTCTTCTGAAATTCGTACTCAATTCTATGAGTTTCTGTTGATTAAATAGGTATCTGAATTTTGGGCTTTCTGTAGAATGATCCAGCCCTAATGTGCAGCAACTGTCACCTTGAATTTAGGGTTTGTTACCTCCTATATTCTAGGTGCATTAGGTCTTCTGTTTTAATCTGAATCTTCAATTTAAAACTCCCTACAGATGCGCCTTGTTCTGTTTTTATCCAGCATTAATTAATTCCAGATAGTTCTCCTTAAATATCTCTGATCTGTTAATCAATAATTAATTCTGGTAGCAGGTCTGAGATGTCTCAACATCTGTTGGGACATCCTGACAAAACTGAACTTAGTCATTTACACAATGTCCCAACATCTGATGAGACATCCTGAAATAAATTCACATACTCTGTTTGATAATGTCCCAACATCTGATAGGACATTCTGAACTGAATTTAACATTTCTTGTTTGGTCAAAAATTCTGCCAATTCTTAAACATCTACAAACTCCCCCTTTGGCTAATTTTTGGCTAACATCTTTCCTGGTTTTCAGAGTGCAGCAGAAGTTCTTTTTATCAGAGTATATCATTACTTTTCTGTTGATTTTTATTTGAGATTACTCCCCCTCAAACATACATGTGTCCTGTCTTTATCCAGTCTTGTTCCAACAGAAAAACTTATTCAGTTCAGAAGCAAACAAACAGAATTTAAACAGCAATTACATTTGATGTTGTTCTCCCCCTTGGTAGACACAAAATTAGGGGCCAAAGACACTATTTCAGTCATTACATTGCTGTCATTACATTTGCCTCACATACATTTGATCACTCAGAATCATCACTCTCAGTTCCCTCCTCAACTTCTGTCTCTTCATCAGCTTCTGTTTCTTCATCAGCAGCACTGTCTTCATCAGAGTTTGCTTTCAGATCTTCTTCATTCTCCAACCTTTGAATTATTTCCTCAAGCTTCTGCTTTCTAGCTTCAAGCTCTTTGCAGGTGCACTTTAGCTCAGCAATCAAGGCCCTCTTAGAGATTGGATTCTTAGCAGTGGAGGGACCAGCAGATGTCCCAGAAGGTGCTTCAACATCTGCAGCATGGTGACTTAGGAATAATTTGTAATGAAAAGCCAGGGGGCTCTCTCTTTTGCATGCAGTATCCTTGTCAGTTAAAATCCCAGGATATTGATTGAGTACAATACCACACAGCAATGATGGAAAGGCTATTGGTAGCTTGGTTGCAGAGGAGCTGGCATGCTTCATGGTTTGATCAAAGATAAAAGCTCCATAGTCCATTTTGGTTTGAGTTCCAACAGCATATATAAATCTGGCTAGACCAATTGAGATTGAGGAAGTGTGGTTTGTAGGCACCCAATTAGCAGTTCCAATCCTGTTCAGCATGGCATACTTTCTGGTAAGCATGCTCACTGAAAGCTTACCCTTTACAGGCCATGCCTTGACCTGGTTTGCAGTGATCACTTTACAGACTTGATTATCTGTCTTACCTAGTTCATTGGGTTCATCTGTTTCTCTTCCTAGATACTCATTGATGATTTAAGGAGAAAACTGTACACATTTACCTCTAACAAAAACTTTTCTAAACTCAGAAGACTTACCATTTGAGCAATCCTCCTGAAGATTCACAATGAACTCTTTGACAAGAAGTTCATAGCAGGGAGATAGGTCTGAGACTGTTTTGAATAGTCCTACAGCAGAGATGAGGTCTATCAGTTCTGTGCACTCAAGTGCATTGCTGCTTAGTTCTCTTTCCAAGGCAACCCTTCTTTGGTACACATATTTCCACCTGTTGACACTAGAGACATGATGGAATGATATGTTGTCCAAGGGAGCTTCTGGAACAACAGATGAAGCTCTAGCTGGTGCTGGTCTCTTCTTGGGAGGAGATGTTGGGACATCTGATCCAACATCTGAATCTGATGGTGTTGCAGCTTTTCTCTTCTGGGTTTGAACTTTGCTCCATGGTTTTGTTGGACCAAAGTTAGTTTTAGCCTTGCTAGCCTTTTTCTTCTCAGGGATGACAGGTTCAGCTTGCATCTTTCCTTTCCTGGACCTTAGTCTTTTAGCAATGCTGGGTTTCATAGATGATATGATCTCTGCATCAGAATCCTGTTCCAGATTGACTACTGGAGGGGATTGAGCAGTCTCCTCATCAGCTTGTTGATCAGCAGAAGATTGATCTTCATTTGAGTCTTTAGCCTGTTCCACAGAAACTTCTTTATCACTTTCACTTGAGACCTCTTTCTTGTCCTCAGTCTGTTCAGTATCAGCATTAGATGAGTTTGCTTTCTCATCTGCATATGTTCCAACATCTGTTGGGACATCTTGTTCTGCAGCAGTGTTCTTTGTATCTTGAGATGGTTCTTCTTGAGGTGCAGGAATGGTGTTCAAAGGAACAGGGATTCCTTTCACTACTCTTTGTTCAGAGAAAACTTGGTTGACAATCTCCTTGATGGAATCATCAACATATTTGGAGTATTTAGCATGAGAAGGAATGTCTTTAGCTTTGCTTCTGATTTGATCTTTACCTCTTTTTGGTGTTCTTGCCTTCTTAGTGTGAGAGGCATTTCCCCTGAGCTCGTCTAATGGTGTTGATTGCATTGGCACCATAGAAATAGGAGTGGCATGAACCACGTCTTCCTGGTTGAGAACTTCTTCAGCTGTTTTAGGGTTTTGAGACATTGTTGAGGAAGATGAATGTGCAGCTTTAGGGTTTAAGATTTCTGAAGGATTACTAGTTAATGTGATTCGCTTGTGATGATGTGATGAGACTCTTGATAGCTGCTTATAAGGAATTACTAAATAAGTAGCCGTTACAGTCCAAATGATTAGGAATGAAATTCCCAAGGATCTAGTCCAGACTAGCTTTGCCATCTGGAACTTATGCCATGCAATGTCATATGACATGTTGGCACATCTCATTAACTGCTAGATATCACATACACAGATTCCAAGTTTGCCCCTTAAGTTCTCAAATTGTGTAGCATCCAAAGCTTTGGTAAATATATCAGCTAATTGCAGATCTGTAGCAACATGCTCCAATGAAATCACCTTCTCTTCTATAAGATTTCTGATGAAATGATGTCTGATATCAATATGCTTTGTCCTGCTATGTTGAATGGGATTCTTTGATATGTTGATTGCACTTAAGTTGTCACAGTACAATGTCATGACATCCTGTGGGACATTGTACTCAGTGAGCATCTGCTTCATCCAAACCAACTGAGAACAACTGCTACCTGCTGCTATATACTCAGCTTCAGCTGTAGATAATGACACACAATTCTGTTTCTTACTGAACCAAGAAATCAGATTGTTTCCTAGAAAGAAGCATTCTCCTGAAGTGCTTTTTCTGTCATCAGCACTTCCTGCCCAATTAGCATCACAGAAGCCAGAGAGAATTGGTTTGCAACCATGAAAGTACATTATGCCATAGTCACAAGTACCATTAACATATTTAAGGATTCTCTTGACTTGATTAAGATGACTGACTTTTGGATCAGCTTGATATCTTGCACAAACTCCTACTGCAAATGCAATGTCTGGTCTGCTAGCAGTCAAGTATAACAAGCTCCCAATCATGCTTCTATATAAACTATGATCTACATTCTCACCCTTCTCATCTTTAGTCAGCTTTAAATGTGTAGGAGCAGGAGTTCTTTTATGAGAAGCATTTTCCATTCCAAATTTCTTCACTATGTTCTTGGAGTACTTGCTTTGTGAGATGAACATTGAGTCTTCCATTTGCTTAACTTGCAGACCAAGAAAATAGGTTAATTCACCTACTAGACTCATTTCAAATTCAGCTTCCATCTGCTTGACAAAATGTTTGACCATCTTATCAGACATCCCACCAAACACAATGTCATCAACATATATTTGTGCAATCATGACATTACCTTCTTCATCTTTAACAAACAGGGTTTTATCAATCCCACCTTTTCTGTATCCTTGCTTGATAAGAAATGTGGTAAGTCTTTCATACCATGCCCTTGGAGCTTGCTTCAGACCATAAAGTGTTTTCTTGAGTTTGTATACATGATTTGGACAGCTTGGATCAACAAATCCTTTAGGCTGTTCTACATATACCTCCTCATTAAGATAACCATTAAGAAAGGCACTTTTCACATCCATTTGAAATAGCTTGAACTTTAAGATACAAGCAATTCCCAACAGTAGTCTTATTGATTCAAGCCTTGCTACTGGTGCAAAGGTTTCATCAAAGTCTACTCCTTCAATTTGAGTGTATCCTTGAGCCACAAGTCTAGCTTTGTTCTTTGTAACAATTCCTTGTTCATTTGACTTGTTCTTATACACCCATTTTGTACCAATCACATTTATGTCATCAGGTCTAGGTACAAGATTCCACACTTCATTCCTTGTGAATTGACCTAATTCCTCTTGCATAGCACAAATCCAGTATTCATCAGTGAGAGCTTCCTTGACATTTTTAGGTTCTATTTTGGAAACAAAACAAGAACCTGAAATCACTTCTCTTGATCTAGTGCTCACACCTCTGTTGGGATCACCAATTATTAAATCTTTGGGATGATCCTTCTGTATTCTGATGGAGGGAGGTTTGCATGAATCTTCTGACCTTGTATCATTTTGAGTGAAGTTATATTGATCATTCTTTTCTTCAGCTTCAACCTTGATATCAGCAGATGTTCCAACATCTTCTGGGACATCTGTAGGAGCATCATCAATTATCACATTTATGGACTCCATGATAACATTTGTTCTGTAGTTAAATACTCTATATGCTCTGCTGTTTATAGAGTATCCAAGGAAAATTCCTTCATCACTTTTAGGATCCATTTTTCTCCTTTGCTCCCTATCTGCCAGAATATAGCATTTACTTCCAAATACATGAAAATACTTAACAGTGGCTTTTCTGCCCTTCCAGACTTCATATATTGTGGACAAAGTTCCTTTTCTCAAGGTAACTCTGTTATGGATAAAGCAGGCAGTGTTCATGGCTTCAGCCCAGAAATACAGAGGTAGCTTTTTAGCATGTATCATAGCTCTTGCTGATTCTTGAATGGTTCTATTCTTCCTTTCAACAATCCCATTCTGTTGAGGAGTGATAGGTGAAGAATACTCATGATTGATTCCTTCTGAAGAGCAGAAATCTAAGAACTTTTGATTCTCAATTTCTTTTCCATGATCACTTCTTATTCTGATCACACAGCTGGATTTTTCCCTTTGCAATCTTTGACATAATTCTTTGAATACATCAAATACATCTGACTTTTCTTTGATGAAGTTTATCCATGTATATCTTGAAAAATCATCAACCACAACATAGGCATACCTCTTACCACCAAGACTTTCAACCTGCATAGGTCCCATAAGATCCATATGTAGAAGTTCCAAAACTTTGGAAGTTGTCAGATGTTGAAGCTTTGGATGGGACATCTTGGTTTGCTTGCCTATTTGACATTCACCACATATTTTGCCATCATCAATCTTCAGTTTAGGAATACCTCTTACAGCATCCATAGATATGATCTTCTTTATGCCTCTGAAATGAAGATGACCTAGTCTTTGATGCCACAGTTTCACTTCTTCTTCTTTAGTTAGAGAACAGGTTGAAGTGAGACTGAGATTTTGGGATTCCCACATGTAACAGTTGTCTTTAGATCTGGCTCCTTTCATGACAACCTCTTGTTCTTTGTTAGTCACTATACATTCAGATTTGGTAAAGTTTACACTGTACCCTTGATCACATAACTGACTTATACTGATCAGGTTAGCAGTTAAACCTTTAACAAGCAGCACATCATCTAGTCTTGGAACATCTTGACAATCCAAGGTTCCAACTCCCTTGATCTCTCCTTTAGCTCCATCTCCAAAGGTAACATACCTGGATGAATGTGGCTTTAAGTTTACTAGCAAATTCTTCAATCCAGTCATGTGTCTTGAGCATCCACTGTCAAAGTACCAGTCTTCTTTAGCTGATACTTTCAATGATGTATGTGCTATGTATGCAGTACTTTTATTTGACCAGATGAGTTGAGATTTCTTTTGATGCCTCTGCTCTGAGTGTTGTTCAGCTGATCTCCAAGCTTGATTGTTGATCTTGTTCTTGGGTATGTGGCTTTGATCAGTCTGAATGTCAGCTTTTGGTCTCCAAACTTTCTTGATTACTTCTGTCTTTTGCTTAGGAGGTTGCTGATTTCTAAGCAGCACTTTCTTGGTACCTTCTACTTTCTGCTTGGAAGGTTGCTGACACATCTGATTTGGATATCCATGTAACTTATAACAGTGAGGTTTGATATGCCCAAATCTTCCACAGTGATGGCATCTCCATCTTTGATACTTCTTCTTCATTTTGTTCTTTCCAGAATGTTGAGACATCTGTTGGAACATTATGTTAGTCTTTGTGTTCTGATGTTGAAGCATCTGTTGGGACATCTTGTTTGACTGTGTAATTTTTGAAGTAGCTTTGCTAGAGCTGGCTTCATCTCTGTTATATCCCAGTCCACTTTTGTCCCCTGAATGTTTATTATTGCAGAGAATAACATCCAGTGTATTTGAGCTGCTGTTCATCATTCTAACAGATTTGGACATATGTTCCATCTTAGAATTGAGAAGAATTACTTCACTTTTCAAGGTATCAATGATTACTTGATCACTTGCTTTTTCCTCTTCTAGTACTTCATTCTGCTTCTTTAGCTTTATAACCTCACTGCATATTTCAGAGCTTCTTTTGTATAGATCTTTGAATGCTTGCTCAAGTTGTTCATAAGTAAGCTCTCCACAACTGGAATCACTATCATATTCACACAGTCCGGCTAAAACAGTAATATGCTTAGCTGATTCTTCTTCTGAATCTCCTCCCGAGTCTTCATCAGACCAGGTTACAGATAGTCCCTTCTTTTGTCTTTTTAAGAAGTTAGGACATTCATTCTTGATGTGTCCATATCCTTCACATTCATGGCACTTGATTCCTTTTTCTTGACTGGTCTTTTCAGCAAGATTTGATCTTCTGTTAGCATCATAGGTTCTCTTGTTTTCAGAAGAGTTTGTGAATCTTCCACTGGAATTTGATTTACCTTCCATACCTCTGAGAATCTGTTTGAACTGTCTTGTAATCAATACAAGGCTTTCTGATAAGCTTTTATCATTTGCTAGTTCATCATCTTCTTCTTCATCTGCATTTGAAACCAAGGCAATGCTTTTGTTCTTTTTAGCATGTGTGTCATTCATTCCCATCTCAAAAGTTTGAAGGGAACCAATTAGTTCTTCAGCTTTCATGGAGCATATGTCTTGTGCTTCTTCTATTGCTGTGACTTTCATGTCAAATCTTTTTGGCAAAGATCTGAGAATCTTCCTTACAAGCTTTTCATCAGTCATCTTTTCTCCCAAGGCTCCAAAAGTATTGGCTATATCCAAGATGTTCATGTAGAACTCATGAATTGATTCATCTTCCTTCATTCTCAAGTTTTCAAACTTGGTGGTGAGAAGTTGAAGTCTTGACATTTTTACTTTTGATGTTCCTTCATGAGTTGTCTTGAGGGTATCCCACACATCTTTGGCCAGCTCACAATGATGCACCAGTCTGAAAATATTTCTATCAATGCCATTGAATAAAGCATTTAGGGCTTTTGAGTTGCCTAGTTCTGAATCTTCTTCCTCTTTACTCCATTCTTCTTCAGGTTTCAGAACTATTGATTCATCTTTGGTGTCTTGAACAGCATGTTTCCATCCAACATTTACTGCTCTCCATGCCCTGTTGTCAAGTGACTTTAAGAATGCAATCATTCTTGGCTTCCAGTAGTCATAATTAGAACCATCCAGTATAGGTGGTCTATTTACTGACCCTATATCTCTGTCCATGTTACAGAATTTGTTTTCCCTAGATCTCACCCAGTATAAACAGGCAGGGTGCCTGCTCTGATGCCAATTGAAATTCTGTAATGAGATGTCCTAAGAGATGTTCCAACACTTAATAGGACATTTGACAAATTTAACCAAAACTTTTAAACAGCAGGAAAAATAAACAACACAGAAGTTTGTTAACCCAGTTCAGTGTATAACCACACCTACATCTGGAGGCTACCAAGCCAGGAGGAAATCCACTATTAGTAATATTAATTCTAGACTTAAACCACCCTGTTTAATCTATCACTTAATACTTACCCAATGCAATTTCTACCTAAGACTCACTTAGATAAGAGTACCCTACTCACTCCCCCTCAATCACCCAGTGATCAAGTTTACAAGTTTACTGAAATTGAAGACATCCTTCAAACAAAACAGCTTGATCTTACTTCACAGTTTCAATCAAGTCACAAATGCACTTTTGCTTAAAAGCTCATAAAGTGGTACATAAAAACAACCTGCTATTAAAACACTAGACACCCTATTTTGTCTTCTGAAATTCGTACTCAATTCTATGAGTTTCTGTTGATTAAATAGGTATCTGAATTTTGGGCTTTCTGTAGAATGATCCAGCCCTAATGTGCAGCAACTGTCACCTTGAATTTAGGGTTTGTTACCTCCTATATTCTAGGTGCATTAGGTCTTCTGTTTTAATCTGAATCTTCAATTTAAAACTCCCTACAGATGCGCCTTGTTCTGTTTTTATCCAGCATTAATTAATTCCAGATAGTTCTCCTTAAATATCTCTGATCTGTTAATCAATAATTAATTCTGGTAGCAGGTCTGAGATGTCTCAACATCTGTTGGGACATCCTGACAAAACTGAACTTAGTCATTTACACAATGTCCCAACATCTGATGAGACATCCTGAAATAAATTCACATACTCTGTTTGATAATGTCCCAACATCTGATAGAACATTCTGAACTGAATTTAACATTTCTTGTTTGGTCAAAAATTCTGCCAATTCTTAAACATCTACAATGGTCAACATCTCTTGAATGACATTCACATTCTTCCTCCTTATCTTAAACCTACGAGGATGGTCCCTCAGTAGGCCCTTCTCAAAGATCAAACACTAAAGAACCTTTTTGTCTACTTAGACTTCAACATCAAATTGTGTGAACCGGTCCATGTAAGACTATAAGCTTTCCTTTTTTCCTGGACGATCCCTCTTAAAGCGGCTTCATTCATCGACCGTCTCTTCTGGACCATGAATTATGAAGAAGACCGCTCCTAGAAATCCTCTCAAGATACAATGCTCCCATTTTTCAACCCATTGAACCATATTATGGTCGGTTCAATTAGATTTAATGTAAATAATTTGCAATTTGATGCGCCATCAGTGATGGAGTAGCTTAATCGGTCACTCACGAGTTGCACATACTCGTCGGGTCTCCCTTTCCATTGTACTCTCCTAGCTTGGGAAACATCTCCATGGATTTTGGTATCCCTTTTTCCAAAATCCTAATAGACATCGGAGGCTTCTGCTACACCTTTCCTGGTTGATTCACTACTTAACTCGGGGAAAGAGCTTGGTTGCCTCGGTCTCGCGCGAGGCTTTAGGAAGGAGTTTGTTTCTTCTTGTTTCTATGTTGATCTCTCGATTTATGAGCTATGTGTTTATTTGCCCTAATAGGATCCAAAACGGTAATATAAGTCCTTCTTAACACAATCTCATGGACATTATTTCTTCTCTGGGGAGAATTTTAGAGGCTTTCTTCGATGTGTTATAGCCTTTCTTCGAGTGGCGCCAATTTTACTGTTGAACCATGTTGTACACACTATTCAACAGTTCGTTAGAACATTACACTCTAAGGTTCTCTTGTAAAACTTGGAGGCGTGTAAGGCTGCATATTGCAAAACTAAATGTGGAATAGGAGGTTTCATCTGAGTTACTTGAAAAAGTATGTTTATCTATGGATCTTGGACCAAATATGGATGTAATGGAATCTTCATTGTATACTTCATGTTGCCTTATAGTGGAAGAAGAGGTGGTTGATAGATTGCTTCCAAAGAATCAGTTGAAGCTTGGTGTGCGACAACAGTTCAAGTAACTTTGGACTTAATCATCACTTGGAGTTGTTGGAACTAGATATCTGGAAATTTGAGGAATGGGAATTGAGATAATTCTTGACTGGATAGAACACGATGGATCTTCGTGTTTGATTTAATATGCTTCTCACTTAGTGACCTAAGGAGGTTACGAGCTGATGAATCAGAGAGCGATCGTGAAATAATGGAAATCATGTAAATTAGAAATTGATTCCCTTAGACAACACCATTATTCTATTCTGGAACCAAAAAAAGAGTGAAGATCAGAAGTGATGGTAGAACAGAGCTTCTGAAGCGGTGTAAACGAGAGACTTACATGGTTAGCACTCTAACTCTCAAGTCAGTATATAAGGAAAAAGACTGAATTGAAATTGTGTTTCAAACTTGTTTCTTCAATTTGGCATCTTTTATATATATATATATATATATATATATATATATATATATATATATATATATATATATATATATATATATATATATAGAGAGAGAGAGAGAGAGAGAGAGAGAGAGAGAGAGAGAAATAATGAACTCGTTATTTGTAAAAAGTGAGTTGAAGAGAGCCGTTGATTGTGAATACAGTTGAGATCATTTATGATCATCAAAAGAAAATTCTTCGTGTATTAGGAAGGTTCTAGAAGGATTACAATTATCTCTAGATGGTCAGCTCGGGTCGATATGAGCGGTCAGAACAAAAGTGATGAAAGTGCATGCAAAATATCATGAAAGGATGATAAAAATTGAAGATTGAGTGTTGCAGTCTTTATAGATTGAATTTTCTACGAATTAACTATGAATTGCCTACTTTTCTTAGGTTCAAGTATGTTGTAGACCTTAATTGATGTGACATGTCACATTAGCTTCCATACTACTGCGAAAATATGGAAATACTCATAGCATTTGGAGATGCATATTCAAACTCACTTTTTTCACACACACTTCAACTGAATTTGTTGAGAGATTTCAGGATATGCATCTTTGAAAAATATTTTGTTAGTTCAAAGTAGAAACATCCAAGAAAAAAGGCAACATAATGTATTAACTTTAAAATAAACATTACATAGATGAAATTTATCGCTAACATAACTTTAATAATACATTTAATTATAAATTGGTGGTTCTGGATGTTGCAACACCTTATAATATTTTCATTCAATCCTGTAATCGTTGCTTCCACTTTAATCAAACTCTTTGTTGAGTAACAGTAAAAGGTACTCCACATAATCTTTAAATCATCATATGTCTTCAGTTCAAGCATGGTAAAACTTTTTTCCCCTTCATTGTAAATCGAGGGTGAATGGTACTCGAGTTTAACATCTCTGCAATTTTCTGGATATCGCAGGAGAGTATTTAATTTGGTTTTGAGATAGGCGAGAAATATGTCCCCGTAGACCCAAAATTGAAGTGGGGGATTTTGCACCATTGAAATGCACAAATGCAAAATGGGAATATGTAGTCATTATGGTTTGTGTAAAGAAAATGGAATGAGAGACCTTATTTGTAGAACTTGTAGATCAATAAGGACCTTATAAACCCTATTATATCATCAGAGAACTTTACGGAGATGCACATCCATATAGATAGTTGATTCATTTTTTTAATAACTTAAAATTTTAAAGGTGTATCCGGAGACGCCTGTTCGTATACGCTCATGTATTGTTTTTTTATAAATAAAATGTGTGTTTGGAGATGCGTCTTCGGACCCATCCAAATCATTGTTTATACAGAACTTGTGTATTATGCAGTGTAGAATTTTAGAAACACTAAAAATATCCAAACAAAATACCACCCAATTTTATAACATTATGCGATACATTACATAAAAAAAAGTTACATTGTTAGATCATAAAAACGAGTTATAGTGTAGAAAATGTTATACTATTGATACATCACAGTTATCCATAAATTATACTTTAAATGTGATTATATAAAAAGTTAAACACATTAAAAATTAATAGTTATAATTAACTGACCATATAAAATATATGTGCATATCATCAATTAAATTCTATCTATATTATGAGATGTAAGTAATATATTCATATTCAACACATGAACTTACAATGTAAACTATCCAATTTTTATTTATGATAAAATTATTGGAATTAAATCAAATTCCCAATGTGGAATTTTACTAAATCTTCAAGAATCTTAAATCAAATCTTGATGAACAAGAATCAATCTTTCCGATTGACTATTCATCTTATTCTTCATTCTTCACTTGAGTGAATTAACCACCCTTAATTGTAAGATTATATCGCTGTACAATTGATAATTGAAGGATAGAAAGTAAAAAAAAAAAATTGATTTGGAAAAGAAATAATTTAGGGTTTAGCAAAGAGAAGGAAAAAGATGAATTGTGAAATCTGTATAGTTGTTCTCTATTATTTACTTTGAAATCTACAATTATTCACTTGTCTACAATAATAGGGTGATTCCCTATTTATAAGTTGAGTCTGCTTGTACACCAAGCAAACACTAACTAACTTAATTAACCCAGCTATACAAAACAAATAAAACTAATTAAGTTACAATCATATCAAGACACACTTAGACATTTCGACATTAACACATTTTCGACATTTCCTTCCTTCAGTCGAACAAATTACTGCGATATAAAGAATTACATTAATCTCAACAAAAATTGTAGCATGCTCCTAATGACTTGGCTTTTCTAACCTGCTATGAGAAAAAACTTCCGTAGGATTTGGCTTTAGACTTGTAAGAACTTCTCATAAGTGTTTACTTTATATTTCTTTACTTAAACAAAAAGTTGTAGTTCTAACTTCACCAGAAGAGTTAAATTAAAAAGAGGTTTATTACTAATGTTGAACTAATGTCATTTTAAATAATATTTTAAAATTCGCAATTCAGATTTTTTTATCAGTATCCGGTCCATTATCCGATTAAATCAGTTTAGAACTCAATTTTGGTATCAAATGATTCTAATCACTTCCTCATCGTAATTGTAGAGATCAAGTTATGATTTTATTTCTACAAAATACTGAATCAATTAATGATTATCATATTTCTCTTCTTATCGTAACAATTTGTTGATAATAAATAAATTTGAAGTAAATTCATACCATAATATTTTATAAACAAGCTAAGCTATGGTAATTTTTTAATGATAACAAATTTACACCACTCGCATTTAAGGTTACACAAATCAACTTTACTAGTACTATTCTAACTTTCAAACACTGCTCTCAAGTCTGATACAGAAATATATGGCTGAATTATGCCAACTTTTTTTTCTTCATTTTATTGTTCTAAGAATTTGGACCCCATATGCTCAAGAACATAACAGTTCTCAAAGATTCTTCTTCTTTCCTCTTCTTTTCATCAAAAACATTTTTCGAAACCTCCGAAGAAGAAAAAGTAGGAGACAACTTATCAGAATGAGCCAAGTTTCTCATTTGATTTTTGGCATTTTGTGCAACTGATCTCATGATGTTGTTGTTGAATCTGCAATAGCCTTGATCCTTCAATGTTTCCACCAACCCAACACTTGTTGCAACAACCAAAGCTCCTCTTGTTGCATAACACATATTTAAAACAAAATTCACTGTATAATGATATCAATAGTTGAAACTTGAATTGAAGGTTTACTATGACAAGTGATGGTTATATAGATAGATTAAAGGACAGTGTAATATGTGATGTGATGTGAGGCTTTGTGTTTTAAATTTGTGTGGTTTTGTTGTTGATAATTGATAGGAACAAAAGTACAAGTGGTTTTGGAGTATATATGAGGATATGCACGTGGTTTTGCAATGAGCCCATAATATAGCTAAATTGGACCCGTAGTTTTGGGAGTAATACCATTGTTTATTTTAATAACGACATAAATGTTGATGATGATGATAGAGTGGGGGCATTTAAGAGAGGATAGGGTCACCTTATGTTTGTGATAGTTTAGAATTGAGGGTAATTGGCTTTTGGAAGAAAAAGCTTTCAAATTTACGTGTGTGTGATTTTTTTTTTATGTTTTAAAAAGTAAAAAAAATGTATTTTATAAGTTTTAAAAAGAAAAAAAAAATAGAATTGGATGTTAAAAACTTATGTATCATATGTTATGTGATTGAATTAAAAATGTTGGTGAGACGTTGCAGTTAAACAAGACTTAAACTTGATTTGGTTAATCTTCTCTTATGTGGTGTGGAGTGTATAAACTAGATTTAATGTTTTAAAAATTGGACATCAAAACAATAAGATTATTGTGTCATTGGAAAACATGTATTTCAAAATCCTCTCATAATCATGGGAAAACATATGCTACCTCAAATATATTCCTAAAGCATAGGCCAAAATGACCCTTATATACACATTTTCCATCAGAATCACCTTATTCACTATTACTCTTCACTCCTACACCTATCCACTCTAAGCCATGGTTAAAAGGAGAGGTTCATTCCTTACACTAGAAGGTATCAGTGGTAGTGGTGATGGTGACGCTCCAGGTGAGATGCATATCGTCTTGGACGAACCACACCTTTAGAATCAGACATTGGAGAAAAATGTCCACAAAATTAGATAATACAAGCAAGAGTCTAACGATCCCCTTAAGGATATGAAGTGTTGGATCATCTACCACTCTCAGACAAGATATGGGGGACATCTGTCCCACAAACTGGAGTTGTCCCACCAAACCAAGAAATATATGGTGGCGTCTGTCCCACCAATTGAAAGGTTTTGATTGCAAATGTGGCTTTGAAATAGTTTGAAATCGATAGTAAAATTGGCTTGAAAATGTTTGAATTTGAATTGAAACAAATTAGTTTGAGAAAGAGAATTTATTTGGTGTTGGACCAAGTGTTTTGCTTAAATAAAAGATTCATTTTAAGTCATCTTGTTACTTTGTATTGACCATGATTTAGCAATGCATGATTAAACAAACAAATGAAAATAAAATTAATTAATTAATTAAAAAAATTAAAAATAACTATCATGATTAAATGATTAAAAAATTAAGGGTTAATCCCTATTTTTCCTAGTCATATAATATGATTTTTGAAAAATCCCCTGCAAGAAAAAAAATTTTAAAAATTTTCTAACATTTAAAGATTTCACTGTAACGTGACAATATTTTTGTAATTTATTATTATTATTTTTTATTACATGATAGGTTTATTTGGAAAATTTTATTATTATTTATTTTTTTCAATTACATGTAGCATTTTATTTAATATTATATGAAGTTTGGAAATTGTAAAATTATGTGGAAGGTGAGTTTTGAACCCAAAACCTTCCACTTAAATACAAGGTGTGCCACATCAAACCAACTTGTTCCCTATGTTATTCTCTTCTACTTTTATATATATATATATATATATATATATATATATATATATATATATATATATATATATATATATATATATATATATATATATATATATATATATATATATATATATATATATATATATATATATATATATATATATATATATGTATATATATATATATATATGTATATATATATATATATATATATATGTATATATATATATATATATATATATGTATATATATATATATATATATATATATATATATATATATATATATATATATATATATATATATCATATTAATTATTTTATAAATTTTAATTAAATTATTATTATTTTATCATATTAATTATTTTATATATTTTAATTAAATAATAATTATTTTATCATATTAATTATTTTATATATTTTAATTAAATAATAATTATTTTATCATATTAATTATTTTATATATTTTAATTAAATAATAATTATTTTATCATATTACTTATTTTAGTAATTTTAACTAAAAAATATTTTATCATATTAATCTTATTTTACTAATAACATACATGTTTTAATTATAATTTTTTCTTCCTGTAGTGTTAATGTATTAACATTGTAATGGTTTTATTTTTCATTCAATTTTTTTTACTGTAACTACATTTTAGTAATTTTAACTATATAATAATGAAAAAAATTTGTTCCATTTTAACTAAATAATGAAAATATTATTTTTCCTATTTTAACTAATTAATAACCATATTTTAATATTTTAATTATAACTATACCATTTTAACTATAATTGTTTTTAATAATATATTATAAATCATTATTATTAAAATATAACTAAATAATTTACTAATTTTTTTAACGTTTTACTGATACTAATACTTTCAATTTATTACTTAAAATATAACTATTTTTTAACGTTATACTAAATATATATAATTTATTTTGAAATATATTATAGTTTAAATATATAATAGTTTTACTAATATTAATACTTTCAGTTTATTTTGAAATATAAATAGTTTAAATTGAAATATATAATTTATTATTTATTTATTTATTTTATTTACAGTTTATTATTTTAATTAATTATTAATAAACTAACTATAACTATATAATATTAACGTTATATTATATTGAATTGAACGTTATATCATTTTAACGATATATTAAAATTATATAATATTAAACGTTATATTAAAACTATATAATTTTAACATTATATTAAAACTATATAATATTAAACATTTAGTATATATACTATCTTACAATATTTATATTTTAGTGACTATAATAAATTATTTAGTGACTAAAATAAAGGCATAATATGTAAAATAAGACTTAACATTGATTAAAGTAAAAAATTAACTCCAATGACAATTGCAGTCTAATGGGTATACCTTTATGGTGGGAAAAAAAGAGAATTTTTTTTAGAATAATTTAGTTTAATAAATAAATTTTTAAATAATTTAATTCTCAAAAAAATTATCAATCTAATGTAGTTTTGATATGCATTCGTCCAATGAATTGGCGAATGAGAACAAATTCCATATTTTGTTTACAAGCTTTCGCCATTTCATATGGCTAACATGTGTTGGTTTGTTTTTTCTTTTATATTTTATACAAGCTTTCGGCAATTGAGATGGCGAAAGAGTTAAAAAAAAATAATTTATTTACTTAAAGCTTTCGCCAATTTGCATGACTAAAGAGTTAATTTTTTTCTTCCTATAAATACATGCTCCGTAAACCAATTTGTCACTCATTCCTTTCAATCCCTCTCTCTCTCACTCATTCCTTTCAATCTCTCTCTCTCTCTCATTCATTCCTTTCAATCCCTTCTTCTCATTCTCATTTGTTATTTATTTCTTTTCCTCGTCACAACATGTCTGCTCCTCATCCATCATCATCATCATCATCATCATCAACATTAGAAGAACCGCTTCCAAAGTTTGATATTTTGAAGAAAAATGCTTTGATGTTTTTCTCACCAACAAAGCCTCATTTGCATAGGGAATTAAACTGCTGGTTAGAAGGAGAAATCAGGCATAAAAAAAAGATCAGGAAAATTGAGAAGCGGGCTGTGGAGTCAGATGTAATGAAGTGGAGAAAAGTGGTCAATGATGTGGGTGTTCTTATGATAATGTTAGGTCCAGATGAAGTTGTCTTGATTGTTGTAATAGCCTAGATACGTTGAATGTTTTAGTTGTTTTATTTATGTATGTTTATGTTTTAAATTATGTATTTTCTTGTATGTTCTTGTTTTATTTATGTATGTTCTTGTAATAGCCCAAATGATGTTGTCTTGTTTGTGGGTGGTTTAAGTTTAACGCAGTTGTAAGAATTTAATAATATGAATGAAACGAACGATGCTTCTATTATAAAGAGATACAATTACATTGGTTTAGGGCACACATTTACACCCATTCGCCAATCTGATTGGCGAATGCACTTAGGGTTTTAACATGCTTTCGCCATATCATATGGTTGATTTGTTCTATTATTTTTCTATCCTATAAATACATTCCCCAATCTTTTTTCTTAACCATCCTTTAATAAAATAACACTAAGATTCATAACTTCAACAACTCAAGATTCAATGGCTCTATTAACAATGAGTGATCAGCATATAGGAATTTCATCTTCTAGGTTTTAGAGTTATCTTCGTCACCTGTTTTTTTTTCTCCTACTACTTGTGTTTGATTTCCTCTTTTTTTTCATCTTTTCTCAACCTATACACAATGAAACTAGAAAAATCATAAACTAGTTTTGTGCTTTTTGTTTCTAATCAGAGATAAGATGAAACATACTTGAAGATATAGTAAAAAAGGAACTCGTGTCTCTTCAATTTGAGCAACAAGTGATGGATGAGAAGAAGTGATAAACATTGATTTTTAGAATCCATTCAATGCTTTATCTATTAGATGTTTCTAGAACAAAGTTGGTTTGGAGAAAGATGTCAATAAGGTTTTGTTGTTCTTTAGAGAGAAGTGATTTGATTACAATTAATAATAAATTTAAAATAAATAAAAAAAAGTCACCTAAAATAACAAAATACCAACTACACTGCTAGATAGGTCAAAGTTAACTTTTTCACCAACATTTAACGAAAATAATTAAGTTGCCTAACATAAATGTTGTTAATTGACCAATTTGTAACATTTATTAAATAAGGGACTAAAATGGAACCTTAAATTAAGTTAAAGGAGCAAAAACTACATTAAGGATAAAATAAATGATACATATATTGCTATGGTCTCCCCCTATTTTTATAATAAAAATAATAGGCGATTGAGATAGTGACTGAAGGTGATAGCCGAATATATGAATTGGAGTTAAAAATTCATGAGTATATTGATTAAGATAAAGAAGGTGTGGTCCAAATATAGTTTAATCAGGGCATATGGTGGTCATCATTGTACTGATCAAAAAGTGTATATATATATATATATATATATATATATATATATATATATATATATATATATATATATATATATATGTGTGTGTGTGTGTGTGTGTGTGTGTGTGTGTGTGTGTGTGTGTGTGTGTGTGTCCCCTTGTAAGGGTAAGAAAATTCAGAGACCTTAATAGGTGTATAACATATTTTGGTGGCGATGGTTTGCTCTAAGTGACAAAAAGCCTTGTACAATATTGTTTTGAGGTAATTTAAGGGATTTTCTCACGTGAGGTGAGAGACCATGTATATGGCCAATAATGCTTAGTTACAAGAAGACAGTTATGTCGGACATGTGTACTAAGACTATAGTGAGCATGATGCCCTTTGAGTTGTTGACAGTGTGTATGATTTAGAGTTTGTCTCATTTATCCTATTAGAGGAGAACTATATATGAAGGCATTTATGTTCGGACTAGAGATCTTAGATAATGGTTTACTCTAGTTTCGTGATCAAGGAATGTGGTAATGAGAGAACATGGTCTCCTTGGATTACCGAGAGTAGTTTCTCCCTTTGAATGACCATTTGTCAGTTAGTCATTGTGGTTCCACGTCATCACCCGTATTTATTGGACGTGAGAGCCCACTCTCGGTGGACTCGCTACCCCTTTCAAGCAATTATATGGTTTTTTCATGTGGCCAATGACTTTAGGATAACTTGCCCCTCACCATGACACCTAACCTTTAGGCGACCAGGGACTTCACCAGATGACTCGCCTCTCACTCGTATGTTGACCTTCCTCCCCTTAACTTAAGATGTCCTCTCTTGGGGTCGAGTAAAAATATAACACTACATATTTCATTCAAAATGAAATAAGATAGATTATTGAATCATTGTTTTACTAAACATAAAGAGAATTTTAAGTATTGAAAAAAAATTATCATATTAAATTAATTTATTTGATAGTTGTATAAAACCATAAATTTCTAAGATTACGAATTCGAACCTACGACATCACTTTTATTTTATTTTATGTAATTCTGACATTTGACCCAAAAAAAAAATAAGTAAAAGTAAACCATATAAGCAATACAAAAATATAGCATTTAAAAAAATATATATTTTATCATCTCTAATTTTTGCTTATGATATACTTATGTAATCATATTTATCCCTCATACATTAATCATTCATCATGTGTTTTGTTATAAAAGATTTCAAGTATTTATCTTATTTTATTCTTGCCAATTTATTTGTACATTTTTATTGATTACATTTGAATTTGTGTGTTTGCATCGATGACTTTATTCCTTCACTTAAATTTTCAATTATTAAAACAAATCTTATTTTCTAAAAATTATTTATAGATTTAATTTATATACACAATTATTATAAAGACTTTTTATAGAAATATTAATCACGATGGATAAATCTTTAAAAATATTTTATTTTTATATTAATTACTTTTTATATAATATTCATGCATGAGTGTAATTCTAAACCTTTTATATATATATATATATATATATATATATATATATATATATATATATATATATATATATATATATATATATATATATATATATATATATATATATATATATATATATATATATATATATATATATATATATATATATATTAAAAAATTTATTCTTCGGTGATAAAACTCGTAATTTTATCACTTTTCATAAAACACTAAAATTTCCTTAGGTATTGTATTTCCAAAAATAAAAAAAAAGAACATTGTTTTCTTAAAACGGGTTATCTACCAAAATATAGAAATTTTTGTAAAATAATTTTAATTCAATGTACTTACTAATGAATACGTTATTCCACGGTGAATAAAAAATGAATTTCGTTTACATGCAAATGTCATCACACACCGTTTCCTTCGATTGATATCTATCCATTTATAGTCAAAATGAATACTAAATATTTTTGACGGATAATTATCATCTTATATAGATCATGTGTATTTATACTTTATTCCATTGTAATATTTTATTTAAATTAATTTAAATAATCACATTCTTATCATCTAAATTCATAATCATGTATATATGTGTATTTATACACACAAATGGTATGTTTGGTGAAACGACATGTTTATCCATACATTAATAGTTTATTTTAACTATATCCAATTGTCATGCTTTTATCTTGTTTAATTAAATAGAATTATATTTTTATACAATAAAAAAGAAACTCTTGAAACACATATACATACACTCATATAAATATTCCTTCATCTTTGAGAGTGAAAGATCAAGGGCACCATGTCTGCGATGAAAAGTGGAGACTGCGACAAACGGCTTCAAGTTTTGGGGGATAAAGAGAAGGCAAATACTGGAAGAGTAGGAATAAAAGCTAATGAGAAATGCAAATTCAAAGAAGCTGAGAGGGCTGAAAAGCTTCTGCATCTCATCTGTTGGGGTCCAAATAAATAATATCTTTTATTTTAGTTTTGTGTTCATACTGTTGTCTCCGAAATAAGAGATTAAAATCTCAGTGTATGCGTGGAATATTCAAATTTAATTAAAAAATAATTTATATTTAAAATAATACATATTTTATAACAAATATTCATATTAATAAATGTTAGGGTTTTCAAAACAATTTCATATATTGTGTACCTTCATTCTTTATGAAAACGATCCACACTAAGATATGATCGTTTCACCGTATCTTGTATAAAAAACTCACACCACCATTCCTTCTTTTCTGTTGTCGCTCCTCCTTTACTTTTATGCATCACTATTTGACTATCTATTTATGTGCTTTTAGATCTTTTTTGGGTAAGCCTTGATTCTTTTTCTTATTGATTTATTTTAGGTTGTTTTTTCTTCATGTTTAATGATAAGTTGGCAACATGAAAAACTTATTAATCATATTATACATGATTAGTTTTGACTATGATTTAAAAAAAGATTTTTTTTCTTCCCGCAACTAACTCGTTCATCTACCAATAAGAGGGGCAATGTGCGATTTTATACTTGGCCACCTAAATTTACTTGTCTCATCTCGCCTTTTGACAAACTTAAATGAAACGTGTTTAGACAAGATAAACCTTAGAGATATCCATTTGTGAAAATGACCATATTCGAGACCCCAATGATTGGGAATTCCTCTGCAAGAACAGGGATAGAGAACAAAGTCCCTCCCCAAAGCAACACTTATGAGACGGGGACATGGAACATATCTCCTACCTCGCATAGTTCCCGCTACGCCTTGAATAACTTAAAATCTTTCAAATCATATAACTTTAACTTTATATGTTTTTTTTCTTATCATATCATTTCTTTTATACAAAATTAAAAACAAACATGTAATATTTTAGAGAGAGATCTGAATGATTATTTAATTTTTTTGAAGTTTGAAAATTTTAAGGGTTAATATCATTTTATCCCTGTCATAAAGGCGAATTCTAGTTTATCCCCCTCTAATTTTTTTTTTTGTAAAACTAACATTGTCATACGAAGATTTTGTTGTTCTAAACCTTGTGAATTTAAAAAAAAAAAAAAGACTAACCTTAGCATATGAAGATTGTGTTGATTTAGACTCTGTAAAATTGTTTTATGTAAAACTAACCTTGCCATTTTCATATGGCAATATTTGTGTTAAAAAAAAAAATTTTATAGGGTTAGTTTTGTAAAGTTAGTTTTACAATAAATAAATTTAAGGGTCTAAACCAACAAGATCTTCATATGATGAGGTTAGTTTTACAAACAAAAAAAATTAGAGTTTAAAACAACAAAATCTTTATATGACAATGTTAGTTTTACAAAAAAATAAAAAATACAGGGGTAAACTAGATTTAGCCTATACAATAGGTGAGTAAAATATTATTAACCCATATTTTAATGGTTACGACTTTTGAAGGCTCATGTGAGTTGGCATTGATTTTGGTAAAACAAACTGTTTGAAGATGTTGGACAAGATGTCCTAACTTTGTTATTCGACATCTTGGTCTGCTAACTGATATATATATATATATATATATATATATATATATATATATATATATATATATATATATATATATATATATATATATATATATATATATATATATATATATATATATATATTGTTATGGGTATTTTAATATTTCAGGTTATGTGATGATTATCTTATGTGGCACTTAGATTAAGGAATCAAGAGGATTCTCATAAGTGCATAAGCCTGCATAAGGGTTCCTAAAGATGTGTAGACATTTTAGGAAACTTGTGATTGAAGAAATCGCTTTTTGAAAGAATATTTTGTAGGATTCATGGGTGTGATTAATGCAGATTGGGAGTCCAAGTCCAATTCTATTAGGGTTTTAAATAGGATGGACTTGACCTAGTTTTAGTATAAAAAATAAAGATTGTTATTTTCATAGTGCTAGGGTTTTAGCTTTTGTGAGCCTCTCTTCTATTGCATTGAATACTTGCTGAGGATTGTGTATTTCTTGAGGTTTAAATTTGTTTCTGTCATTGCTATGATAGAAAGGGATTTGAGAAGGGTCTTTGTAGCTCTCGGGATTTCCATCCTGGTACAGACGCGAAAGTGACGCGGAAAAGGAAGAGTCGCCAGCCAGGCATTTTTATCTCGAAGGAAGGATAATGCTGCACAAATCCGAAAGAAGGGGAGAGAATTCCCGAAGGAAAGACGATTATCGTTTGTTTGAAGTTTTTTAGAAGCTTTTTATTTGAGAGTTTGTATAGGAGAGTGTTTTCAAGTCTCATTCAATGGAGAGTGTACTTCCTACATCACTCCAAGATGGAATGAAGAATAAGCACACTAAGTATGGAGAAGACCCCAAAACATAATTTCAATGACTATGGCTCAGGCACACTAGCCTATTTTGTTTATTAAGTGTTTTTTTGTTACTTTTGAATAAATAAGTGTTTTTTTAGATTATTTATGAAACAAATTCATGTTAGAGACTTGTTCATCATGCTAGACAAGCTCACATTACCCCAAGATGGGATAGATACAAGTACCCCATGGAATAAGGCTCATGGCACATGAAGTTATTTCAACCTTTATTATGTGTTTTGATTTGATTTTGAGATGAGTAGAGAATGACTCAAAAGAGAGAAAAGGAAAACTCTAAGTGGGGAAATAATAATCCTATGAGTTTTCATGCCTGGAGATCCTAAGGTTAATGTGGTATAATAGAACTAACCTAGAAGAATAAAGAAGGAGAAATGAGATTCTAACTCACTTCAAAAGAATGAAGTTGAGTTGTGAACTCAAAGGGATAGAAATGAATTGACAAAGAGGCATGAACACCTTTCACAAACACAAGTTGAAAGCATTTAAAGAGATGAAGGAAGAAGTTGTATGTGGGTGCACATCCACACACATGACTTACCATAGCCCCTATAAAGAAAAGTTTAGCTAAACAATTACATATTGAAAACATAAAGAAAGAAAAGTAAAGTAGTATTCAAACAAGTCATGAAATGACACTAAGGGTCAAATAAGACTAAGTCCTAAGGAAAAAGGATCCTAAATGTTCCAAGACCTCTAAGGTCAGTATCTAAACCCTAATAATGTACTCTAAGGTTATAATATCAATCACCAACAAACTAATTTCCAAACTTGGCACTAAACACCAAAGAAGTTCAATGTGAAGTTAGTTGAGGAAGAATGAATGATTATGCAAGATGAACATGTACTAAAGCATGGTTAAGTGTCAAAGTAAGAACCAAATCTCAATTATAAATGTCATATAATGCATATAAATGTGCATACAAAGTATGAGAATGAATGCTCAAATACAAGAGATTAGATGAAGAAGAAGTGAGCTGAATTAAACAAGTTGTTACATAGGGAAAGAGTTAGCTTGGAACACAAGTCAAACATGGAAGTCAAAAGTAAATGATCATACATCAAGGTCAGTAGAAAAATGACATTTCAAGATCAATTTAAGATTCACAAGTTAACCATAAAAGATGTACATGCAAGTCACTTTGAGGTTTAATAAACAAAGGATGCAAGTTGAGTCACATATGTTCAAGCATACAAGTGATTATGAATTGAATGAAATTTGAGATGCATGAAATGATATAGTTCAGTGGCATACATAAAATTAAGTGAAAATGAATGGTATGAATGAGCATTAATGATTTAATTACAAGCCATGTTGATGGTTAGGGGGGAAGAGATGAGAAACTAGGTCAAAGTTCAAACAAAGATGCCCAAACACAAACCAAATGCAAACACAAGCCAACATGACCTATAAATGCAAGAAATTATCTATAAATATTCATAAAGGTGACCTATAATCTCATTAAAGTATCCTCAAACAATGGCACAAGTGCCTTCTAAGCAACTAGGTTAGAAGAAAGAAGGAAAAGTCCACAAAATGTTACTTCAATCACAAGGCACCAAACCAATAACAAAACAACTTGTAAAAATTATGAAAATTGATCTTAAAAGACCTAAGTCAGAAGCTAACATCATATTGAAAGATCAACTCAAAACTCAAAAGAGAACTAGGTCAAAAGAGACCTCAAAGTCACAAAGAATCAACTCAAAAGAAAGCACAAAAGTATGGTTCAAAATGCAATGTAAAATGACTTTAAAATTAAATGAAAATATTTTTGGAAGCTTTGATATGTATTTTGATCAATGCAAAAAGAGTGGATGAAAATTTGTTTAGGAGTTAAGTGAAAGAAATTATTAAAGTTCAATTATCAAAGAAGAAATCAATTGAAAAAGAAATAAGAAAGAAAGTCAAAACCAATAAAATTAGAAAGTAAAAATATGGAAAATTAGTAAAATGAGTTAAGATGCAATGATATATTTTATGGAATTTTTGAATTTGTTTTGATGACTTTAAAAATTAAAAACTGAACTAGTATGAAAAGAAATTAAAATTGTAAATTAAAAGAAGCCAGTGTGTAGGTTTAGCAATATTGTAGTTCAAAACACACTTGGGCTCAGAAGGTGAGGGTGTGAATAGCAAAGGGAGGCCCGGTCCACTAAACGCGTTGAGGTTCATCTCTTATGGTGCTCCTTAGTCAAACTATTGACTCAAGGCGAGCCATCAGATCAAGCCAACATCAAAACTCATGCAAAGTATGTACATCTGAGGGAGGAAATGCAATGCACACGCTATTAACCAAGAACGCGCACTCATACAATGAGTCAAATTCAAATAATATGAAAACTCATAGGAACGCGCCCCTAACATGGTTCATTAATGTGTTGTCACGCATATGGCCTTTGGATGAAAATTATCGTACGACTATGATATAAACTGAAACATAAACCCTAGTTAACCCTCACCGATCGGAGAAGGACCTCCGGTCATATTCTCCGGCCATCTCCGGCACCTGAGACCTAACAAATTTTCCAAAAATTCACAAATATGATATCAATCGAAAGAGGAGCTCATGTACATTCCAAATCCACAAACAAAACACACAAATCATGCATGAACAAGGAGAATCGAAGACATTAATACTTGACCTAAAATCTGGATCTAAGCCTCTAAAGACTTATCAACTAAACAAAGGTCCAATAACTTCTATTAAGCTTAAATCCATAAAAAAAAGTCTAAATCAATGAAACCGAGGCAAAAAATCATAGATAAGTTCAAAACCAAAGCTATGAAGAATCTTGAAACAGAAGAAAACCAGAGGTCTTAGCTTGTTCTTGAACTTCAAAGGGGCGAAATAAATGCTATGTTGCTTTGATTCTTGAAGAAAGTAGAGTGAAAATTCAACTTGAACTCAGTCCTGCGTGAGAATTTGCTCAGTTCTTTGCTTGGTCTTGATCAGAAGATGTTAATGATGAAGAATTGATGAGATTTATGATGAGAAGTGAAGGAAAACTCATGTGATTCCAAGTGTTTTGCAGACATAATTTTTTGTGATTCTGCGAGAAAATGTGAGAGAAGAAGAAGTGCTAAATTTCTGTTAGAGAAAGGCTTATATATGTTGAGTTAAGATCTAACTACCACGGTTGACAGTTACGGCCATGGTTAGTGGTGGCTAGACCAAAATGTGGTGTGAGAATAAATTTAAAAAATGATAAATGGAGGATTGGCTCGGGTTATATGCTATGATCATGTATGGAAGACTCGTGAAGATTATGGTGTGGAGCATGATCAATAGTGGTGATACAATGCCTGCTACCGCACCTGACTTATTGTGCAAGTTTCACATTTTGAATCTTTTCCTCTTATGGAATATGGTTGTTTGCACGTGTACATGCATATGTATGGATCATGTTTGGCCAAAAGAAGCAAAGATGAAAAGGTATTTAATGTATATGTGAATGAATCAAACAAGAACAAGTCATGAATCACTTTGTATTGGCAGCCAAGAAACATAGTGAAAACAATGAAGTTTGATGGAGAAAAACTTCATGCACAAGGTATCAAATGAGGAGCTTTTGGTTTCTTTGGATCAAGGACAATGCATAAAACAAGTTTGGTATTTGAATTAAGATGAAAAGAAGTTTTGAAATGACCCAAAACTGTCAACAAAATTAACGGTACCAAGATGGTTTTAAAACACTTGATCTGCGTGCGTGCCTAGGGCAAAAATCAGTTTGACCACCATATATTGAAGCCTTCATAACTTTCAAACCATTGAACAGATAAAAAATCTCTAAACATGAAAGTTGTAGAGGAAATCAAGATGAGCAACTTTGATGTTCAGAAAAATTTCATTTGAAGCTTTCTTGATGAAGAAAAGTGGCAATGAAGTTGGCACACCATGTGTTTGATGAAATGCCCAAGTTTGTTTCCTAGCAAAGTTGCTCAAGTTATGTCAAACTTTGATTGATCATATCTCTCTCAATTTTAATCCAATGGAGATGGTATTGCTATGGATTTGAAGCTCGAGATATGATCTTTAATTGGCTTAACTTTGGCCTGGAGTTTGAAACCTTTATCTTGGAGAAAAAATGCTTGGAAGTGAAGTGCAAAATGGCCAAAAGTTGCCATATTTAGAAACACTAAGTTTCTATTTTGGGCAGTTTTATGATTTCTTGATTTTTCCATGAATCTCTTGAGTTTTCTTGATCAAATCACAACCCTAGACCATATTTGACTTGTGGAACATGAATTTGGCCTTAAAAAGTCAGGAGTTGACTTTTTCCTCTACATAGTTGACTTTTCCCCAATTTCATGATTTTCGAGCAACTGACCAATTGGAAACTTCTGAAATGATCCAATGGACAATATCCCACCCTTGGATACTTGATATCATATGAAAACCCTTCAGATCAAGTTTGAACCAAAATTTCATCAGGAGACCCTTTGAATCCAAAACCCTAATTTGGTGGCCTTTTGCTTATGAGGTGATGCACTGCTTCAACTTCTTGATCAATTATCATATTCCAAAGGACTGAGGGATCAAATTAAGTGATATGAGATGTGAGAAACCCTTTAGGCTTGTTGGGAGACACCTTGGTTCTTCTTCTTTTGCTTTGAATGATCAACACTTTGCAAATCAACTGATCACATGCTTTATGTTTCCACCAATGATGTATGCCTCATCATTCTATGATTTGAATAACATGCAATGCATGAAAAAATATGCTATAAGATATACAAATGATAAGTAAAAGGAGAACAAAAATTTAGGGGTGTTACAACTGCCCCTATTCAATCATCTGTTAATCTGAAAAGGATGAAAGCATCAGCTATCAGACATTCGAGATAAACTTTGATTGAATACCAAAATAAACTAGAAAATTTGCACTTTATGGTGAAGAAGAAAAAGGATATAAACCCAAGTAAATAAGCTCTACTTGGATATAATTATGATGTGGTGACTAGTAACCATGGTACGAATAACAAACGGGGGATGCCTTTTTAACAACGCCAGATGACTACTGGCTTGCCAATCTGCTGTTGGACTTGAAAACTGTCATTCAAACAACCCCGGACGACTACTGGCTTTCCAATATGCTGTTGGGCTTGAATACTTACTTTTGTACGACGTCGGACGATTAATGGCTTGCCAATCTGCTATTGGGCTTTTGAGTGACTCACAAACAAAGAAAGGAGATCATAATATCATCTGATTTACGACTCAAAAAGAAGAGGAGTAACATTAACCGATTTACAACTCAAATAAGATCAACCGATTTAACACCCGAACAAAGGGTGAAGAGAAATGGTGTCAACTGACCCACAACCAAGGATACGAGAATGTAATATCAGCTGATTTACGAATCGAAAAGAAGAGTAGTAACATCAAATAAGATCAACTGATCTAACACCTAAACAAAGGGTGAAAGGAAATGGTGTCAACTGATCCACAACCAAGGATACAAGAACATAATATCATATGATTTATGACTCAAAAAGAAGATGAGTAACATCAACCAATGTACAAATCATATAAGATCAACCGATCTAATACCTGAACAAAGGGTGAAAGGAAATGGTGGTAACCGACCCATAAACAAGGATACGAGAACATAATATCATTCGATTTACGACTCAAAAATAAGAGGAGTAACATCAACCAATGTACAAATCAAATAAGATTAACCGATCTAACACACGAACAAAGGGTGAAAGGAAATGGTGTCAACAGACCCACAACCAAGGATGAGAACGTAATATCATCCGATTTATAGGAGTAACATCAACCAATGTACAACTCGAATAAGATCAACCAATCTAAAACTCGAACAAAGGGTGAAAGGAAATGGTGTCAACCGGCCTACAACCAAGGATAAGAGAATGCAATATCATCTGATTTACAACTCGGAAAAAAGAGGAGTAACACCAACTGTTGAAAAACTCAAATAAGATCAACTGATCTAACACCCGAATAAAGAGTGAAAGGAAATGGTGTCAACCGACCCATAACCAAGGATACGAGAATGTAATATCATCAAATTTACGACTCTAAAAGAAGAGGAGTAACATCAATCGATGCACAACTCGAATAAGATCAATCGATCTAACACCCGAATAAAGGTGTAAACACTCCAAATTTGCCCTCACCCATTCACACCATGGCTTGTGATCATCCTCATATGCATAAATACAAACATATCATCTCATATCTCACTTTTGATTCACTGCATAGCTTCTAAGGCATCTGCACCTAGGGTTTGTGATCTGAGCAACCTCAGGGCATCTTGAGCCATTCCAAAGGACATCAATCAACTCAAAGGGGTCCATGTGTGTTCTTATATCATATTTCACCTCCTCAAAGTCAAAAATGCAGAGGAATCACAAGAACTAGGGTTTGAGTGGATGCAGAGCCAGGTTGAACTGCACAGTTGACTGAAAATTAGGGTTTTGGTTTCAGAGGCCATAACCCCAATTTTTTTGGTCATTCTTGTTTCCATTGGTCTATATATGGTATAGGGAGTATGCATATCAATTTTCATGAAGAAATTCCATGGGGGAGTCATCTGATCAAGAGTTGACTTTTCAGACAAGTCAGTGCAAAATCAGGGCATCTGAGGCCCCCAATGACCCAACCAATGGGTGATCTTCATCATTTTGAGTGTATATGATCTTTAGTTGATCATGGAAGAAGGTTGAAGTTCATAAAATCAAGAATTTAGGGTTTTTGCAAATGTTGACTTTTTGGGCATAGTTGACTTTTCAAGAATGCATCATTTTAGGTCATTTTTCAAGCCATGATTCTTGATCCAAAAATGCTTCAAATGAAAAAACTTTGGTCATGAAAGTTGTAGATCTCATCTTTCCCTTTTCAAAAAGTACAAGAACATGATCAAACTCTTCTTGGATCAAAAGTTATGGTATGGCAAAGTTAGCAAAAATCATTGATTTTCAAGTTATGCACCAAAGGCAAAAATTGCAAATTCTCCTTCCAAGGCCAATTCAGTCACCATATGGGCTTCTAATGCACTTAACATGATCATGTAACTTCTAAAAGTCAGATTTGAACCAAGGTGCCTCATGTTTCATGGCTTATGCAACAAGATTTTTCCATGTGAACCATAAAGCAAGCAACTTGCAAAAAC
Organism: Lathyrus aphaca; assembly: GCA_963966055.1. Lineage (NCBI taxonomy): Eukaryota > Viridiplantae > Streptophyta > Magnoliopsida > Fabales > Fabaceae > Lathyrus > Lathyrus aphaca. The sequence continues at coordinate 694,633,960 of OZ014519.1, read as the reverse complement.
TATCATCACATCTCACCCACTTGATTTCTTGGATGCTGAACCAGCCCTAGCTTCTCTCCATGCCATGCTGCGCCAGTCCATGTACTTATGCTAGCCTAGAACCAAGCCCATGCCTCTCTTACAACCAAGTTGACATTTTGCAAAAGTAAACATCCCAATCAATAAAGGGCATGTCACATCTTCTGACCAATCAGCATTGTTTATACAAACAATTTGCAAGCAAAACATCATAACACACAAGGCTGAAGCTCACACATTCACAACACACACCAAAACACACCACTTTGCATTTTCCTTCGAATTTGTTTCCACAGCTCACAAACATCCAAACCATTCCCACACATCAACTCACCATGCCTCATTAAGCACAAAGCAACAAAGAACCAGGCCTGAAACAAGCCCTAACTCCATTTCACCATTTTCACTCCATAAAGCAAAAGCCTTCGAATCTGCTTCTACAAGCCATAAACACTCAAACAAATTCCACACATCAACTCACCTTGCTTCACTGACCAGAAACCACCCACTACTTTGGCCTGAAACCCTCCATAACTCAAATACGATTTTCACACTTCCTTGGTCAGAGCTTCTGCAAACTTACTCAGGAGGCTTTCTAAACTCCAACCAAGCATCCAAAGCTTCAAAGGGGGATCATTGGGACCTGTTTGAGCCAAGAAACTAGCCAGAAAGTGCCAGAGATCAGAGCTCCAGTTCAGGTGAGCTTCATGAACTTTTTTCCCAGGAGTTGTTTTTTAAGTTCTTAATTGGTTCCCTATGTTCCACTGATCATGATGGTATGTTTGGTTTCGAAAATCATTGAGTTTTGAGCATGTATGATGTCTCTGAAATTTTTTTGACCTAAATCCCTTTTGATTCGATTCAGCCTGAATACGAAAAATAAATGCATTTTGTTTGTTGATTCATGTTGTATGATGCTTGGGGATGAATTCTGGGCAGAAAGATTGTGTTTTAGATACCTAGGGAGTGAGATTGAGATTCTCAGGGGAGAGTGTGGCCGGAGAAGATGACCGGAGGTCACTTCCGGCCACCTGAAAGTCATTAGCAACTTAATTAGGGTTAGGGCAAGCTTTAAACGTGGACCATTGGATCTGTCTCTCCCGCGCGTGTTGTGTGGTCCAGATTAGATCATTAGTTGTTAATTAGGATTTAAAAATTAATTAATTATGTTTAACTCAGTTTGAATACCAACCGCTAGATCTGGCGCGCAGTCAACAGCTTCCTTGCCAGATTCAATCTCAGCCTCTCCTTCTAATTACTTTCCATTTTATTTTGTTTATTTTATTTTTCTTTTCATTAAACTTCCACAATTTATTTAAAATAGCAAAACTTATTTAAAAAATCTGAAATTTTTTGTACAAGTTATTATTAAATTTCAGAACACAAAAATATTTTTATTTTTATTTTTTAGCATTAAAAAGTATTTTTAAATATTTAAAAGTTTATTTTTAATTGATTAATGAAAATTAATTAATTAAAAATACTTTTAGGTATTTAAAAATTACAAAAAAATTCATGAAATGTTCTAAGACATTTAGAAACATTGTCCAACCTTCAAACCAAATTTCTTTTTTGATCTTGATGCATTTTAAGAATTTTTCATTGAATTAAATCATTTTTTATGCATCATTTTGATCACATGTTTGAAAATTCATTTCTGCCTATTGGAGAAGGTTGAGACATTGATTCTTCTTGCATTGTTTTGTGTTTAGCATGTATTTTCAAGGATAAAAAGGCCATGAATTGTTCTTGCATTTTCAAATTGTTTGGCATTTACTTTGTTAAGAACCCTAAAAAACCCTAATATCTTGTAAAATTCATATCTTGAGTTTGGTTGAGAGTTGGGAGCTCCCCTTTGGGCAGTGGTTCATCATAGGCCTAGGGTTTCTTTGAGTGCCATTTTCCATTTTTACTTTAGGGTTTTGCTTCTGTTTTTGGTTTGTGTTTGATGCTTGATCCATAAACCCTAATTTGGGCTTTCATTTGCATCCCTCTTGCATTTCCTTGCATAACATGACTTGTCTTTGCATTTTGTGCATTCTTATGATTCATTTGACATCTTAAGACATTTAGAAAGCATGTTTGGTCATTGCATTGCATATTTGCCATGTCATTTGTCTTGTATGCTTCATAACTTTTCATGCTTGTTCATGCTCCTTAGCTTGCATCATTTGCATTCATGGTCTTGTATGAACATCCCCATTGTCTTGCCTCATGTTTGCAGCACCTCATAACATCATAATCATCATCAACATGCTTCTGGTTTTGCTTAGCATCATATCATTTCATCTCATCTTGCATTGCATTGCATTTTCTTTCTAACATTGCAGGTGGTAAGTAAACTTGAGAAGTGGATTTGCCTTCACTTCTCATACCTTTTCTTCTCACCTCTCTTGCATACATTGCTGCATTCTTATATGTGTTTGAGTTTGAGCTTGCTCATTCTTCTCCTTCTCACTTTCTTTCTTCAAGTGACTTGACTTCTTGAATGAAGCAAATCACTTTGCTTCTCTTGATCCTGTTCATCTGCTTCCTGGTGGTTCCTCTGAAGATTGTTCTTGCAAACCTCACAAACCTTAGGATCATCCAAGCATGACAATGAATTAGGGTTTTGATTAGTCCCCCCATAGTTTTTACCTTTGTGTCTCTCTTTGAGTCCTCTCTTCTCACCTCATAATCAGGGACTAAACCCTAAAGGCTTTAAGACTTTGTGATTAAGCTTATGCCTGCATCCTTCTCTTAGGATGGAGTGTATAACTTTAATCCTAAGTCTTGAACCCTTAAGGTGTTTAAATCTCTTAATCAATTCATCTAATAATCATCAAGACATCACTTGCAACTTGGGCCTTGCATTAGGGTTCTAATTCTTCCTTAAGTGGTTAAGAAGGACTAACCCTAGTGTTAATGGACAAGTCCCCCTCAAGTTGTCTTACAAATCATAAAAAACACTTCATCATCATATCATTAATAAAATCCACTTAATCAAAGGCTTGTTTTGTCATGGGTTTAATCCCTAATCATGGATTAAGTTGAGGAGTCTTCCTCAGCTTAAACATTCTCATCTATTATCCTTCTTTTAGGATGGTGTAATGAGTCTGTTTAATCCTTGATTATGGCTTAACCTCATTACTCAACACTAAACAAAAACACCAAAAACATCTAAATAATCACAAGTAGGTTAATGATCTTAATCCTACACCGAAGGTGATTAAGTGTGAGAATCTGACTTCACACTTAAGGTATTCTCATTACCCCTAATCAGAGGGAAGATGTGATGAGTTTACTAAATCCATTGGTTTAGACTTAAGCTCATTATCTTATGACAAATCTTCAAAAAGCAATAAAAGACTGAAAACACCAAAAACAAACAATAATCGTCTCCTCCGGGATTCTTTTCTCATCATCTTCACTCACAATCGAGAACTTGCTTCTTCCGTCTAATGCAAGACAGTTTGCACCTGAGCCAGACAGGTCATACACTTGAGCATAGACAAGCAAGCAGTTCACAAGTCAATTCTTCTTTCAGTCTCTTTGGGTCGAACTACGGTGTTCTGACTTCCTCATTGCACGAGAGGATACGTAGGCATAACTTAACAGTTATCGAACAAAAGTCTCTGTATATCCCCCCTCCTTCCAGCTCATTTCTTTTAGCCTCATTATCATGAGCATTTCATTCCTGGTCTCACACTGACACTGTATATAGCACACTTCACACTCTTCTACACTGACACCTGTACATTCTTTTCCAGCTATTTTACACACAAAATGCACTGACACTACCCCTTTAAAACACAAATCTTTTAAGCGTGGATCCCGTCGAGTACGACGGACAATCTGGGTGCTAATACCTTCCCAGGTTGTAACCGACCCCCTTTCTCAGTCTCTCTGGTTCGCAAACCGTCTTATCCATCTTTTTCCAGGCCTATGCAGCATTGCCTTTCCTCCGGGATAAAAATGCCTAGCTGGCGACTCTTTTCATCTCCAGTGAGTTCACGGCTGTGTGTTCTCACTGTTCCCTCTCGCCGACCGTTCGCGTCTGTACCCTCATTTGATCCGTTTTCATTTGTCGGGAGCGACAGCTTGGCGACTCTGCTGGGGACCCTCATACTGCAACCAGGGCTTCTGGTTCTTTTTGTGGGTTCCTCCTAGCGCTTGCTTGATTTGTGTTTACTGGGGTGTTATGTGCTTGTTTGTGCTTGTATTTATTTTTGTTTATTGCTTTATGTACAGTTGCTTTACTGCTTTCTTTACTGCATTTATATATCATACTGTCATTGTTGCTGGCTGGATCTGGTTTTTCTTTGGTGGGTGGGTGTTTCATTGAGAGTTAAGGTCCTATACCTGGGACCTGAGTGACACCTAGGCTAGAGTGAATCATATTCTTTCCCATTCCATTTCGGTCTGGTGCGGGAATATGAAACACGGTTCAGATATGGGTTTCTTCTTGAGAACTCTGTGTTGCAGATTTCCTGCAATGCTAGGGCTATCTGGGAAGCCTGCTAAGTCTGGATGACCTTTTAGTATTGACCTTCAGAAGCTGAGATGAATTAGAGGAGGAATTGTTATGGTTATTGTAAACACTGTACCTCCGGGTTAGAAGTGTTTACACTTCTCATAACTGATCCAAGTCTGAGGATCCTTGTTCTAGATCACTACCTGTGAGGGGGTTGGGCTGTTTACAGGTTTGCAGGTACCTTGACCTCAGAATACCCTGTTACTTTGACTTTGTTAAGAATACTCCATGTTGGATAGTTCTTGTGATTCTGAACCCTGGATTTGTGGCTCTTTATTTGAGTCCCCACCCTGGTTACCGGATTTATAGACCTCCATCTGGATTTCTTGAACACACATGGATCTATACCAAGGCAGTTAATCAGATCCAGCTCAGTCACAAACCCTTGCATTTCATCTGCATACATACTCATTGCATCATATTAACATGTGCTTATTTGTGTTTCAGGGTATCCATTTTTCATCTGGTTTTGGTTTTGACCCCATCTGCAGTTTTGACCTATCTCCACCAGCACTTGCATCAGTTTGTCAGCCATATACTTCAGTTACTTGCACTAGCCAGCCAGTGGCCCACTCCTCAGCATCTTCATCAGCACTTATCCTACTCAGCCCTCAGCATCATGGCTCCAAAGAAAAGCAACATCACCTATCATTTCTTCCAACCAGACTTATCAGACATCAGGAGGATCCAGACCCTGATCACTCCAGATCACATACCCTTGTTCAGGGAGAGTTATGGAGATATACTGGACATGGTTATGGATCTGGACCCATCTCAGAGGAGCCTCATCCACACTTGCATTCAGTTTTATGACCCCCCATTGAGATGTTTCACCTTTCAAGACTTTCAGTTGGGTCCTCTTCTGGAAGAATACTCATCATTGACTGGTTTGCCTATTAAAAGAGAAATCCCATTCAACCCTGAAATGGTCTTTCCTAGCAGTGGAGAGGTAGCAAAAGCTTTGTACCTAGAGCCTGCTTTGATTGAACAGCATATGACCTCTAAAGCTGGAATCCCTGGTTTTCATCTGGACTTCCTGATTTCTCAAGCTAGTCTGAAGGCCTCCCTGGGGGAGTGGAAAGCTGTTTGTGCTCTGTTGGCCTTAAGTGTATATGGAATTGTGTTGTTTGCAGATGAGCCTCGATTCATCAGCAAGAATGCAATCCACTTGTTCATCCTGAAGAACCCTGTGCCAACTTTACTGGGTGATCTCTATTACTCAGTCCATCAGAGAAATGAGAAGCAGAGGGGAAGATTAGTGAGGATTTGTGCTCCATTATTCCATGCTTGGCTTCTCAGGCATCTACCCAGGACAGATGCATTTCTAAATCCTCATCAGCAAAGCAACTGGGCTAAGAGACTCACTGTCCTAACTTCAGCAGATATCAGATGGTGTACTCAAAGCACCAAGGGCAGAGATATAATCACCAGCTGTGGGCACTTTCCCAATGTGCCCTTAATAGGAGTTAAGGGAAGTATCAACTACAACCCTCTGCTGTTCAGAAGGCAACTGGGCTATGCACTGGTTCATACTCCTAGGGAACAAGATTTGGTTGAGACCCTCTACTGTGAGAACAAGATTAGTCTGGCAACTGTTAGGCAGGCTGCCTGGGCCTGGGATCATGTTCAGACTAAGGGAATCACCATTCTGGGGAAGTGCAATAATGTGGTATCAGTCCAATATTATGAGTGGTCCCATGCTAGGGCCCAATTCTCTGGAATGCCCTTTACCATAGAAGATATGCCTGAGTCATCTTCAGCACCACCCCCTGCCACTATCAGTTTGGAAGAGTTTGAAAGCTTGAAGGAAAGGAATGAGAAGTTAACCCAAGCCTTGCAGAAGACCCTCAGGGAGAGGAGTGAAGGTGTGAGGGAAATTGAGAGATTGGAGAAATTGAGGGTAGAGCACTTGACTAAGATTGAGAAGTCTGGGGAGTATATCAACAAGTCTAAGGCTGGTGAACAGATTCTGAAGAATGCTTGTAAAGAAGCCCAGTTTCAAAGAGCAAGAACAGACTTGTATTTGAAAGAGAGTCAGGCCAGGTGGGTCCGGATCACTGAGGCCCGTACTCTAGAAGACAAGAGAGTTCAAGACAAGATGGAGCAGATGGAAAAGGCCCTGGCAGCAGCCCAGGAGGAAATATCAGAGCTAAAAATCAAAGCAGGGGTGAAGAGGTCTAAGGACCAAAGTCAGAACAAGAAGTTGACTGCAGCTGTTGCAACAAGAAACCTTCTCATCAGAAATCTTACGGAGCATCCGGCTGATCCTGTGACCGAAGCACTTCTCAAGGAAGTTCGTGAGGATGAGTTTGGCCTTGGAGTTTGATCATTTGCTTGTTGTTATTCCTATTCCATGTACTTTTGCTTTTTGTGATGTATTCTGACCCCTTTGAGGGCTTGTGTTGTAAAATGAACAAGTTGTATCATTTCACCTTTGTAATATATTTGTGTTAGTTCACATCAAAAGCAACTTCAACAGCATCATCTTCAAGGGTCTGGAAGGGTCAAAACTGAAGGCCAAACCGGATACCTTGAGAACAAATAAGCATAACTGCATTGCATGCTAACCCTTTTGTTTGTTTTGTAGGTCTTTGTTTTTGTTGCTAACCTCTGTTGTGATGTCTCAGGAATTATTGCTCGCCGCCGGGTATTTCCTCTCAACAGGCCTCACAGATACCCAACTAGAAACAACCTTTCGGGAATTCAGATGGATCAGATGCAGCAAGACCTTACGGAGGTCAGAAACCAGATGGCCAACGAAAGGTTGGAGATGAGAACTCAGATAACACAGTTCATGGAAGTGATGAACAATTTAGCTCAAAGCCAGGAGAGGCTCAGAACTTTGGTAGAAGGAAGGAATCAAGAGGAGCCCCATGTGGGAACTGCTGGCACAAGTAACAACGAGAGGGTCCAACCTCATGTCAATCCCCCAGTTTTTGGACCCCATCTCCATCCTGAGACCAACATCCCAGTCAACATTCAAGGGACAGCCACAGCAGCCAGAGTACTTCAAGAAGATCCTCAGGAGGACCAGTATACAGTGATGGGTGCCGGAGAGGAAACATATGATAGACGATTGGAAGAGATAGCTGAGAAGTTGAGGTCCTTAGAATCTCAAAATTCTTTGGGTTTCGACGTCATGGACATGGGGCTGGTAGACGGGGTCAGGATCCCCCATAAGTTCAAGCCTCCTTGTTTCGAAAAGTATAATGGGACTTCATGCCCCCGGACTCATTTGCAATCATTTCTGGGAAGGCTGAAGGCCTATACAATGGATGAGAAACTTTGGATGTTCTACTTCGAAGATAGCTTGACTGGAGCTTCTAGGGAATGGTATTCCCATCTGACAAGAGCAACTATAAGATGCTGGAAGGACCTGGCAGAGGCCTTCATCAGACAGTATCAGTATAACTTAGACATGGCACCCAACAGGACTCTCCTAATGGGAATGTCACAGTCTTCGAGGGAGAGCTTCAGAGAATATGCTCAAAGGTGGAGGCAATTGGCTGTTGCTGTTCAACCACCAATGTCTGAGAGAGAAATGGCAGACATGTTTATGAACACTCTCCAGGGAACGTATATTGACAGGTTGGCTGCTTTCTCTTCTACTAGCTTCGCAGATGTTGTCATAGCTGGGGAGAGAATTGAAAGCCTGTTGAAAATGGGTAAGATCTCTGATAACGGTGCAAGCTCGTCCAGTGGTACAAGAAAGCCTTTTGCAGGCCCGAGAAGAGCTGGCGAGACTAATGCCATCCACACCAACAGGGGTAGGCCCCAATATGTTCAAAGGACAATAGCAGCAGTCACTATCCCTGCTCCAGCTCATCCTCAGCCAGTCTATCAACCTCCTCAACAAAACTTCCAACAACAACCTCAGTATCAACAGAATCAGTATCCTCCAAGGAACTTCAACAACAACACCAACAACAACAATCAACAGAGGCCATTCCAACAGAGGCCCTCTCAAGCTAACAGAGTGATCGACCCGATCCCAATGCCGTATGCTGCCTTGATGCCACAACTTCTGAAACTCAACCTGGTTGAGCTAAGAACGTTGGCACCTCCGGATCCCAACAGTCTACCAAGGAACTATGACTCCAATGCTAGGTGTGCTTTTCATTCAAACGCACCTGGTCACAGTACAGAAAAATGCAGGGCTCTGCATATGAAGGTACAAGACTTGGTAGACTCCAAGGCTCTGAATTTTGCACCTCCGCCCAATGTCAATAAAAACCCTATGCCAAACCATGGTGGTCCCCGAATTAATGCTATTGAAGAAGACCAACCGTCTTATTTAATAACTAGTGTGGATCAGATCAGGACACCATTGGTGGAAATCAAAGCTCAACTCCGTGAAAACCAGATATTTCCGGGGTGTGAACTAGGGTGCCCATACTGCAATATTTCATGGAATGGGTGTGAAGATTTAAGGAATGGCATTGACAGCCTTATTCAGAGTGGCCTACTCCAGATCACTACATCATTTCCGGCAAATCCGACAACTTCATCAACAACGGTTTCAGACCCTCCTACAACTACAGCAACTATTGTTCCCAACAATTCATCAGCACCATCAACAAGTACTTCATCTGTCCTCCCAAATGATCAGTTTTCAACAGTTTCTCCTGCTACAACTTCAGCTTCATTCCATTTCGAATCTCCATCAACAACAACAACAGTCCTTCCAACGGTACCTCCTACAACTCCAGCAATCAATCATGAAGATGTCTCTACTGTTACCATATTCTATGATCCTGAAAATAATTCCGCTTACCATTCAGAAGGTGCTGCTCCCACTAGAGCACCAGTTACAATCTTCTATGATCCACACACAATTACAGTCCCTTCAACAGCAGCAATCAGTCCAGTCACTGTCACGGTGCCTGGACCAGTACCATATGAAAGCAATAGGGCCATCCCTTGGCACTATGGCTCTGACGTGTATTGTGAAGGGAAAAGAATCACTCTTGAAACATCAACACCTGCACCACAAGTAGATAATGTGGGGGGAGGCGGAGGCTTCACTCGAAGCGGACGTCTCTTTGCTTCACAAGTTCAAAGACCTACAGCCGAAGCGGAAGCTGCTGCCAAGGCAAAAGGAAAAGGCCCGGTGCAGGAAGATCCAGCTGCCAAAGAAGCCCTGAAAACTCCATTTGATCAGGAAGTTGATGAGTTTATGCGAATCATCAAAAAGAGTGATTATAAAATTGTGGATCAGCTTCACCAGACGCCATCCAAAATCTCCATCCTCTCACTGCTTATGTGCTCCGAAGCCCATCGGAATGCACTACTTAAAGTCCTGCACGCAGCTTACGTGCCTGAGGAGATAACTGTCAACCAGTTGGAAACCGTGGTTGGAAACGTTACTGCTAGCAATGGGCTAGGGTTTACCAATTCTGACTTGACAGCGGATGGCCGCAACCACAACAAAGCCTTGCACATAACCCTGGAATGCAAAGGAGCTGTCCTTTCGCATGTGCTGGTGGACACAGGTTCTTCCCTGAATGTCTTACCAAAGAAGGCTCTGGTGAAGCTTGAATATGATGGACTGGCATTGAGACCCAGCAACCTGGTGGTAAGAGCCTTTGATGGTTCTAAGAGATCGGTTCTGGGAGAGATTGAGCTGCCTGTGACAATTGGCCCGCAGACCTTTAAAACTATCTTTTATGTGATGGACATTCAGCCCGCCTACAGCTGTTTGTTAGGTAGACCCTGGATTCACGCCGCCGGCGCAATAACGTCTACCCTTCACCAAAAGTTAAAATTTGAGTGGGAAGGTCAAGTTGTCACAATCTGTGGGGAAGAGGATATCTTTGTTAGCCATCTGGCTACTTATAAATACATTGAGATGGATGGAGAGATCCATGAAACAATGAGCCAAGGTTTTGAGGCCTTGAATGTCAATGAAGCATCTGCTGTATCTGGTACTCCAATGTCATCTTACCAACAAGCCCGGAAGGTTGTTGAAGAAGGAACTGCCCTAGGCTGGGGCAAGGTCTTAGCTGTGGAGGAGAAGAAGGACAAGTTTGGGTTGGGTTACAAACCAACTCAACATCAAGCAAAGGCTGCTGCAGAGCCAGGTTTTGTCAGTGGGGGGATGCTTACCCCCGATGCTATTAACTGCTTGGAAGACGAGCTGGAAGAGGAGCGCAATCTGGAGAATTGGATTCGTCCGAAGATCCCGGGGAGCAGTGTCTCGAACTGGTCTTCCCAGGAAATTATAAGAGTTACTCATGCAGAGTAATTATTATTTCCTGTATTTTTTTATAGCATGCATCAAAGTCTTGCATCTTGCCCAAGATGACAAGACTCATTTTGTAACCAGGGCCATCTGTACTTTTGTGCAAACAAGATTAAATTAATGAAATATCAGACATCTTTTTGCAAACGAGTCTTTTTCTTTTCTGCTCACTGTTTTTCCATTTTTCTTTTTGTACAAAAATAAATGGCGGTGTTTTCAAAATGATAACTTCATTTCACTTTTTTCTAAAGCAAGATTAAAATCAATCACTAAAATGAACAACTTAACCCTTGCAGAAGGTGCCTTCCTGACAGCACCGACAACAGCACGGCTATGACATCGTATGACTTTGACAATCCAATCAATCAAGCTGATGAAGGGGTTGATGAAGAATATGAGCTTCCTGAAGAGCTAGCCAGGTTGTTGAGACAGGAGGAAAAGGTTATTACTCCTCACCAGGAGGAGATTGAAATGATTAATCTTGGTACCGATGAAGACGTGAAAGAGGTTAAAATCGGGGCCTGCCTGCAAGACTCAGTGAAGAGACAACTGATAGATCTGCTTCAAGAGTATGTTGATGTGTTTGCTTGGTCGTATCAAGATATGCCAGGGTTGGATACCGACATTGTTGTGCACAAGCTGCCTCTGAGGGAAGAATGCCCGCCAGTTAAACAGAAGTTGCGCCGAACTCGCCCAGACATGGCTATGAAAATCAAGGAAGAGGTACAAAAGCAATGGGACGTCGGGTTCCTTGCTGTAACTAGCTATCCACCGTGGGTTGCTAATATTGTGCCTGTGCCTAAGAAGGATGGCAAAGTAAGAATGTGTGTTGACTACCGGGATCTGAACAGAGCCAGCCCGAAAGATGACTTCCCATTACCTCACATTGATGTATTGGTGGATAACACGGCTCAGTTCTCGGTATTCTCCTTCATGGATGGATTTTCAGGATATAATCAGATCAAGATGTCACCTGAAGACATGGAGAAGACAACATTCATCACACCTTGGGGCACGTTCTGTTACAAAGTGATGCCATTCGGACTGAAGAATGCTGGCGCCACATATCAACGGGCTATGGTGACATTATTCCATGATATGATCCACAAGGAAATAGAATGTTATGTGGATGATATGATCGCCAAGTCCCTTACAGAGGAAGATCACCTGTTGAATCTGCTAAAGCTGTTCAAGCGTCTGAGGAAATACCAATTGAAGCTGAACCCCAACAAATGCACATTCGGGGTGCGATCCGGTAAGCTGCTGGGCTTTATTGTAAGCGAGAAAGGGATTGAAGTTGACCCTGATAAAGTCAAAGCTATTCAAGAGATGCCTGCACCGAAAACTGAGAAAGAAGTTCGAGGGTTCTTAGGTCGATTGAACTACATTTCAAGGTTCATATCTCACCTTACAGCAACCTGTGAACCCTTGTTCAAGCTGTTAAGAAAAGAACAAACGGTCAGGTGGAACGAAGATTGCCAGAAGGCTTTTGACAAGATCAAGGAGTATTTACAAGAACCTCCAATTCTCATGCCTCCAGTTGAAGGAAGACCTCTGATAATGTACTTGACAGTATTAGAAGAGTCGATGGGGTGTGTGTTGGGCCAGCATGACGAGTCTGGTCGAAAAGAGTATGCAATATACTACCTAAGCAAAAAGTTTACCGACTGTGAACAGCGTTATTCACTGCTCGAGAAAACTTGCTATGCTTTAGCGTGGGCTGCTCGCCGACTGAGACAGTATATGTTGACCCACACTACCTTATTAATCTCAAAGATGGATCCAGTTAAGTACATTTTCGAGAAGCCAGCTCTTACCGGACGGGTTGCAAGATGGCAGATGATTCTCACAGAATACGACATACAGTACACCTCTCAGAAAGCCATCAAGGGCAGTGTACTATCTGAATATCTTGCTGAGCAACCCATTGATGACTACCAGCCTATGAGGTTTGACTTCCCTGATGAAGACATCATGTTCATTAAAGCAAAAGATCATGAGGAGCCTGTTCACACTGAAGGGCCTGACCCGGAGGAAGAATGGACTATGATGTTTGATGGGGCTGTTAACATGAATGGTCGTGGTGTTGGTGCAGTACTCATTACACCCAAAGGAGTTCACATGCCTTTCTCGGCAAAACTCACTTTCAACTGCACTAACAACGAAGCTGAATACGAAGCTTGCATTATGGGTCTTGAGGAAGCCATCGACCTCAGGATCAAGACATTGACCGTATTCGGAGATTCAGCTTTGGTAGTCAATCAAACCAACGGGAAATGGTACACCCACCAAGATCATCTGATACCTTACAGGGATTATACAAGAAGGTTACTGACTTTCTTCACAACAGTCAAGCTTGAGTATGTCCCTCGAGACGAGAATCAGTTTGCAGATGCTCTTGCTACCATTTCATCCATGATCAAAGTTCAAACGGCTAACTTTGTACCCCAGATTTCAGTGTCTAGACTTAACAGACCAGCATATGTATTTGCAGCGGATGTTGTAAAAGATGATAAGCCTTGGTTCCATGACATTAAGTGCTTCTTGGAGGATCAAACATACCCACCTGGGGCATCTTCCAATAATAAGAAGACCTTGAGAAGGCTTGCTGGTAGTTTCTTTCTGAACGCTGATGGGTCTTTGTACAAGAGGAACTTTGACATGGTACTCCTCAGATGTGTTGACAAGACGGAAGCAGATTTGTTGATGCATGAAGTGCACGAAGGATCTTTTGGTACCCATGCTGGAGGGCATGCCATGGCTAAAAAGTTGTTAAGATCAGGCTATTACTGGATCACAATGGATGCAGACTGTTGTGCTTACGCCAGAAAATGCCATAAATGCCAGATCTATGCAGATAAGGTGCATGTGCCTCCCAATCCTTTGAACATCATGTCTTCACCATGGCCCTTTGCTATGTGGGGCATTGAAGTGGTAGCCAGATTTCTGAAGAGAGATATCATTTGTCGGTATGGAGTGCCCGAGCGAATCATTACTGATAATGGTTCCAACTTGAACAACAAAATGATGGCAGAGCTGTGCCGGGACTTCAAGATCCAACATCACAATTCTTCTCCTTACAGGCCAAAGATGAACGGCGCTGTTGAGGCAGCAAATAAGAATATCAAGAAGATTGTGCAGAAGATGGTAGTCACCTACAAAGACTGGCACGAAATGCTACCATTTGCCTTGCATGGGTACCGCACGTCAATCAGGACATCCACTGGGGCAACACCGTATCAGCTTGTATATGGTATGGAAGCAGTCCTACCTGTTGAAGTTGAACTACCCTCGTTACGGGTATTAATGGATGTTAAACTAAGTGAAGCAGAGTGGGTACGGTCCCGATACGAACAACTGAGTCTGATCGAAGAGAAGAGATTGGCTGCAATCTGCCATGGGCAGTTATATCAGAAGAGAATGAAGAGAGCCTTCGATCAGAAAGTCAGGCACCGAGAGTACCAAGTAGGGGATCTTGTGTTGAAAAGAATCCTCCCTCCTCATACAAACCACAGGGGCAAATGGACTCCAAATTGTGAAGGACCATTCGTTGTAAAGAAAGTTTTCTCTGGTGGGGCACTGATGCTCAGCACCATGGATGGTGAAGATTTCCCGTCCCCTGTGAATTCAGATGCAGTTAAAAAATACTTCGCATAAAATGACCCGCTGGACATAAAAACAGAATGGAAGTCCAGGCAAAATAGGGCATCCCGGCGAGTCAAAAACAGAATAAAAGACTCGGGCAAAAGTAAGGGAAAATAAACAAAAAATGTACACCCGCTGAGTTGAAAAGCCGCATTGGACAACTCATGCAAAAATGGGTATCCCGATGGATCGAAAACCCGAAAGGGCGATCCATGCAAAACAAGGGAATAAGCGAACAACTGCATTCTGAATTCGTCTGTATCACCTACAACTTGGTAAGCTTCCAAAGGATCAAGCTTCAATCAGAATCAACTCTCTCCAGAAAGCAAGACGAGAAGAACGTCATTGTCATACGAGTCATAGCAGGAGAGGAAGCTCCTCAAAGCGTCGTCAACACCGCCAGCACTTTATTTCTCAATTTGTAACAATCTCCTCATTTCAGGAGATTTGTTTCCTTGACTGTATCTCGCCAATTCAGGGCACATGAATTAATAAAATCAGATTTTCGGTCATGTTTCGTTTTTACATTTATGTTTCGCAAAGAGTTGTCTGATATCTCTAAAATACAATTGCATAAGTACAGATGCCTTTCTCTAAAAATGAAAACACATGTTTACAGGGAATCTGATTATTCTCGAAAGTACTTAACTCCTATGACGGAATCCAGTAAGGGATACCTCGGGACCTTTTGTACGTTTCCTTACCTTTGCAGGATTGCAGGTATCCAGAACGCAACCTGGGGCATGCAAGTTACGTCTTAGCAAGTTGCTGAATCATTATCAACTCGGTCTATCTTCCACGTGGCACTAGAAGGTGTCCACTTCCCTAGCAAAGTTGCCAAATCGACATGCACTCAATCTCAGCATCTGAAATGCCCTATCCCCAGCTGAGTTGCCTCTTATTGCTCTCCCCAGCTGAGTTGCCTCTCACAATTCCCCAGCCGAGTTGCCATTCTTCCTCAGCAGAATGCAGAAATCAGGGAATCATATCCCCACAGAATCTTCAGCCTCTATCCAGAAGAGCAAGGCATGAAGAGATCACAACAGAGTACAGGAAGCTTCTACAAACCCCAGCTGGGTCTCTCATTTATAAGGATATGTCAATCAGTGACATATGTCACCAAGCAGATGCATCATTAGATCTACCAGTGATCTCATCCCCAGCTGGGATGTCCATTTCAAGCAGATCGACCAGAGATCTTCGCAGCAACGGGATCCGAATCCCGGATCTGTGCCCCTTTGCATTATCATAGCATTCGCATCATATTCACCCCCCAGAGCGTAGCATTCCGTCTAATACGGAGCATTACGGCAAAAATCAAATACATAGCATAATCATAAGTCATGTTGTGAATTGAACGCTTGTGATTAGTAACCATTCATCAGAATACAGATTACTTTCCCCAAGAGTCCCCACCAGAGTCCCAGCAAAAGCAGTTGCCCCACAATCTCAAACACCAGTATACACCCCTTGGCACCCGTCCGTGTCATCTTTCCCCAGTAAAGTCGCCTGAACACTCTTTACAAACAAAATCACCCATATTACAGATACTTCCCGTCCGTGTTACATCACCAGCAGAAAGCCAAAGACACCCTCTTTGCACTCTCACATATACTTATATATACACTTTCTTGACACCCGTCCGTGTCGTATCCCCAGCGCAGTCGCCTAGATACTTGTTCATATTATACTTTTCTCTCTTGACATTCGTCCGTGTCACTCTCCCCAGCAGTTAAAACACTCATATTTATATACTCATACTACTCATGGTACACTTATACAGATACTCGTCCGTATCTTGTATACATCATCACTCATATCCCCACAGATGCAACACTCGTCCGTGTTCTTTGTTAACCAGTTGATACTCGTCCGTATCATCATCTCTGAACATGTGTCAGTTTGTTTCTACATGATACTCGTCCGTATCATAGTCTTAAGGATGCTCGTCCGCATCTTTAATCTATACACAATACCAAACACTTATACCTTTTTGTTTCTTGGATGTAAACGCTCGTCCGTGTTTACATTATCCCCAGTAAATCACCAACAAAGTTTCTTTTATCTAACACTCGTCCTGTGTTATGATACCTTTGAGAGCAGCCGTACCCTGCTGAGTGGTCGTCCTCCACTTCTTGATGGTCGTCCTCCATCATGCTCGTCCGATGGCCGTCCCCATCGTTGATTTTAGCAGCCGTCCCCTGCTAGGTGGTCGTCCTCCACCTTTTGATGATCGTCCTTCATCACTTTATCCAATGGCCGTCCCCATTGTTGATTTTGGTTATCTGACATTCGTCCTATGTCATGACAAACCTCGAGAGCAGCCGTCCCCTGCTGAGTGGTCGTCCTCCACTTCTTGATGGTCGTCCTCCATCATGCTCGTCCGATGGCCGTCCCCATCGTTGGCCTTTTCTATCCGATGGCCGTCCCCATCGTTGATATTTTCGGCAGCCGTACCCTGCCAGGTGGTCGTCCTCCACCTTTGATGGCCGTCCCCATCATATTTCTTTTATTCCCAACAGAGCAGTCGTCCCCTGCTAGGTGATCGTCCTTCACCTTTGATGGTCGTACCCCATCAGCTGTTTATTTCATTTATTCTTTAACCCGATGGCCGTCCCCGTCGTGGTCCCTTTTCCTTTTTAACCCGATGGCCGTCCCCATCGTTGCTTACTTTACCTTTATGAACTTGATGGCCGTCCCCGTCATGTTTCATTAATCCTCAGAAATTTTACAGTTTTATCGTGATGGCCGTCCCCATCATGGTTTTATTTTCCCCAGCTAGTCGGCCGTCCCCGTTTTAGCTTTACTTGTTTTTCCCCAGCATGTCGGCCGTCCCCGTCATCGCTTTACTTCACATTTATCCCAGCATGTCGGCCGTCCCCGTCATTGCTCCTTACCCAGCAGTCGTCCTCTGCTCGACGGTCGTCCTCCGTCGCCCACACCTTACAATATACTTTATTTTGCTTTTACAATCTATATCCCTTTTCTTCTTCATTTCTGTGAGTGCAAATTTTGGACTGTCTTTGGTATTCAACCACAAGTTATCTTGTTTGCCTGTTAAGCCGTCGCTTACACCCTGCACAGCTAACTCATGTTTGAATAGGGGCAGCTGTAAACACTCCAAATTTGCCCTCACCCATTCACACCATGGCTTGTGATCATCCTCATATGCATAAATACAAACATATCATCTCATATCTCACTTTTGATTCACTGCATAGCTTCTAAGGCATCTGCACCTAGGGTTTGTGATCTGAGCAACCTCAGGGCATCTTGAGCCATTCCAAAGGACATCAATCAACTCAAAGGGGTCCATGTGTGTTATTATATCATATTTCACCTCCTCAAAGTCAAAAATGCAGAGGAATCACAAGAACTAGGGTTTGAGTGGATGCAGAGCCAGGTTGAACTGCACAGTTGACTGAAAATTAGGGTTTTGGTTTCAGAGGCCATAACCCCAATTTTTTTGGTCATTCTTGTTTCCATTGGTCTATATATGGTATAGGGAGTATGCATATCAATTTTCATGAAGAAATTCCATGGGGGAGTCATCTGATCAAGAGTTGACTTTTCAGACAAGTCAGTGCAAAATCAGGGCATCTGAGGCCCCCAATGACCCAACCAATGGGTGATCTTCATCATTTTGAGTGTATATGATCTTTATTTGATCATGGAAGAAGGTTGAAGTTCATAAAATCAAGAATTTAGGGTTTTTGCAAATGTTGACTTTTTGGGCATAGTTGACTTTTCAAGAATGCATCATTTTAGGTCATTTTTCAAGCCATGATTCTTGATCCAAAAATGCTTCAAATGAAAAAACTTTGGTCATGAAAGTTGTAGATCTCATCTTTCCCTTTTCAAAAAGTACAAGAACATGATCAAACTCTTCTTGGATCAAAAGTTATGGTATGGCAAAGTTAGCAAAAATCATTGATTTTCAAGTTATGCACCAAAGGCAAAAATTGCAAATTCTCCTTCCAAGGCCAATTCAGTCACCATATGGGCTTCTAATGCACTTAACATGATCATGTAACTTCTAAAAGTCAGATTTGAACCAAGGTGCCTCATGTTTCATGGCTTATGCAACAAGATTTTTCCATGTGAACCATAAAGCAAGCAACTTGCAAAAACTATCATCACATCTCACCCACTTGATTTCTTGGATGCTGAACCAGCCCTAGCTTCTCTCCATGCCATGCTGCGCCAGTCCATGTACTTATGCTAGCCTAGAACCAAGCCCATGCCTCTCTTACAACCAAGTTGACATTTTGCAAAAGTAAACATCCCAATCAATAAAGGGCATGTCACATCTTCTGACCAATCAGCATTGTTTATACAAACAATTTGCAAGCAAAACATCATAACACACAAGGCTGAAGCTCACACATTCACAACACACACCAAAACACACCACTTTGCATTTTCCTTCGAATTTGTTTCCACAGCTCACAAACATCCAAACCATTCCCACACATCAACTCACCATGCCTCATTAAGCACAAAGCAACAAAGAACCAGGCCTGAAACAAGCCCTAACTCCATTTCACCATTTTCACTCCATAAAGCAAAAGCCTTCGAATCTGCTTCTACAAGCCATAAACACTCAAACAAATTCCACACATCAACTCACCTTGCTTCACTGACCAGAAACCACCCACTACTTTGGCCTGAAACCCTCCATAACTCAAATACGATTTTCACACTTCCTTGGTCAGAGCTTCTGCAAACTTACTCAGGAGGCTTTCTAAACTCCAACCAAGCATCCAAAGCTTCAAAGGGGGATCATTGGGACCTGTTTGAGCCAAGAAACTAGCCAGAAAGTGCCAGAGATCAGAGCTCCAGTTCAGGTGAGCTTCATGAACTTTTTTCCCAGGAGTTGTTTTTTAAGTTCTTAATTGGTTCCCTATGTTCCACTGATCATGATGGTATGTTTGGTTTCGAAAATCATTGAGTTTTGAGCATGTATGATGTCTCTGAAATTTTTTTGACCTAAATCCCTTTTGATTCGATTCAGCCTGAATACGAAAAATAAATGCATTTTGTTTGTTGATTCATGTTGTATGATGCTTGGGGATGAATTCTGGGCAGAAAGATTGTGTTTTAGATACCTAGGGAGTGAGATTGAGATTCTCAGGGGAGAGTGTGGCCGGAGAAGATGACCGGAGGTCACTTCCGGCCACCTGAAAGTCATTAGCAACTTAATTAGGGTTAGGGCAAGCTTTAAACGTGGACCATTGGATCTGTCTCTCCCGCGCGTGTTGTGTGGTCCAGATTAGATCATTAGTTGTTAATTAGGATTTAAAAATTAATTAATTATGTTTAACTCAGTTTGAATACCAACCGCTAGATCTGGCGCGCAGTCAACAGCTTCCTTGCCAGATTCAATCTCAGCCTCTCCTTCTAATTACTTTCCATTTTATTTTGTTTATTTTATTTTTCTTTTCATTAAACTTCCACAATTTATTTAAAATAGCAAAACTTATTTAAAAAATCTGAAATTTTTTGTACAAGTTATTATTAAATTTCAGAACACAAAAATATTTTTATTTTTATTTTTTAGCATTAAAAAGTATTTTTAAATATTTAAAAGTTTATTTTTAATTGATTAATGAAAATTAATTAATTAAAAATACTTTTAGGTATTTAAAAATTACAAAAAAATTCATGAAATGTTCTAAGACATTTAGAAACATTGTCCAACCTTCAAACCAAATTTCTTTTTTGATCTTGATGCATTTTAAGAATTTTTCATTGAATTAAATCATTTTTTATGCATCATTTTGATCACATGTTTGAAAATTCATTTCTGCCTATTGGAGAAGGTTGAGACATTGATTCTTCTTGCATTGTTTTGTGTTTAGCATGTATTTTCAAGGATAAAAAGGCCATGAATTGTTCTTGCATTTTCAAATTGTTTGGCATTTACTTTGTTAAGAACCCTAAAAAACCCTAATATCTTGTAAAATTCATATCTTGAGTTTGGTTGAGAGTTGGGAGCTCCCCTTTGGGCAGTGGTTCATCATAGGCCTAGGGTTTCTTTGAGTGCCATTTTCCATTTTTACTTTAGGGTTTTGCTTCTGTTTTTGGTTTGTGTTTGATGCTTGATCCATAAACCCTAATTTGGGCTTTCATTTGCATCCCTCTTGCATTTCCTTGCATAACATGACTTGTCTTTGCATTTTGTGCATTCTTATGATTCATTTGACATCTTAAGACATTTAGAAAGCATGTTTGGTCATTGCATTGCATATTTGCCATGTCATTTGTCTTGTATGCTTCATAACTTTTCATGCTTGTTCATGCTCCTTAGCTTGCATCATTTGCATTCATGGTCTTGTATGAACATCCCCATTGTCTTGCCTCATGTTTGCAGCACCTCATAACATCATAATCATCATCAACATGCTTCTGGTTTTGCTTAGCATCATATCATTTCATCTCATCTTGCATTGCATTGCATTTTCTTTCTAACATTGCAGGTGGTAAGTAAACTTGAGAAGTGGATTTGCCTTCACTTCTCATACCTTTTCTTCTCACCTCTCTTGCATACATTGCTGCATTCTTATATGTGTTTGAGTTTGAGCTTGCTCATTCTTCTCCTTCTCACTTTCTTTCTTCAAGTGACTTGACTTCTTGAATGAAGCAAATCACTTTGCTTCTCTTGATCCTGTTCATCTGCTTCCTGGTGGTTCCTCTGAAGATTGTTCTTGTAAACCTCACAAACCTTAGGATCATCCAAGCATGACAATGAATTAGGGTTTTGATTAGTCCCCCCATAGTTTTTACCTTTGTGTCTCTCTTTGAGTCCTCTCTTCTCACCTCATAATCAGGGACTAAACCCTAAAGGCTTTAAGACTTTGTGATTAAGCTTATGCCTGCATCCTTCTCTTAGGATGGAGTGTATAACTTTAATCCTAAGTCTTGAACCCTTAAGGTGTTTAAATCTCTTAATCAATTCATCTAATAATCATCAAGACATCACTTGCAACTTGGGCCTTGCATTAGGGTTCTAATTCTTCCTTAAGTGGTTAAGAAGGACTAACCCTAGTGTTAATGGACAAGTCCCCCTCAAGTTGTCTTACAAATCATAAAAAACACTTCATCATCATATCATTAATAAAATCCACTTAATCAAAGGCTTGTTTTGTCATGGGTTTAATCCCTAATCATGGATTAAGTCGAGGAGTCTTCCTCAGCTTAAACATTCTCATCTATTATCCTTCTTTTAGGATGGTGTAATGAGTCTGTTTAATCCTTGATTATGGCTTAACCTCATTACTCAACACTAAACAAAAACACCAAAAACATCTAAATAATCACAAGTAGGTTAATGATCTTAATCCTACACCGAAGGTGATTAAGTGTGAGAATCTGACTTCACACTTAAGGTATTCTCATTACCCCTAATCAGAGGGAAGATGTGATGAGTTTACTAAATCCATTGGTTTAGACTTAAGCTCATTATCTTATGACAAATCTTCAAAAAGCAATAAAAGACTGAAAACACCAAAAACAAACAATAATCGTCTCCTCCGGGATTCTTTTCTCATCATCTTCACTCACAATCGAGAACTTGCTTCTTCCGTCTAATGCAAGACAGTTTGCACCTGAGCCAGACAGGTCATACACTTGAGCATAGACAAGCAAGCAGTTCACAAGTCAATTCTTCTTTCAGTCTCTTTGGGTCGAACTACGGTGTTCTGACTTCCTCATTGCACGAGAGGATACGTAGGCATAACTTAACAGTTATCGAACAAAAGTCTCTGTATATCCCCCCTCCTTCCAGCTCATTTCTTTTAGCCTCATTATCATGAGCATTTCATTCCTGGTCTCACACTGACACTGTATATAGCACACTTCACACTCTTCTACACTGACACCTGTACATTCTTTTCCAGCTATTTTACACACAAAATGCACTGACACTACCCCTTTAAAACACAAATCTTTTAAGCGTGGATCCCGTCGAGTACGACGGACAATCTGGGTGCTAATACCTTCCCAGGTTGTAACCGACCCCCTTTCTCAGTCTCTCTGGTTCGCAAACCGTCTTATCCATCTTTTTCCAGGCCTATGCAGCATTGCCTTTCCTCCGGGATAAAAATGCCTAGCTGGCGACTCTTTTCATCTCCAGTGAGTTCACGGCTGTGTGTTCTCACTGTTCCCTCTCGCCGACCGTTCGCGTCTGTACCCTCATTTGATCCGTTTTCATTTGTCGGGAGCGACAAAAGGGTGAAAGGAAATTGTGTCAACCGAACCATAACCAAGGATAAGAGAATGTAATATCATCTGATTTACGACTCGAATAAGAGGATACAAATAAAGGTAATAACTCTGCAAGGGATAATAGGACAACAATGGGTAAATGCCACAGATGTTTAATCCTCGGGTTCGTTTGAAATTTTAGTTGGGGAATGAGTTAGGCATTCTCTCTGGGGTTACTTCAGTATAGTTTCGGGCTTTCGTGCAAGGTACCAAAACTAGCTTATGTTTTGCATGCATATGTTTAAAATTTTCCATGGCGTAATGCTCTATTTCAATGGAAATGATATGCATTCTTGAAGATGCGATGTAATGATCACTACTTGCAAATTTAAATAGGGGCCTCCTGGCGAGGAAATAATAAGTATTTATGTTGACTCTACTGAGAATACAAATGATCGCTGATTCGATCTCAGAAATCCCTGTGGAGATAACATCTATGCAGGAGAAGAATGTGAAAAATTCGTCTTCTTCGAATTTTCACACTTGCCAAAAATAAATTGGACTTAGATATGATGATCCCGCTAGGGAACAATTCAATGGTTCGGGGATGGATCCCGATCATGAAACTCCATTGGGAGATTGACGAATTTCCAACTTGGCTGGGGAAATATTTTGTTAAGACTTTGCTGAGGAGAAAATTTTGCCAATATGAATTTCCAAATTTATGTGGGGAAGGAAAGCGTTCAGCTGGCTGCTAGGAATACCTGGATTCTTGTAGGAAAAATTTCATCGAAGGAAGATAACTCTCTTGGGGACTATCACCCGTTCAACCATTTTTGGAGTTTTGTTGGGGAAACCATCTTCCTCTGACTCAACTAGGGAAAATTTCAATCCTAGACTCCACTGGGATGACATGCTTGAACTGTCTTCTGTCAGAGAGGACCAAATAAAGCGCCTTCTGCTGGGGATTAGAGTTTTAAGGTGTCTCTCACTGGGGATAAGAGATATAAAGCATCTCTCATTGGGGATAAGAGATATAAAGCATATCATAATAATGATACCCTTTGCTTGGGGAATACCGACACCTTTTGTTGCTCTGTTGGAGAAAGTTCATCATAAGAGATATTCCTAAACAAAATTATAGTTTTATAAATTTTGTAAGGATCCCATTATCATACCCCAAATTTTTACTACCTATATATTATGTTCATTTATTTCTTTTTTTACTAACCTTTATTTAAAAAATGTAGTTACTTTCATTTTCCTTGTTGTCTGAGTCCAAGTTTTGCAAAGATGAGTTAAGGTTCATTTGAGGGTTATCAGGTCAGGTGTGTGTGTGTGTATGTGCAGTGATGGTTATGGTTCAAATGAGTTTTAGCTAGAAAATTTAAAGATTGATTCATTTACAAGTCATTTATGTCATGTCATGGTTTATTATGAGTGCCATGATGAGATATAGTTTCAAGTGTTTCATGATTGATAATCATCAAAATCCAAAGGCAAAATACCCAAAATAGTCCTTTAACTCAATCACTGGGTCCAATATGGTCCCTTATCTCTTAAAAGTGACAAAAAGATCCTTTAATTTGTTAAATTGTACCAAATAGATCCTTTCTGTCCATCACCCCCTAACAGACGTTAACTATGGTATAGGTGGCAGCTGACATGGCATCATCTTCTTCCTTTAAACTGAGAATCTTCATCTTCCTCCATTTCTAGGGTTTATGCGAAAATTTCTCTTCATCCATTCCCAAATTGATTCAAGAACCAAGAAAATCATAGAGTGACGAAGATGAAATCCAGTGGGTGTTCTTCGAAAGCAAAACACGGTTATGGTGGGTGTTCTTCGAAGGAAGAATCGAATGTTAACACAAGCACAACTTGGAAACCTATATGTCACTGTGGGGATTTAGCTGTTCTTCGTATGGCCACAACATTCAAGAACTATGGGAAACATTTTTGGGGATGCCCTAATTTTAAGGTATGTCATATGTATGTGTTTAAAATCTGTAGCTGTATTTGTGTTTTAAAATGGTTGATGTTGAAGATGCTATTTTGCAGGGATCAAGCAATGCCGGTTGTGGGTACTTTGGATGGTATTTTGAAGAGGTCAGAGATGAGAAGGAGCAATATTTGATGGATAGAATTGAGAAGCTCTCAAAGTCATTGGCAAAGGCTCAAGTGACTATTGAAGAACATGGGAAACAAATAAGCAAAATGGAAAATGACATGAAGAAGCTCATGAAGTTGATAAAAATCTGGAAATTGATTTGGTTCATAGGCCTTGTTGTAGTTGTTTTTAGAATCCTTTAGGATGTTGTTGAATCATTTTGGTCTCACTGTTTTTAGAATGATTTAGGGAATTGATGTTGAATTAAGGCAATTTGTTGTCAAATTGTTGTTGTTGTTGTCAAATGTAATGGATTATTTGTGATCAATGGTAGTTACTATTGTTATGTTGACAGTACCATAATGTTAGCATTTTACACAACAGAAATGTTAATTGCTACAGATTAGTTACATTGATAGAACTAATTGAAATAATTGAGATAATTGCCACAGAACAATAGTTGACAAAACAGAATTGACAAAAGCATATGTCTCCATCATTGACAAAACAGAATTCTAACATTGACAAAACCATATGTCTTACATTGACAAAACATTGACAAAACAGAATTTTAACATTTACACAATTGTCTTAACATTGAAAAAACATTGACACAATTGTCTTAACTAAACTTAACATTGACAGAATTGTCTTAACATTGATCCTAAGGTTTCCAAGTCTTGGTTGATCTCTTTGTTGGTGTACTTCTCCTTGTTGTTGGGCCTACAGCAGTCTTGGCTGCACTCATCCTGGTGGTTGGGCCTGGGGGCATGAAAGGCTTAGCTGGCCTTCTGTAAGACAGCTTGTTTGGCCTTCCTTGAGCTTGCTTGGTTTTGCTTGGCTGAGACTGTGTTGGTTCCTGTGATGGCTGGCCTTGTGACTGTGTTGGTTCCTTTGATGGCTGGCCTTGTGACTGAGTTGGTTGCTTTGATGGCTGGCCTTGTGACTGTGTTGGTTGCTGTGATGTCTGGCCTTGTGACTGTGTTGGTTGCTGTGATGTCTGGCCTTGTGACTGTGTTGGCTGCTGAGTCTGTGTTGGTTGCTGTGATGGTTGCTGAACAGATGCTTCAGATGGCTGGCCTTATGATACCTGCTGACTGGTGTGGTCCTTGCAGGTCAGTTTATTATGACCTGCTTTTTTGCACCTGCTACACCTAACATTAAACCCTGTCCTTCTCATCTTCTTGTCAGAACCATCAATCTCACCTTGCTCTAAATTTCTTCTTTTCTTTGGCCTTCCAGGCATCTTCCTATACTTAGGAGGCTGCACATCTGGATATTCAGTTCTGGCCCACAAATTAGAACCATTAACTGGAAATATCACAAAGTTATAGACCTCCATGTATCTCTCCTTTCTATAATATTTTGGAATGTAGTCAGCAATGTTGTAGTTTCTACTCTTCATAGCTGATAAGGCATGCACACAAGGTAGCCCTGTCAGCTCCCATCTTCTACATGAACAACTTTGCTCCTTAAGGTCTATACTGAATTTATCTGCTTGGTTTTCTAGATGCCTCACCTCAAAAATATATTCAGATGCCATCCTATAAGCACAAAACAGAAATATGTTCAGAAGCCATGCCTCACCATCAAAACAAATCATAAATCATAAATCATATACCACTATAAGCAACTATAAGCAACTACAGAAATATGTTCAGAAGCCATGCCACTATAAGCAACAGAATTCAGAAATCATATACCACTATAAGCAACTATAAGCAACTATAAGCAACTACAGAAATATGCAACAAATCATAATTCAGATACCTGCCAATCCACTATATGCAACAAATCATGAATCATATACCTGCCAATCCACTATATGCAACAAATCATAAATCATATACCTGCCAATCCACTATATGCAACTATATGCAACAAAACAGAATCATAAACCTGCCAATCCACTATAAGCAACTATATGCAACAAAACAGAATTCAGACTTCATTTACCAATCACTAATAAGCAACAGAATTCAGATTGTCACTTATTAGCAATTAAGCAACAAAACAGAAATCATATACCTGCCAATCCACTACAAGCAACAAAACAGAATTCAGACCAATCAATAATAAGCAACTATAAGCAACAGAATTCAGACTTCATTTACCAATCACTAATAAGCAACAGAATTCAGAATTCACTAATAAGCAACTAAGCAACAAAACAGAATTCATATACCTGACAATCCAAAGGTTGGTGTAAGAACTTGTTTTTTCAACTTTCTTTCTTATGTTTGGTAGCACTTCCCCATCAGCCAGATTCTGATACCTCATCCTATTGTTTGCCCATCTTTCCATCATATATATCCTTATTTCTTCCACCATAGTAATTAGTGGTTTAGCTCTTGAATCCAGAATAACACTATTGAATGCCTCAGACATATTGTTGAGGACTGCATCACATTTGTTATGAGTCTTGAAATATGATCTGCTCCAATATCTTGGTGGAGTGCTGATCATGTGCTTGTATGCTTCCACATTGATATCCTTCATCACTTTCATCTCTCTTTCCCAAGCTTGGTAATATGTGGACTTTGCAGCTTTCCAGATTATTTCCTTGAGTTTCTTGCCTGGATATTTTTTTCTGAAATTATTATAAAGATGTCTGACACAAAATCTTTGCTCCACTCCTGGCAGCAACTCATCCATGGCAGGTAATAAACCCTTAGTGCAACAAAAATTACATAAGTTAGTACAAATAACATAAGGGCCTATAAGTGAACATAACTACAAAATTACATAAGTACCATATTTACCTTTTGTTGATCAGATATATAGGTGTATGTGAGACACCTTTCTCTCCCACCTAGATCATCAATAAGAAGCTCCAAGAACCAAGTCCAGCTATCTTTATTTTCACTTTCAACCACAGCAAATGCTATTGGTAGCATTTGGTCATTTGGATCTCTACCAATTGCTGCCAAGATTTGCCCTCCACACAACCCTTTCAAAAAACAGCCATCTAGCCCAATGAAATGTCTACATAATTTAAAACTCTCCTTACAAGCAGCCAAGCAAATGTACAACCTCTTAAAATATGGTCTCTGATCAGCTGAACCCTCTAGTACAGGATGCACATTGACTTTCACAGTAGAACCTGGGTTAGATCTCAAAAGTTCATGACAATAGTCATAGATCCTTGTATAGTCCCCAAGAAAAGAACCATCTACCATGTCTCTAGCAGCAAATCTTGCTCTTATGGCCTTTTGCTTGCTAACACCTACATTCCATTTTTTTTGTGCCTTTTCCTTTATGTCCCTAAGCTTCAATCTTGGATTGGATTTCAGTGAATTCTGTAGCCTCTTACTTAACCATTTTGTACTCATCAGCTTTACATTGTACTCTCTACTACAACTATGGTTGTCTATGATCTTCCTTAGTTGCCAAGAATCCTCATTAGGTAACTTTGCACAGTAGGCTTCCCAATCACATCCTTCCTTGCATCTAACCCTCACCCTTACCTTGTCATTCTTAATGTACCTAAGACCTCTGCCAGATTGCACAGCATATGATGCTATAGCTTCTTTAAAATCATCCTTGGTTGTGAAATACATCCCAATCTCCCATTTGAATTTGGACATGTCTTTCTGTAATCTAAAAATAGGGTACTTTTTCCTAACAACATCACTAGTATCATCACTTTCACACCCACTTTGTAAATCATCACTTTCATTATCACTAACTTTATCATCACACTTTTCTTTACCCTTATTCATCTTCCCCTCTTGATCATTTACAGATTCCATCACATCACCCTCCTCATCATAAAACTCATCTGATTCATCATCAAAACCAACTTCCATTGCACTGTCATAATTGAAGTTTTCATCATCACTATCATCATCACTGACATCAGTATTATCCCCTTCATTCTGATTCAAAACTTCCTCTTCCATCCTCGGATTCACAGGATCAGAGCTATTAACCTCAGCATTATTCACAGGACCAGAGCTATTAACCTCAGCATTATTCACAGGACCAGTTTCAGAATTATTCACAGGATCAATGTTATTATTCAGCTCAGCATTAACTTCCTCAATCATTGCAGCAAGCACTTTTTCAGTGTCATCCTCTTCCATCACATCTGCTTCCACTTCATCAATTGGACCATCATAAAAAGCAGGTTGTGACAAAATGTGTGTGATGTATATGTCAACCCTGAGGTGAACCCTAAACAAATCAGCAATCTCTAAAGCTCCTTTGTCATCAACCAAGGTGCTCATCCCAAATTGTGGATCCTTATAGTAAATTTTCCCAATACATGTGTAACCTAGATCCTTAAAACAACCTAGAAGTTCAAAATAGCTCCATCTATCAACATCTACTTTCAATTCTGCAATCTCTCCCCCTTCGTATACACTCAGCTCGTCATCCACAAATGCACCACTGTGGTGAATAGTAAGACTCAAGAACTCACTCATCTCAACTGAAGTCAAATAACCCTAAATAGTCAATTAACCCTAAATCAGTAACTATTACGAAAAACCCTAAAACATATCAAATTGCAATCGAATAAATATTACGAAAAACCCTAAACTATTACGAAAAACCCTAAATTAAACAGTAACGGAAATCGAATAACATAGTAAACTAGAATACCTGGTGGATTATGCTTCACGAATGGCTTCTGCTTCACGAATGGCTTCTGCTTCAATGCTTCATGCTTCAATGGCTGCGCTAGGGTTCTTCTTACTAATTTTCACCAACATTCGTAATGACAGTCCTTGGTAGCATTTCCCTTCCTTATGCAAACACATCATACATGGCAGCTGAGTCACCCAATCATGGCAGCTGAGTCACCCAATCTAACCTCCACATGTGTATGCTAAGTTGACTTTGACTAACGGTTGCTGACGGAAGGACAAACGTGGTACAATTTAACAAATTAAAGGATCTTTTTGTCACTTTTTAGAGATAAGGGACCATATTAGGATAAATTAATCAAGAATCAATCAATAATCAAATCATGAATCAATGCACATAATCTCCACAAGATTAATTCAACTTCAAAATTCAATTCAAGAAACAATTCAACAATTATTCATGAATTAAAGTTTAAGAAGCTTACCGAATGAAGAATCGACGAAGAGACAAAAAGATCCTCTAAAAAGTGACAAAAAGATCCTTTAATTTGTTAAATTGTACCACGTTTGTCCTTCCGTCAGCAACCGTTAGTCAAAGTCAACTTAGCATACACATGTGGAGGTTAGATTGGGTGACTCAGCTGCCATGATTGGGTGACTCAGCTGCCATGTATGATGTGTTTGCATAAGGAAGGGAAATGCTACCAAGGACTGTCATTACGAATGTTGGTGAAAATTAGTAAGAAGAACCCTAGCGCAGCCATTGAAGCATGAAGCATTGAAGCAGAAGCCATTCGTGAAGCAGAAGCCATTCGTGAAGCATAATCCACCAGGTATTCTAGTTTACTATGTTATTCGATTTCCGTTACTGTTTAATTTAGGGTTTTTCGTAATAGTTTAGGGTTTTTCGTAATATTTATTCGATTGCAATTTGATATGTTTTAGGGTTTTTCGTAATAGTTACTGATTTAGGGTTAATTGACTATTTAGGGTTATTTGACTTCAGTTGAGATGAGTGAGTTCTTGAGTCTTACTATTCACCACAGTGGTGCATTTGTGGATGACGAGCTGAGTGTATACGAAGGGGGAGAGATTGCAGAATTGAAAGTAGATGTTGATAGATGGAGCTATTTTGAACTTCTAGGTTGTTTTAAGGATCTAGGTTACACATGTATTGGGAAAATTTACTATAAGGATCCACAATTTGGGATGAGCACCTTGGTTGATGACAAAGGAGCTTTAGAGATTGCTGATTTGTTTAGGGTTCACCTCAGGGTTGACATATACATCACACACATTTTGTCACAACCTGCTTTTTATGATGGTCCAATTGATGAAGTGGAAGCAGATGTGATGGAAGAGGATGACACTGAAAAAGTGCTTGCTGCAATGATTGAGGAAGTTAATGCTGAGCTGAATAATAACATTGATCCTGTGAATAATTCTGAAACTGGTCCTGTGAATAATGCTGAGGTTAATAGCTCTGGTCCTGTGAATAATGCTGAGGTTAATAGCTCTGATCCTGTGAATCCGAGGATGGAAGAGGAAGTTTTGAATCAGAATGAAGGGGATAATACTGATGTCAGTGATGATGATAGTGATGATGAAAACTTCAATTATGACTGTGCAATGGAAGTTGGTTTTGATGATGAATCAGATGAGTTTTATGATGAGGAGGGTGATGTGATGGAATCTGTAAATGATCAAGAGGGGAAGATGAATAAGGGTAAAGAAAAGTGTGATGATAAAGTTAGTGATAATGAAAGTGATGATTTACAAAGTGGGTGTGAAAGTGATGATACTAGTGATGTTGTTAGGAAAAAGTACCCTATTTTTAGATTACAGAAAGACATGTCCAAATTCAAATGGGAGATTGGGATGTATTTCACAACCAAGGATGATTTTAAAGAAGCTATAGCATCATATGCTGTGCAATCTGGCAGAGGTCTTAGGTACATTAAGAATGACAAGGTAAGGGTGAGGGTTAGATGCAAGGAAGGATGTGATTGGGAAGCCTACTGTGCAAAGTTACCTAATGAGGATTCTTGGCAACTAAGGAAGATCATAGACAACCATAGTTGTAGTAGAGAGTACAATGTAAAGCTGATGAGTACAAAATGGTTAAGTAAGAGGCTACAGAATTCACTGAAATCCAATCCAAGATTGAAGCTTAGGGACATAAAGGAAAAGGCACAAAAAAAATGGAATGTAGGTGTTAGCAAGCAAAAGGCCATAAGAGCAAGATTTGCTGCTAGAGACATGGTAGATGGTTCTTTTCTTGGGGACTATACAAGGATCTATGACTATTGTCATGAACTTTTGAGATCTAACCCAGGTTCTACTGTGAAAGTCAATGTGCATCCTGTACTAGAGGGTTCAGCTGATCAGAGACCATATTTTAAGAGGTTGTACATTTGCTTGGCTGCTTGTAAGGAGAGTTTTAAATTATGTAGACATTTCATTGGGCTAGATGGCTGTTTTTTGAAAGGGTTGTGTGGAGGGCAAATCTTGGCAGCAATTGGTAGAGATCCAAATGACCAAATGCTACCAATAGCATTTGCTGTGGTTGAAAGTGAAAATAAAGATAGCTGGACTTGGTTCTTGGAGCTTCTTATTGATGATCTAGGTGGGAGAGAAAGGTGTCTCACATACACCTATATATCTGATCAACAAAAGGTAAATATGGTACTTATGTAATTTTGTAGTTATGTTCACTTATAGGCCCTTATGTTATTTGTACTAACTTATGTAATTTTTGTTGCACTAAGGGTTTATTACCTGCCATGGATGAGTTGCTGCCAGGAGTGGAGCAAAGATTTTGTGTCAGACATCTTTATAATAATTTCAGAAAAAAATATCCAGGCAAGAAACTCAAGGAAATAATCTGGAAAGCTGCAAAGTCCACATATTACCAAGCTTGGGAAAGAGAGATGAAAGTGATGAAGGATATCAATGTGGAAGCATACAAGCACATGATCAGCACTCCACCAAGATATTGGAGCAGATCATATTTCAAGACTCATAACAAATGTGATGCAGTCCTCAACAATATGTCTGAGGCATTCAATAGTGTTATTCTGGATTCAAGAGCTAAACCACTAATTACTATGGTGGAAGAAATAAGGATATATATGATGGAAAGATGGGCAAACAATAGGATGAGGTATCAGAATCTGGCTGATGGGGAAGTGCTACCAAACATAAGAAAGAAAGTTGAAAAAACAAGTTCTTACACCAACCTTTGGATTGTCAGGTATATGAATTCTGTTTTGTTGCTTAGTTGCTTATTAGTGAATTCTGAATTCTGTTGCTTATTAGTGATTGGTAAATGAAGTCTGAATTCTGTTGCTTATAGTTGCTTATTATTGATTGGTCTGAATTCTGTTTTGTTGCTTGTAGTGGATTGGCAGGTATATGATTTCTGTTTTGTTGCTTAATTGCTAATAAGTGACAATCTGAATTCTGTTGCTTATTAGTGATTGGTAAATGAAGTCTGAATTCTGTTTTGTTGCATATAGTTGCTTATAGTGGATTGGCAGGTTTATGATTCTGTTTTGTTGCATATAGTTGCATATAGTGGATTGGCAGGTATATGATTTATGATTTGTTGCATATAGTGGATTGGCAGGTATATGATTCATGATTTGTTGCATATAGTGGATTGGCAGGTATCTGAATTATGATTTGTTGCATATTTCTGTAGTTGCTTATAGTTGCTTATAGTTGCTTATAGTGGTATATGATTTCTGAATTCTGTTGCTTATAGTGGCATGGCTTCTGAACATATTTCTGTAGTTGCTTATAGTTGCTTATAGTGGTATATGATTTATGATTTATGATTTGTTTTGATGGTGAGGCATGGCTTCTGAACATATTTCTGTTTTGTGCTTATAGGATGGCATCTGAATATATTTTTGAGGTGAGGCATCTAGAAAACCAAGCAGATAAATTCAGTATAGACCTTAAGGAGCAAAGTTGTTCATGTAGAAGATGGGAGCTGACAGGGCTACCTTGTGTGCATGCCTTATCAGCTATGAAGAGTAGAAACTACAACATTGCTGACTACATTCCAAAATATTATAGAAAGGAGAGATACATGGAGGTCTATAACTTTGTGATATTTCCAGTTAATGGTTCTAATTTGTGGGCCAGAACTGAATATCCAGATGTGCAGCCTCCTAAGTATAGGAAGATGCCTGGAAGGCCAAAGAAAAGAAGAAATTTAGAGCAAGGTGAGATTGATGGTTCTGACAAGAAGATGAGAAGGACAGGGTTTAATGTTAGGTGTAGCAGGTGCAAAAAAGCAGGTCATAATAAACTGACCTGCAAGGACCACACCAGTCAGCAGGTATCATAAGGCCAGCCATCTGAAGCATCTGTTCAGCAACCATCACAGCAACCAACACAGACTCAGCAGCCAACACAGTCACAAGGCCAGACATCACAGCAACCAACACAGTCACAAGGCCAGACATCACAGCAACCAACACAGTCACAAGGCCAGCCATCAAAGCAACCAACTCAGTCACAAGGCCAGCCATCAAAGGAACCAACACAGTCACAAGGCCAGCCATCACAGGAACCAACACAGTCTCAGCCAAGCAAAACCAAGCAAGCTCAAGGAAGGCCAAACAAGCTGTCTTACAGAAGGCCAGCTAAGCCTTTCATGCCCCCAGGCCCAACCACCAGGATGAGTGCAGCCAAGACTGCTGTAGGCCCAACAACAAGGAGAAGTACACCAACAAAGAGATCAACCAAGACTTGGAAACCTTAGGATCAATGTTAAGACAATTCTGTCAATGTTAAGTTTAGTTAAGACAATTGTGTCAATGTTTTTTCAATGTTAAGACAATTGTGTAAATGTTAAAATTCTGTTTTGTCAATGTTTTGTCAATGTAAGACATATGGTTTTGTCAATGTTAGAATTCTGTTTTGTCAATGATGGAGACATATGCTTTTGTCAATTCTGTTTTGTCAACTATTGTTCTGTGGCAATTATCTCAATTATTTCAATTAGTTCTATCAATGTAACTAATCTGTAGCAATTAACATTTCTGTTGTGTAAAATGCTAACATTATGGTACTGTCAACATAACAATAGTAACTACCATTGATCACAAATAATCCATTACATTTGACAACAACAACAACAATTTGACAACAAATTGCCTTAATTCAACATCAATTCCCTAAATCATTCTAAAAACAGTGAGACCAAAATGATTCAACAACATCCTAAAGGATTCTAAAAACAACTACAACAAGGCCTATGAACCAAATCAATTTCCAGATTTTTATCAACTTCATGAGCTTCTTCATGTCATTTTCCATTTTGCTTATTTGTTTCCCATGTTCTTCAATAGTCACTTGAGCCTTTGCCAATGACTTTGAGAGCTTCTCAATTCTATCCATCAAATATTGCTCCTTCTCATCTCTGACCTCTTCAAAATACCATCCAAAGTACCCACAACCGGCATTGCTTGATCCCTGCAAAATAGCATCTTCAACATCAACCATTTTAAAACACAAATACAGCTACAGATTTTAAACACATACATATGACATACCTTAAAATTAGGGCATCCCCAAAAATGTTTCCCATAGTTCTTGAATGTTGTGGCCATACGAAGAACAGCTAAATCCCCACAGTGACATATAGGTTTCCAAGTTGTGCTTGTGTTAACATTCGATTCTTCCTTCGAAGAACACCCACCATAACCGTGTTTTGCTTTCGAAGAACACCCACTGGATTTCATCTTCGTCACTCTATGATTTTCTTGGTTCTTGAATCAATTTGGGAATGGATGAAGAGAAATTTTCGCATAAACCCTAGAAATGGAGGAAGATGAAGATTCTCAGTTTAAAGGAAGAAGATGATGCCATGTCAGCTGCCACCTATACCATAGTTAACGTCTGTTAGGGGGTGATGGACGGAAAGGATCTATTTGGTACAATTTAACAAATTAAAGGATCTTTTTGTCACTTTTAAGAGATAAGGGACCATATTGGACCCAGTGATTGAGTTAAAGGACTATTTTGGGTATTTTGCCACAATTATTCATGAATTAAAGTTTAAGAAGCTTACCGAATGAAGAATCGACGAAGAAATTGCGAATCCGAAGGAAGTGAGACGCCATCATGAACGGAGGAGAGGAGGAGAGGCCGCGCGGCTGCCGGTGGCGGAAGATGGTGGTCTTACGGTGGTGAAGTTGACCGGAGGTGGTGGTTCGTGGCGGCTCGGCTACCGAAAGCTTGATCAGAATTGTTGTGTTCTTGAGTTCTTGATGAAGTTGTTGTTGTGTTCTTGAGAAAGAATTGAGAGAATGAACTTTGATCCTTTAGAGAGAGTTTGTGAGAGTTTTTTGGTGTTTGTAAATTATGATTGAAGTTATGAGACAAATTGTGGGTCAAAAGAATATATAGTGGAGTGTAAAATGAAAGGCAAAAGGTAGAATTTCGGCTTAAGTGAAAATAACAATATCTTCGGCAAGAAATTTCGACTCTGAGCCTTCCACAATATCGTCCGCCTCTGAATCACGGTTGCAATGCAAAAATAACGAACGTCATACGATCAAAATCGAGTGTGATCGATACGTTTAAGCTGCAAGACGTTACTGAATAAGTTGTTTTTTCGGCTTATTTGGTGTCCGCCACTCGAAAATGTGACGAGGTCAACCTCTTCGGAGCATAATCTCGACTCGACTTTGTCAGCAAAGTTGTAGATCTATGAGTCAGTGACCTGGTGTTAAAATCTAAGCTCAACCGGACAAACGACGAGGGAGATATGAATTTTCTCGTGAAACCGCTTTCAACATTTTTCTTCGGTTCAGCACTTCAGTTTTGTGAAATAAACCAAAACGACAATCTTTGGAGCACCGTTCGAACTCACTTTTGTCTTTGAACTTGAAGAGGATAAAATTTTTGAACCAACGCTTCAAGAACGGGTGCAATCCGATGAAAATTGACCGAGTTATGAATTTTACAAAATCTGACAGACAGTGCACTGCATCAAAGAACCTTACTGGTAATTCGCATTTTCGAGATCCTTCCGCTTGGACCTAACCCAAACTGAATTCACATAATGAAGATAACATCTAAACGGAATTTTAGGCACCGAAACAACATCAATTCGATGAACGAGCCAAGAGTTATGAATTTTTTAGTGTTCAAAACTCACTGGTTCAGCACTGTTTTTCACTATGTCGACTCTAAAGACTCGCACATTCTGAGATCTTCTTCAAAGAATTAGTTCTCGGCCAAAACCCAAAAGTTAGAAAGGATATCAAGACGGAACTTTTGGCATATGAATCTCTCAGACATGTTGACCCAATCAGAAGTTACGAACTCTTGAATACCGCTAGCACAGTTAATCGGCGAAACCGAAATTTCAAAAACAAATAATTCCCGCCATTTTCCTTGATGAATTGGCCTCCGAGCCGAACACAAAAGTTGTAGAGAATACCGAAATAGTCTAAACTATTGAGTTTCAAGCCAAAATGAGTTTACGAACATAAGTTACAACTTTTGAAAACTGCACCATAAAACTGATATTCTGCTTAAACTCCTTTGAATCAACCGAGAACTTTTGGTTTCTTCTAAGATTCTTGTGCACGTTCCGCATGAAAAAATAAAGGCCAGTCGAAACCTGTGAAAGCTCAAATGGAGATGTATATTCATGTATGTTTATGATGCAATTGTGATCTAAATGCAATGCAATGTATGAAAGGATATGCTAAATGGCATGAAAATGAGAGGGCAAATTTTGAGGTATTACAGCTGCCCCTATTCAATCATCTGTTAATCTGAAAAGGACGGTAGCACGAGCTATCGACCATTCAAGATAAATTGTGATTGAATACCAAGAAGACCAGAAATTTGCACTCTGACGAAGAATGCAACACCGGGAAATAAACCCGACCAAATGACGCTTTGGTGACTGAAGGGGAGAAAAAGCAGACGAGCTTCTTCCATGTTGAAACTGATATCTGGAATAAGAGTTCTAAGACAGACGAGTCTTCAAACAATCCTGTGACGCCAGGTGCCGGACAAACGAGTCCTCAGACATTGCAAGAACTTGTAACTGAGACAGACGAGCCTTCAAAAAAATCATGTGACGCCAGGAGCTGGACAAACGAGTCCTCAAACACTGCATATAGCATGAGACAGACGAGTCTCCTTCGGATTTACCTGTTACGCCAGGACCGGTAATGCACTTAAGTCTGTGGGATAGACATGCAATCAAGGTAGACGAACCTTCTTCATATATTATCCGCGGATATATGGTATAAGACTGACGAGTCTTCTGAGCAAACCTGTTACGCCAGGTGCAGCAACAATAATAATTGGTGCCTGAGACAGACGAGCCTCCTTCGGATTTACCTGTTACGCCAGGACCGGTAACCATTTCGACATTTAATTCCCACTGTCAGGATTCGAAACCTCTTCAATACAGACGAGTATTGGATGATCATCAAGATAACACAGACGAGTGTTATAGGTCAATGATACAGACGAGTATCAGACGATGATCTGAGAAACACAGACGAGTGTCTCAGGCAATGATACAGACGAGTATCAGCCACTGGTATAGACGAATACCAGAAATTCAAACACAGACGAGCGTTTGAAGTAGTCACAGAAATATCAGGGTAAGTAGCAAATCTTCACATTCAGATGTAAGCTAGCACAGACGAGTGCTGAGGATGATACAGACGAGTATCCAAGCAAGGCAGACGCTTTAGAACACAAACGGCTTCTGGGGAATAAAAGCAGACGAGCTTCAAACAAACACAGACGAGTGCTGGACAGTTGCAGACGAGCAACAACAGAGAATACATATCAAGGCACAAACGAGTGTAGCGAAGGATCCAATACCAACACAGACGAGTGTTGGGAGGTTGCATACTAGCAACAACAAATATCATCTCAGAACACAGACGAGTGTTGAGGAGTTGCAGACAAACAACTATCATAACCAAACACAGACGAGTGCTGGAAATTGCAGACGAGCAATAACAAGGTAACCATTTCAAAGCACAGACGAATGCTGGAAATTGCAGACGAGCAAACAACAACTGATATAACCAAACACAAACGAGTGTTTGGAATTGCGAACGAGCAGAATCAAAGTAATCATAAACCACCGTTGGGGAAAGCAAACGAGCAATACCACAGAGCTAACACAGACGAGTGTTGAAAGATGCAGACGAGCAACAATAAAGCAGTAATATCTCCTTTCTGGGGAAAAACCTGCTTAGGGATAACACAAACGAGTGTTGACAAACGCAGACGAGCGGTAGACAAATGCCTGATTGGCAGCAAGAGATACAACTCTACAGGGGAAGACAAGTCAAGAGGTCTGGACACTCAACTCTGACTGAGGTGATGAATACCTGGCTGTATCATCAAATACCCAAAAGTATGGCAACTTGGCTGAGAAATATTTCACAGACGGAGGTGAAAATCAAATATGAACTCTGTGGGGACCGAATCATCTTCAGACTTGGCTGGGGAATCAAAGGCATGGCACCGCTGAGGGAGCAAACTGCTGGGGAGGAATGACACCCCTTATACTGCTGAGAATTGCCCCTGTCTGAAGGGAAACTTCTGCTTGGGGATGATACCCACCTTCTGCTATCTTGCTGGGAGAAATTTCAGCTTCCACTTTACTGGGGATGATAGATAATGTCAATGATAAAGCTTCCCGCTGAAGATAAGAGCTCAAGTTGCCACTTGCTGGGATAAGAGATAAATCCTCTCATGTTGGGAATGAGAGATGTAAGGCGTCTCATGCTGGGGATGAGAGACGATGATATCTTTCTGCTCAAGAAGTAACCTTCCATTTGTCGCACTACTGGAGAAGGAATTGTCTAATGAGACTTGCTAAGGAATTCTGATCAATGAAGTCTGCCGACAAAACAACTCTTGAAGTACTGTACCGACAATGGCTTTGCCCCCCAGCCCTGGGTGGATAGGTTGCCAACTAATCATGAGTGAACAATGGTTCTTTGCAATTTTCAACTCACCTTAGAT
Source organism: Lathyrus aphaca (assembly GCA_963966055.1). Taxonomy (NCBI): domain Eukaryota; kingdom Viridiplantae; phylum Streptophyta; class Magnoliopsida; order Fabales; family Fabaceae; genus Lathyrus; species Lathyrus aphaca. The sequence continues at coordinate 694,594,607 of OZ014519.1, read as the reverse complement.
TAAGGTCCATCAGAAGAAAATGTCTCAAGAGGATTTCACAGAAAACATGACATACGAAATGCCTCGGTGTCTTCAAACTCTTGGAGGGATTCGTCGGATCTCGAAATAACTGCCCCAGACTGCATGGTCTATGAAAGAAATTTGCCTCACGAGGATTAATGAAAAACCTCATATCACCGTGAAATATTATGCCCCAGTATTTTGACCTTTGGATAGGTGCTTTGGATTTACCGTCTTCGGGAGAAAGTACTTCTCATTAGGATGGCCTGCCCCGGTACAAGTCTTGAAGTGATCACCCCTGAATGACTGTGTTTTGAAGAAAACACCCATGCCAATTGTTCTTTGAGAGATTGGATCTCGAAGTAATTGCCCCAGTTTGGTTGAAATTTGAATACATGCCTCAGACTAATGGCTCTTTGAGAGATTTGAATCTCGAAGTGATTGCCCCAGCTTGGTTGAACTTTGAAGAGATTGCTCGACATGATTTCCCCAGATTAGTTGGCTCTTACCACGACTGTTGGGAAAGTCCCTACTCAATGGAGTTTTCTTGAAAAGTGCACCTCGATAGATTGTCCTTCGGAAGTTTCAGACTTCTCAACTTGGCAAGATTAAGCTTCTGGACTGAGATTCCATATGTAAACTTTTATGATGTCAAACAAATGTATGTAAGCAGAAAATGTTTATTTTAAGAATGAAAATTCTAATGCAACACACATGTTAATCTTGAAGTTTTACTGTAAAAAGATGTCGCCAACCTTTGTGAGTGAATCACTGGTTAAATACGACATTGGTTTTTGATGAATGAAAGCATGCACATGCAACACCAACAAAGAACTTTTAGCACAACTCATAGGAGTTAGGAACGCGATCTTGTGGTAGTACGCTCTCAAGATAACCCTGTTTCAGTTAGGACTTTTGAGGGTTGTATCGTGGTTTGGTTAACGGTTATAGAAACAAAGGATATAGGCTCGAAATTTATTTGTGCCCACCCATCTTCGTGATGTTCTCCATTCCTATTATCAGCTAGCTTTCACAAGCGCTCACCTCTCAAAAAGGGTTTTGTGATGGTTGAGGAACCAATTACGCTAACGGTTTAAGCACCAATCAAGTTGTTGTTTGGAGTCAGTCATCCCTTCGTCTTTCGTGTCTGTATCACACGACTTTGTTCTTGTTCAAGGATCTTTCTTGTGTAATCCTTTTCGTCTTTCGCTTTTGCATTATTTTGCTTATCCCTAACTTTTGCCTGAACTGATTCTTGTGAATCTTTGATTGTGAAGTCCAGCGGGATGCCCTAATTTTTGCCTAAGTCGCTTGTTTTCAAGTTTCGACTTAGCGGGCTTCCTCATTCATTTTTTTTTATTCTTTTTTTTTGAACAAATCGTGCGACACTGTTTGTCTTGAATGCTTTGCGAGGGTCGTGACTGTCTCACTTCCTGGTTGTTGAGGAATAACCATTGTGGTCTCCGGTCTTTGGACCTCTTGATTGGGATAACCATTGTGGTTTATGGTCATTGGACCTCTTGATTTGGTACAAAGAAAGGTAATGGGTCCTCAGATTTGCACTCCTTTTTGAAATTTGAATGCTTGGGCAAACTAACTGACGCCTACCCTGCCCCTGGGTTAAATGCAAGGGTTTTTTCATGCGAAAAAGAAACTCCTACTTCAAGGCTCAAATGGGTTGGCGAGGGTCTATCTCCCTTATATCTCCGGTGTTTAGGATTTGAAACAATGCTTGTACATCATCAACATGGTCTTTCTCAAAAGCACACAATTAGAGATTTTTGCGTTTTCATTTCGTCATCCTCCTTAATAGAGTTTAAGCACAATAGTTGGTATTGCAATGCACATACACAAAATCATGAGTGAATACGAATGGATTACTTCAAGAAAAACATGTGCATTTTATTATTATTATCATTCAAAAACAAATAAGTTTCATGCATGCATACAAATGTTTAAACAAACAATATAAACTACAAATGAAAATGCAGTAAAGAAGCTAAACATTTCCGTCATTGAGGAGACTTGACTCCGTCTGGACTTATTGCTTCTGAAGATGTCTTTGCAAATTGGGAGACCCATTTGATGAAGAGACTTCAATATGTGAGCAGACTTTCTGGCATGATGACCTTTGAGTCGATTAAATTTGGCACCTTATCTTCACCTTTACCTCTGAAAGACTTGCAATCTTCAATTAAAAGGCCAGGTGCCCCAGAATGGTAATCATACTTGGCATTGAAACCCCAAAGGAAACTTTGTCGGAGATGATCCTGATGCAGTTAGCTCAAACACTCCGAATTTGCGTAAATGAGGACACTTGTTGCACGTACGTCATCAGAATATGATCAAACTTCTTCTCAAGTTGTTTTGGCCTTTACCCTCATTCTCTGCCCCTAGGATACTCTTGGGAAGCTCAGGTCGGATGCTGACAAACAACATCTGGAGGGAAGAGGTTGATAAAGTTAATAGATAAGGTTGCTCGGAAAGATCTTGCACGATCTCCTGCCTACGTATCTCCATTGACCAATGGAGAATCAGAGCAGCGTAGTTCCCCTCACTAGGGATGAAAATAGCTTTGTTCAGAATTTCCATAACCAAGCTCATCTGAGTCTTCATCTGGTTGACTTCCTGTTTCAGCAGTTTCTGGTTTTGAAATAAAGCTTATACCTCTGCCCTGAATGGCCTCAGCTGGGTCTTCCTTCGATTACCTCCGCCCGGAGTTGCTTCAAATATATACCTTGATGATTGTGATTCAAGTTGTTCATTCTGATGAGAAATCAAGTCAGGAAAAGAATTTGTCTCTGAACACCTGTCAAGAATGCAAGGATGTATGCAAATGCCATGTTCAATTATTTCTGAGGAATCTATCTGCTTTAATTCAAGTTTTGATACAGAAAAATCCAACAACATGATTCAGATATGTGATCCTCGGAAATAACTGAACATGTATGCAGAAATGCTATGATGTCATGTATGCAACAGACGTGTGATCAATGGTGTGATGTTGGTGTTGAGCAGTGAACCAACTGTCTGTATAGAACCCCCATAACGGCACCATCTCTGTATAGAACCCCATAACTGAGAACCCAATAACTGTAGAACTGGATCACATAATAGAATAGTCACTGATGGTGTTGAAGTTGAGCAACGAGCCAAGTATATGTGGAGAGTCACAATATCATGGTCATAATGGTAATCATAGTAACAATTTCTCTGAATAGAAATCCCAGATCTCAGAATCAAAGAACCATAGAACACTGAACAATACTGACAAAGTGGGTATGTTGAAGTTTAGGGTTCCTGCAAACCTGTAAACCCCTCCCAATCTCACGGGTGTGCTACTCGGGTCAACATCACGGACTCTCAAAGCCGAATAGCAATAATACGTTCACCATTTCCGAGAAATGGCTCATGACCAAATCAGGGAATCGGTTTGGCATTATGTACTAATCAGGGAGGCCTCAGCTGAGTCCAAGGAAACAAGCATCCCCCATTGGTCCCCAGCTTCAAGCACTGAATCGAGAAACAATAGTACATTCATCCCGAAGGGTACAATACTACCGTCATACGAACAGTTTGCCTTGACTGGATTCCTATGAGAGAACCAGGCCATCCTATGCGAGTTCCTAGTGGGCCCTCGGATGCGAGTGGGTTTGCCAACAAATGTGGTCTGCCACTGTCATCACTGGAGAGGGTTGTTTCCACAAAGGTTCTCAATGATCGGTCCCCAGATGCACATAACTATCAAGGTCCTATCCTGAAGTGGAGGAAATCCCCACACAAGATATTTCCAAGACAATCGCAATCTGGGCGTGAAACACATCGCCACTCATCATGTCACATGTGAGTACAATATGTTCACTCTAATCCTAGGGTGCACTCAAGCCGGGTACTTGGCTTATCTCTCAGAAATAATATCCCCCGAGCCCACCAAACAGAAAACCAGTCCAGACAGTCCAGTATGATATACATGATGCATAAAATAAATACTGAAAACTGTAAATAAAGCTGTAAATAAAGCTGTAAATAAACAACAATACAACAAGCCACAGCAAACAAACATCATCCAAAGAAACAAAAACAAACAAGCACTAGGAGAGACTCACAGGGGAACCCGAGATTCTCTGGTGTGCAGTCCCCAGCAGAGTCGCCAGCTGTCGCTCCCGGGATTTTCATCCTAGTACAAACGCGAAAGTGGCGCGGAAAGGTTAGAGTCGCCAGCCAGACATTTTTATCCCGAATGAATGGGAAAGGTAATGTTGCACAAACCTGAGGAAGAAGGAAAGGACAAGGTCCTGCGAACCAAAGATCGGGGTTCGGGAGTCGGTTACGACCTGGGAAGGTATTAGCACCCCAGATCGTCCGTCGTACCCGACGGGATCCACGCTTGCTTGCTTGTTTCAAAGGGTGAGAAATAAGAATGCTGCTGAATAAAACCGCTAACTGGAACTGGAATTGAAATGAGAAAAGAAACTGGAATAAGAAAATGGAAGGAAAGGGGGAAATGTAGGGAAAATAAAGAATGTGCTCGAACGGGCCCTACCCCGCTGCCTACGTACCTCATCGGGATAATGAGGATCAGAGTCGCCGTAGTTCCCCTCACTAGGGATGAAAATAGCTTTGTTCAGAATTTCCATAACCAAGCTCATCTGAGTCTTCATCTGGTTGACTTCCTGTTTCAGCAGTTTCTGGTTTTGAAATAAAGCTTATACCTCTGCCCTGAATGGCCTCAGCTGGGTCTTCCTTCGATTACCTCCGCCCGGAGTTGCTTCAAATATATACCTTGATGATTGTGATTCAAGTTGTTCATTCTAATGAGAAATCAAGTCAGGAAAAGAATTTGTCTCTGAACACCTGTCAAGAATGCAAGGATGTATGCAAATGCCATGTTCAATTATTTCTGAGGAATCTATCTGCTTTAATTCAAGTTTTGATACAGAAAAATCCAACAACATGATTCAGATATGTGATCCTCGGAAATAACTGAACATGTATGCAGAAATGCTATGATGTCATGTATGCAACAGACGTGTGATCAATGGTGTGATGTTGGTGTTGAGCAGTGAACCAACTGTCTGTATAGAACCCCCATAACGGCACCATCTCTGTATAGAACCCCATAACTGAGAACCCAATAACTGTAGAACTGGATCACATAATAGAATAGTCACTGATGGTGTTGAAGTTGAGCAACGAGCCAAGTATATGTGGAGAGTCACAATATCATGGTCATAATGGTAATCATAGTAACAATTTCTCTGAATAGAAATCCCAGATCTCAGAATCAAAGAACCATAGAACACTGAACAATACTGACAAAGTGGGTATGTTGAAGTTTAGGGTTCCTGCAAACCTGTAAACCCCTCCCAATCTCACGGGTGTGCTACTCGGGTCAACATCACGGACTCTCAAAGCCGAATAGCAATAATACGTTCACCATTTCCGAGAAATGGCTCATGACCAAATCAGGGAATCGGTTTGGCATTATGTACTAATCAGGGAGGCCTCAGCTGAGTCCAAGGAAACAAGCATCCCCCATTGGTCCCCAGCTTCAAGCACTGAATCGAGAAACAATAGTACATTCATCCCGAAGGGTACAATACTACCGTCATACGAACAGTTTGCCTTGACTGGATTCCTATGAGAGAACCAGGCCATCCTATGCGAGTTCCTAGTGGGCCCTCGGATGCGAGTGGGTTTGCCAACAAATGTGGTCTGCCACTGTCATCACTGGAGAGGGTTGTTTCCACAAAGGTTCTCAATGATCGGTCCCCAGATGCACATAACTATCAAGGTCCTATCCCGAAGTGGAGGAAATTCCCACACAAGATATTTCCAAGACAATCGCAATCTGGGCGTGAAACACATCGCCACTCATCATGTCACATGTGATTACAATATGTTCACTCTAATCCTAGGGTGCACTCAAGCCGGGTACTTGGCTTATCTCTCAGAAATAATATCCCCCGAGCCCACCAAACAGAAAACCAGTCCAGACAGTCCAGTATGATATACATGATGCATAAAATAAATACTGAAAACTGTAAATAAAGCTGTAAATAAACAACAATACAACAAGCCACAGCAAACAAACATCATCCAAAGAAACAAAAACAAACAAGCACTAGGAGAGACTCACAGGGGAACCCGAGATTCTCTGGTGTGCAGTCCCCAGCAGAGTCGCCAGCTGTCGCTCCCGGGATTTTCATCCTAGTACAAACGCGAAAGTGGCGCGGAAAGGTTAGAGTCGCCAGCCAGACATTTTTATCCCGAATGAATGGGAAAGGTAATGTTGCACAAACCTGAGGAAGAAGGAAAGGACAAGGTCCTGCGAACCAAAGATCGGGGTTCGGGAGTCGGTTACGACCTGGGAAGGTATTAGCACCCCAGATCGTCCGTCGTACCCGACGGGATCCACGCTTGCTTGCTTGTTTCAAAGGGTGAGAAATAAGAATGCTGCTGAATAAAACCGCTAACTGGAACTGGAATTGAAATGAGAAAAGAAACTGGAATAAGAAAATGGAAGGAAAGGGGGAAATGTAGGGAAAATAAAGAATGTGCTCGAACGGGCCCTACCCCGCTGCCTACGTACCTCATCGGGATAATGAGGATCAGAGTCGCCGTAGTTCCCCTCACTAGGGATGAAAATAGCTTTGTTCAGAATTTCCATAACCAAGCTCATCTGAGTCTTCATCTGGTTGACTTCCTGTTTCAGCAGTTTCTGGTTTTGAAATAAAGCTTATACCTCTGCCCTGAATGGCCTCAGCTGGGTCTTCCTTCGATTACCTCCGCCCGGAGTTGCTTCAAATATATACCTTGATGATTGTGATTCAAGTTGTTCATTCTAATGAGAAATCAAGTCAGGAAAAGAATTTGTCTCTGAACACCTGTCAAGAATGCAAGGATGTATGCAAATGCCATGTTCAATTATTTCTGAGGAATCTATCTGCTTTAATTCAAGTTTTGATACAGAAAAATCCAACAACATGATTCAGATATGTGATCCTCGGAAATAACTGAACATGTATGCAGAAATGCTATGATGTCATGTATGCAACAGACGTGTGATCAATGGTGTGATGTTGGTGTTGAGCAGTGAACCAACTGTCTGTATAGAACCCCCATAACGGCACCATCTCTGTATAGAACCCCATAACTGAGAACCCAATAACTGTAGAACTGGATCACATAATAGAATAGTCACTGATGGTGTTGAAGTTGAGCAACGAGCCAAGTATATGTGGAGAGTCACAATATCATGGTCATAATGGTAATCATAGTAACAATTTCTCTGAATAGAAATCCCAGATCTCAGAATCAAAGAACCATAGAACACTGAACAATACTGACAAAGTGGGTATGTTGAAGTTTAGGGTTCCTGCAAACCTGTAAACCCCTCCCAATCTCACGGGTGTGCTACTCGGGTCAACATCACGGACTCTCAAAGCCGAATAGCAATAATACGTTCACCATTTCCGAGAAATGGCTCATGACCAAATCAGGGAATCGGTTTGGCATTATGTACTAATCAGGGAGGCCTCAGCTGAGTCCAAGGAAACAAGCATCCCCCATTGGTCCCCAGCTTCAAGCACTGAATCGAGAAACAATAGTACATTCATCCCGAAGGGTACAATACTACCGTCATACGAACAGTTTGCCTTGACTGGATTCCTATGAGAGAACCAGGCCATCCTATGCGAGTTCCTAGTGGGCCCTCGGATGCGAGTGGGTTTGCCAACAAATGTGGTCTGCCACTGTCATCACTGGAGAGGGTTGTTTCCACAAAGGTTCTCAATGATCGGTCCCCAGATGCACATAACTATCAAGGTCCTATCCCGAAGTGGAGGAAATTCCCACACAAGATATTTCCAAGACAATCGCAATCTGGGCGTGAAACACATCGCCACTCATCATGTCACATGTGATTACAATATGTTCACTCTAATCCTAGGGTGCACTCAAGCCGGGTACTTGGCTTATCTCTCAGAAATAATATCCCCCGAGCCCACCAAACAGAAAACCAGTCCAGACAGTCCAGTATGATATACATGATGCATAAAATAAATACTGAAAACTGTAAATAAAGCTGTAAATAAACAACAATACAACAAGCCACAGCAAACAAACATCATCCAAAGAAACAAAAACAAACAAGCACTAGGAGAGACTCACAGGGGAACCCGAGATTCTCTGGTGTGCAGTCCCCAGCAGAGTCGCCAGCTGTCGCTCCCGGGATTTTCATCCTAGTACAAACGCGAAAGTGGCGCGGAAAGGTAGAGTCGCCAGCCAGACATTTTTATCCCAAAAGAATGGGAAAGGTAATGTTGCACAAACCTGAGGAAGAAGGAAAGGACAAGGCCTTGCGAACCAAAGATCGGGATTCGGGAGTCGGTTACGACCTGGGAAGGTATTAGCACCCCAGATCGTCCGTCGTACCCGACGGGATCCACGCTTGCTTGTTTGTTTCAAAGGGTGAGAAGAATAACTGCTGCTGAATAAAACCGCTAACTGGAATGGAAATGAGGAATGAAAAAGTAATAAGAGGAGAGAATTGAAAGAAAGGGGAAATGTAGGGAAAATAAAGAATGTGCTCGAACGGGCCCTACCCCGCTGCCTACGTACCTCATCGGGATAATAAGGATCAGAGTCGCCGTAGTTCCCCTAACTAGGGGTAACAAAGGGAAATTGCTTGTGAATTAAGGCTTGACCTGCCTATGCCATTGCTCAGGTGTTGCAGGCTCGGACGACGAGTGCGTAACCGTCTTGCAAAGTGACAAGTAGGAGCAAGTTCGCGGACGGAACGAAGGAGATGAGAAAAGAATTCCCGAAGGAAAGGCGCTTATTGTTTGTTTGGTGTTTTTTAGAAGCTTTTATGAGTGAAAGTTTGCATAGGTGAGTGTACTTAAGTCTTACTCAATGGGATGTGTACATCTCACATCATCCCGAAATGGAATGCGCAAGAGGCACACCTATCTATGGAGGAAATCCCCAAAGCTAGTCCCACAAGTGAAGGCTTAAGCACACTGGCCTATTACCATTATTAAGTATTTTTTGTGGTTTTTTTGGTTAAGAAGTGTTTTTTAGCTTTTCTTTGTGAGGTACTCATGCTAAGACCTATCCACCACGAGTGATGACTCACACCTCGCCCCGAAATGGAACGCGTGCAAGCATCTCATAGCAAAGTCTCATGTCACATGAAAGTACTCAACCTTTATTAAGTGAATTAAAATTAAGTTTGAAGATGAGAAGAGAGAGAGCGCCAAAGGATCTCAAAGGAAAAATTCTAAAGGGGACTAAAGCAACCCTAAGTGTTAACATGCATGAATATCCTAAGGGTTAATGAGGTTTCTATCCTAATGAAGAAGGAAGAAGAAGAGAGTTAGAAACTAACTTACTTCCTAAGGAAGTTAAGTTGTCTCTAAAGAAAGGGAAAAACCTAAAAGAAAAGCACAAAGTGCTAAGGAAAACAAAATTAAAATGCATAAGAGATGGGAATGAAGTAATGCTTACCTCAATCTTCCCCCCTACAAAACAAAAGTTAGCATGACAATGCATATTGGAAGTAAAATCAAAGCATGAAAGCGATTAAGTACCATAAACGTCCTAGAATGGAACTAGGGTTCAAAATAAGACCTAAGTCTAAAGGTGAAGGTACCTAAAGGTTACATGACTTCTAAAGTCAGTAGCTACATGCTATAGGTCCCTAAGTATGTTAGGATACCTCACAAGATCAAACTATGTCAAACTATGTACAAAAAGTTCACCTAAGTTCACATAAATGCAAATTAGGGCTCATGGATGAAGTATGAATGCATATGGCTTACAAACATGAATTAGTACATGAAATGAACATCAAAGTCAGTAGTGAATGCTCATGAATATGTGTGAATGAATATACAATCATGGATGCAATGGTTTAGGCATATGGAGCAATGAGAAAAATATATGAGAAGAAACGAACAAAAATCGCATAAGATCGCACATGATGAAAGTTAAGGAAGAATGGCATGTGAATATGAATGAAATGATTATGGGTCAGTAGCATACAAGGTATGAGATTCACTTAGAATGCATTAATAGGCATTAATGATTTCCATATAATTCATGTTATTATTTAGAGGAGAAGAGAATCTATTTTAGGTTAAAGTTAATTCACATAAGTATGCACTTTAAAGCACCAAAACAAACCAAATGAGCATGGTTCAAAAAATGACCTATGACTGGAATTAAAGACATACAAATGACCCATAATCAACTCTTAAAAGCTACCAAAAAGTTCCTCAATCAAATGGCATGAATGCCTTCTTAACACTTAGGTTATGCGACACATAAACACATGAATCAACCTAGGATCTAGGTGACATGGAAAAATAGCAAAAAGCCTTTAAAAATTATGAAATTAAATCCCTGGAATGATATAGTCATTATCTTACATTGTCCAAAAGGATTATACAAAATTATGCACTAAAGTTCCAAAACAATTCCTTGACTAGCAAGGTAACAAAACATGATCACCAAAAACAACTCCACAAAGTGGATCAAAAAGGGCACTAAAAATTATGAAAAAAATGCCTAATGAGCATCAAAATGTCACAAATTACAGTGATTAATTACACACAAAAAATAGGTTTCACACCTATGGGAAAAAATCGATTTCGATCCCTTATGCCAAAACATTCCTTTTTGGGACAGCTTATGATCTAAAATCCAAATTAATTATTAAAACCACCCAAATCTGGAAACAAAAAATATGACAAATTAATTAAGAGGATGAGTATCACTCATGAATTTTTCCAGAATTTTATCCCACCTAAAACTATTTTTAATAATTGCGACGAAACGGGCAAAAAAGTGGATTTTAAGGGGAAGTGAAAGGAATCGATCCTAATGGTTCGTAACCTAATCCCTAAGCTCCGAAATCGACACAAACCAACATATATCACAAATATATCCAATGCCTCAGGTGGGAGGGCTCAATATGCACCTTAAGTTATATGATCCTAAGTCGCATACAACTAGAATGATGCATTAAAGTAGAGAATCGAGATTACTTACTTGGTCGAAGTGCCGATTCTTTCACATAAAAGAAATCCAAAAAAACTTCAAGTCAAGCCTTGTAATCTCCCATGAGAAAAATAAATGTTTATCTTCTATAATTGCTTTGTGAAGATTCCCCATAATCGAAACAAAAACAACGACACAAAATATCATTTGAATCCAAAGGTATCCCACAAATAAAGTGAAATATCAACCAAACGACCGTCGTTAAGATCTTTGCGAGAACCTTGCATTAACTCAACAAACGCATTAGAAACCAAAAAGAGGTGCAACCGGAAGTTGCACCTATGCCTCACAACTCCAAATCAAGTAGAAATATGAATATACGAGTCATGGACATGCATTGAAATTTACGTTTCAAAACGGGGCAGCACTTATGCTCTAACATAAACAACATGCAAACTCAAACCGGAATCGAACAAATTTACATGCAATGAATGGCAAATGATCAACAAACATAAGTACAAGTCAAAACAAGATCAATGCATCAAAATCGCACCAAACCGAACTTAAAAAGCCTTAAAACGAAAAAATGCGTCAAAAATCACCGACTCGGAATTGAACGAAAATCGCATGGTAACTTGCAAACGTGCCAACGGATTCAAATATGCAATCGGTTTTTGAAAATTCCGCTTGGAAGTGATACTTTTTGGCCGATTTCATCGGCTGGCAGTAGCAAAATAGCCGGAAAAAATTGTCCGAAATCGACTAAAAAGTTCACCAATGGCTCCGAAATAATCAACAAAGTTAATTTACACTATTCACATTCACAAAAACGCGCTACGGTTAGGAAGTTATGACCAAAACATATTCTCGACACGCGACACATGAACAACATCAACAATTAAGCCTCAACCTATCCTATTTCAAATTTGCACATTGAAACAAGCATGAATTTAAAAGTCAAACACTTCAATCAATATCAAGTTATAATAATTAGCTCTCTTAGGAATTTTGTCAAACACCTAACATTCACCGATTATTCTATGTCAACTTTACCAAGCCTTTTCAATCATGCACCACAATAATTATTAGGATAAATTAATCAAGAATCAATCAATAATCAAATCATGAATCAATGCACATAATCTCCACAAGATTAATTCAACTTCAAAATTCAATTCAAGAAACAATTCAACAATTATTCATGAATTAAAGTTTAAGAAGCTTACCGAATGAAGAATCGACGAAGAAATTGCGAATCCGAAGGAAGTGAGACGCGATCATGAACGGAGGAGAGGAGGAGAGGCCGCGCGGCTGCCGGTGGCGGAAGATGGTGGTCTTACGGTGGTGAAGTTGACCGGAGGTGGTGGTTCGTGGCGGCTCGGCTACCGAAAGCTTGATCAGAATTGTTGTGTTCTTGAGTTCTTGATGAAGTTGTTGTTGTGTTCTTGAGAAAGAATTGAGAGAATGAACTTTGATCCTTTAGAGAGAGTTTGTGAGAGTTTTTTGGTGTTTGTAAATTATGATTGAAGTTATGAGACAAATTGTGGGTCAAAAGAATATATAGTGGAGTGTAAAATGAAAGGCAAAAGGTAGAATTTCGGCTTAAGTGAAAATAACAATATCTTCGGCAAGAAATTTCGACTCTGAGCCTTCCACAATATCGTCCGCCTCTGAATCACGGTTGCAATGCAAAAATAACAAACGTCATACGATCAAAATCGAGTGTGATCGATACGTTTAAGCTGCAAGACGTTACTGAATAAGTTGTTTTTTCGGCTTATTTGGTGTCCGCCACTCGAAAATGTGACGAGGTCAACCTCTTCGGAGCATAATCTCGACTCGACTTTGTCAGCAAAGTTGTAGATCTATGAGTCAGTGACCTGGTGTTAAAATCTAAGCTCAACCGGACAAACGACGAGGGAGATATGAATTTTCTCGTGAAACCGCTTTCAACATTTTTCTTCGGTTCAGCACTTCAGTTTTGTGAAATAAACCAAAACGACAATCTTTGGAGCACCGTTCGAACTCACTTTTGTCTTTGAACTTGAAGAGGATAAAATTTTTGAACCAACGCTTCAAGAACGGGTGCAATCCGATGAAAATTGACCGAGTTATGAATTTTACAAAATCTGACAGACAGTGCACTGCATCAAAGAACCTTACTGGTAATTCGCATTTTCGAGATCCTTCCGCTTGGACCTAACCCAAACTGAATTCACATAATGAAGATAACATCTAAACGGAATTTTAGGCACCGAAACAACATCAATTCGATGAACGAGCCAAGAGTTATGAATTTTTTAGTGTTCAAAACTCACTGGTTCAGCACTGTTTTTCACTATGTCGACTCTAAAGACTCGCACATTCTGAGATCTTCTTCAAAGAATTAGTTCTCGGCCAAAACCCAAAAGTTAGAAAGGATATCAAGACGGAACTTTTGGCATATGAATCTCTCAGACATGTTGACCCAATCAGAAGTTACGAACTCTTGAATACCGCTAGCACAGTTAATCGGCGAAACCGAAATTTCAAAAACAAATAATTCCCGCCATTTTCCTTGATGAATTGGCCTCTGAGCCGAACACAAAAGTTGTAGAGAATACCGAAATAGTCTAAACTATTGAGTTTCAAGCCAAAATGAGTTTACGAACATAAGTTACAACTTTTGCAAACTGCACCATAAAACTGATATTCTGCTTAAACTCCTTTGAATCAACCGAGAACTTTTGGTTTCTTCTAAGATTCTTGTGCACGTTCCGCATGAAAAAATAAAGGCCAGTCGAAACCTGTGAAAGCTCAAATGGAGATGTATATTCATGTATGTTTATGATGCAATTGTGATCTAAATGCAATGCAATGTATGAAAGGATATGCTAAATGGCATGAAAATGAGAGGGCAAATTTTGAGGTATTACAAAAATTTTGAGGTATTACACATAGGGAACATATTCTTGGCCTTGATTAATTGTGTTTTCTTCAAGGATTATTCCCTCGTTTAAAATTGGTCTAGCCAATTAAGGTTGTATAATTGGTCGAACCTACGCCTGAGGGGTGCCAAAGAAGTCGGCGATTCAATTCATTGAGTCACCAATTGTTGGTAACTCATATTCATATTTTGAATCAAAGGGTTAAATATAGTACCCATTTGTTGAGTAAGCATGTTGGCCATATCATGGTTACTTTCGTCCATTTGTCATCTCATTTCCATCACATAATTTGTAGTGAATGTTGACATCATTTGGGAACCAAATCCTATCCCAAGTTAGGGTTGTATGTGTCGTACCCCGAAAAATACGACCTCACGCGATCCGAATGAACGGAGCCGCGCGCCGGACGGACTGAAGAGTCGCCACCTAATTCTATTTATTCCCGAAGAGGGAAAGGGGAGATATAGATACAACCCGGGAGGAAAAGGATGAGGACAAAGGTCAACGGAACCATTGCCTGGGTTCGGGAGTCGGTTATGCAGGGGGAAGGTATTAGCACCCCCTACATCCATCGTACTCGATGGGAACCATCTAAGTTAACGCGCGAGAAAGGATGTCTATGCTTAAACGAATTGCTTGCTAGAGGGAAATGAGTTGAATTATAAGTTAGATTGATCCTAGGTGCTCGGCAAGGATTGAGATCCTCGTGCCTACGTACTCCCGTGTGCAATGGGAAAGTCAGAGCCTCGTAGTTCGGCCTACTAAGGGTAATGGATATTGATTTTATTACCTTTCGTCGATGAAAGGGTTTAGGAGTTGAAATGTACTAAAGACTATGGATAGTTTATCTCGCCCAACAGGACGAGTGTCCTGCGTCGAAATAATCGGAGCGAGTAACGAAAGCTCGTTATCCCCTTTTCTACCGCTTAAGGCTCGTGGCGTACAAATCTTCTCGTATTTATTAAAGTGTTTTTATTTCCTAAAGCCGCTTGACGTTGGATCAAGGGTTTGGATCTAATCGAAACGTTTTTGGTATTTTGAGGTTAAAGGGTAAATGCAACTTGGAGGTTATTTTTGTGGTTTTGTTAGCGAGGCACGAATCGCTCGGCTCGCAAAGGTGGAGTGAATCCTAAACGAAAAAGATAACTGGAAAATAAAGTGTAAGTGTGCAAGGTGCAATCGCTTGGCGTTGGACCAAGGATTCGAAATTAAATAAGATGCGGAAAATAAAATGCGTACAAAGTAAGGGGAGAAGGCTACAAAATAAATACAGGGGATTGCGAAAAATAAATGGTCTCGTTGTAATTAGCCCAAGAGAAAGCGTGTGTGCAGTGTGTTTGAACTATTCGAAGGCGTTCGGCCTGTTTAATCGGGACGCAACTATTTGAAGGCGTTGGACCTTTTTCGAGCGCAACTATTCGAAGGCGTTGGACCTTTTGGGACGCGACGAAATTTTGTTCGTGTACTGTCTTAGAATCGGTTCAAAATGGGAACCATTCTATAAGGAGTCGAATCGTAATTTTAAATGCGAATTAAATTAAATAAATTGAATGGCGAAATATTAAATAAAAAATTGAATAGCTAAACAAATTAAATAATGAATACAATAATGAATTAAGTTATATTACAAGTGTTTTTTTGTTCAAAATAAAAATAATATAATAAAAATAAAAGAGGGCCTCATATTGACCGCTCATCTCCGATTAAATGTAATCGGGCAAAAAACGGCCTTTTATTATATCATCGGCCCATATATAAAAAAAATGAAACTGAAAATCAAAGAAATACAGTGATAAACAATCAAAATCCAACAAATGTTAATTCAATAACTAACAAAGATTTATTAAAAGAAAAAAAATACTAAACCATAATTAAAAAATACCCCTAATTAAAATGAGAAATGGGGTGGATGCTTCTGGATTTGTGTGTATAGTAAAAAGAGTGATGGGCTTTAATAAAATATCCACAAAAAAACATAAACTCAGCATAAGGTAAATAATGGCATTGAGAGATGGTATTTAATGGTTATGTGATGAGTCTAGCGATGGGCCTACAACCAAAGTCTTCATGTAAAACAAAGTAACAATGAAAAAAAAATAAAACACAGCAAAGATCCTTATTTAATTTGAAAAAAAAACAAAGTTATAAAATAATAAAAAAATGCTCAGAACAAAAGGGGGAAAGGGACGCTGGCGATTGGGAGGCTGTGTATGTTTAACAGTCAATTAACAAATTAACATGGGCCCAAGACCCTGTCAACCCATTTGAAAACAAAGAGGAAATAAGGTTTTTTTTAACATAGATATAAGAAATAAGAAAAAAAACTCAGTGACTTAAGGAAACCAAACTTAAAAAATTCACGAAAAAGAAAGCGAACCAACCCACATGCTCTTCTCCGTTTTCACACGGCCTCCTTCAAATCTCACAATTTCTCAGTTGTCTCTCTCTCGGCTTGCTCACGATCTTATTACGGCATCTCACCTTCGCGACGGCTTGTTGTTCACAGCGGCGATTCGTTTCTGCTCTCACCGGATCCAGTTACACGGCGGCTGGCTTTTGGATGGGTGATTTGCGGAACGGTGGCTTCGTGGCTCTCGGGTTCGCGCGGACGGGCGACGCTCGCGGCTGGTGTGGTGCGAGTTGGTCTGTTTTTGCGCGGCTGTTTCGGGTGATGTTTATTCACGGCGGCTTGATGGTAACGGCTGAAAGGATGGAACGCCGTGAGGTTTGACGGCTTGCGTCTGAATTTGTGGCTGGTTGTGTTTGGAGTGGTGAGGCGGATTCCGCGGATGGTTAGTTCACGATTTGGGGTTTCACGGTGAGTATGATACGGTTTGGTGATGGTTTTATGGCTTTCGGTTTTTTACGTTTTGTGCGATTAGAATCTGATCTGGTGTATTCGAAAGGGCTTCGGTTGTGGAAGATGGTGATGGTAAGTTGGCCGGTGGAGAACAAATTGAAGGTTTATTTGGTTTGCTGTTTTTTTTGCTTTGTTTGAATGAAAGGTGGGGCTAGAAATGCAGTAGTTCTGTATGTTTATCACATTCTCGCGGTGTTGGTTTCAACTGGGTTTGGAGGGCTACGGTTTTCACGCTGTTTCTGTATAAGTATTATGGTGATATGAATGGGTTTTGTGGCTTGAAGATGTATTGTTGCTACATTTTTTGGTTCTGTTTTTGATAAATAAATAACAAAAAGTGGTGAGTTTTTAATGGATTAGTGATTTGAAAAGGAGAAAAGAAACAAAAGGAAACCGTTTATAGATGGTGCGGATGTTGGATTGGTGGTTATTTTGTGATGAACTTGGTGATAGGAACAAAGATGCCTTTTAAGGTTTGGTTGAGGAGAGATTTATATATGAAGGGTACCAATGATGTTGCTTGATGAGCCGTGAAAATTTTTAGAAAAAGTTTGTTAATGGGTGTTGTGTTGTAGTAGTGGAACTTGGAAAGAAAAAAAATCGTACAGGCTGTAACTTTTGTTTGCTGATATGCTGTTAGTGAGTGGAGGTGGACAGACTGTGTTATGAGAAAATTGCGTTCTGTTATTATTTGTGGAGAATTTGTGCGTGTAGTGTGGTGAGTGTACGTTAGAATTGGGTGGTGGGGTCATTTGATTTGTACAGATAAGTGGTATTGTTGGGAGAGAGAAAAAAGAAAATGATGATGGTGAGGTCACGAAAAGAAAGTTATGTGACATGCTGCAGAAAATTAATGGTACAAATTGTGTGGTTTTGGGTAAAAAGTGATCTAATTGCTTTTTAGAACAAATAACAATAATAATAATAACAACTATAAAAGTAGTAATAAAATAAAAATAATAATAATAATAATAATAATGGATAATAATGAAATGGGAATATATTAATAATAATAATAATATTAACAATAATAACTATAAACTGAGAAATAACAACAAGTAATAATAATAATAATAATAATGAAGAAAATGATGATGATATACTTAAATAAGAACTAATTAAGAATAATAAAAATAATGGATAATATAATGGAAAGCAAACTTTGGTATTTTGTGTAGACAAATGGACCTATGTAAATGAAAAAAAAAATTTTATACCTTTTTTTTTTTTTAAAATTGAACTTAATAGTAACAAATGATAATAATATGATAAAACTAAAAAGATTTTTTTTGTATATGTATTTTTTGGATATTAATTAAATAATAAGAAATAAAACCTATGATTGGGATATTTTCGAAAAAACAAATAATAAATACACACCTCTTGACTTTTTGGTAATAATTTTTGTAATCATATATAAAAATATATACAAATGGCAAACGAGCTAATAGGCTTAAATAACAAAATAAAAACTGGTTTTTTTGCTTTGAAAAATAAATGACGTATTTTTGTATTTTCCAAATATTAGACAGAAAACTAAACGATACATATTTTTGGATTTTTTGAAATAATGATTAGACAGAAAAAATGAAAATAATGCGGGTAGGACAAATTTGGGGTATGACAGTATGGTTCAACCAGGGTTACCTATAGTCAAGCCAGATGAAAATAGTGGTGAATGTGTATTTGCAACATTGTCAACAAATGTCGAAGGGTTCGTATACAAGTTACCCATCGTTGATGTTGGCATGCCATAAGGTTGTTCATGCCCATACATATCACATTTTTTGTAAGAGTGTCGCTCCCGATAAATGGGAATAGGCCCAGATAAAGGTACAGACGCGAACGGTCGGCGAAAGGGACAATGAGAACACACAGCCGTGAACTCACTGGAGATGAATAGAGTCTCCAGCTAGGCATTTTTATCCCGGAGGAAAGGCAATGCTGCATAGACCTAGAAAGAAATGGATAAGACGGTTGCGAACCAGAGAGACTGAGAAAGGGGGTTGGTTACAACCTGGGAAGGTATTAGCACCCAGATTGTCCGCCGTACTCGACGGGATCCACGCTTAAAAGATTTGTGTTTTAAAGGGGTAGTGTCAGTGCAATTTGTGTACAGAAGAGCTGGAAAACAAAATGTACAGGTGTCAGTGTAAGAGAAAAGTGAAGTGAAATATGAAAGTGTCAGTGCAGGAATGAGAATGTGCTCAAGATCATGAGGCTTAAAGAATAATGCTGGAAGGAGGGGGAATATACAGAGACTTTTGTTCGATAACTGTTAAGTTATGCCTACGTATCCTCTCGTGCAATGAGGAAGTCAGAACACCGTAGTTCGACCCAAAGAGACTGAAAGAATGAATTGACTGATGAACTGCTTACTTGTCTATGCTCAAGTGTATGACCTGTCTGGCTCAGGTGCAAACTGTCTTGCATTAGACGGAAGAAGCAAGTTCTCGTTTGTGAGTGAATGAGATGAGAAAAGAATCCCGGAGGAGACGATTATTGTTTGTTTTTGAGTTTTCAGTCTTTTATTGCTTTTGAAAATTTGTCATAGGTTAATGAGCTTAAGCCTAAACCAATGGATTTAGTAAACTCATCACATCTTCCCTCTGATTAGGGGTAATGAGAATACCTTAAATGTGGAGTCAACATCTCACACTTAATCACCATGGTGTAGGATTAAGATCATTAACCCATTTGTGATTAATTAGATGTTTTTGGTGTTTTTGTTTAGTGATAAGTAATGAGGTTAAGCCATAATCAAAGATTAAACAGACTCATTACACCATCCTAATAGAAGGATAATAGATGAGAATGTTTAAGCTGAGGAAAACTCCTCAACTTAATCCATGATTAGGGATTAAACTCATGACAAAACAAAGCCTTTATTAGATGGATTTTAGTTAATGATATGATGATGAAGTGATTTTTAGGGTTTGTAAGACAACTTGAGGGGGACTTGTCCATTAACACTAGGGTTAGTCCTTCTTAACCACTTAAGGAAGAATTAGAACCCTAATGCAAGGCCCAAGTTACAAGTATGATGTCTTGATACTTATTAAGTGAATTGATTAAGATATTTAAACACATTAAGGGTTTAACACTTAGGATTAAAGTTATACACTCCATCCTAAGAGAAGGATGCAGGCATAAGCTTAATCACAAAGCCTTAAAGCCGTTAAGGTTTAGTCCCTGATTATGAGATGAGAAGAGAAGACTCAAAGAGAGACACAAAGGTAAAACTAAGTGGGGAGACTAATCAAAACCCTAATCATTGTCATGCTTGGTTGTTCCTAAGGTTTATGAGGTTTATCAAGAAAAAAAACTTCAATGGAACAACCAGGAAACAGATGAAAGGATCAGGAGAAGCAAAGCAACTTGCTTCATTCAAGAAGTCAAGTCACTTGAAGAAAGAAAGTGGGAAGAGGAAAAATGAGCAAGCTCAAACTCAAACACATATAAAAATGCAGCAATGGATGCAAGAGAGATGAAAAAGAAAAGTTATGGGAAGTGAAGGCAAATTCACTTCTCAAGTTCACTTACCACCTGAAAGGTTAGAAAAGAAATGCAATGCAATGCAAAATGGGATGGAATGACATGATGAGAAACAAAACCAGAAGCATTTACATGATGCTAATGATGCTATGTGATGCTACAAACATGAGGCAGCACATGGAAATGATCAAACAAGTTCATGAATGCAAATGAAACAAGTTAAGAAACATGAACATACATGAAAAGTTATGAAGTGCACATGGCATACAATCATGGCAAATACATGATGCAATGATCAAACATGCTTTCTATATGTCTTATGATGTCAAATGAATCACATGGAAGCATGGAATGTCATGGCAAGTCATGTTATGCAAGAGAATGCAAGATGGATGCACATGGAAGCCCAAATTAGGGTTTATGAATCAAACATCAAACACAAACCAAAACCAGAAGCAAACCCTTAGATAAAAAATGGAAAATGCCACACAAAAGACCCCTAATCCCATACTAAACCACTGCCCAAAGGAGAGGTCTCAACTCTTAACCAATCTTAAGTTATGATTTTCACAAGTTTCTAGGGTTTTTAGGGTTCCTAAACAAAAGAAATGTCAAACAATTTGAAAATGCAAGATCAAATCATGGCAATTTAATCTCAAAAACTACATGCTAAACACAATGCAATGCAAAAAGAATCAATGTCCAACTCTTCATGGATAGGCAGAAATGATTTTTTGAACTTTGGATCAAATTAATGCATAAAAATGATTTTAATTCAATGAAAAATTATCAAAATGCATTAAGATCAAAAAAGAAATTTGGTTTGAAGGTTGGACAATGTTTCTAAATGTCTTAGAACATTTCATGAATTTTTTGGTGATTTTTAAATACCTAAAAGTATTTTTAATAAATTAATTTCCATTAATCAATTAAAAATAATCTTTTAAATATTTAAAAATACATTTTTAATGCAAAAAATGAAAATAAAAATATTTTTGTGTTTGAAAAATTAATGAAACTCAGGATAAAAAATTTCATAATTTTTAAACAAGTTTTGCTATTTTAAATAAATTGGACAAATAAAATAAAAAGAAATGAAATAAAAATGAATTTAAAATGAAGTATGCAGGATGGAGGGCCAGGATTGAGTCTGGGTTTGAAAACGTTGACTGCGCGCGCCATCTGATGGCCCATATTCAAACTGATTTAATCTCAATTAATTAAATAAATAATGCTGATTAGGGTTTAATGACTGCATCTCAGCCATTCACACGCGCGCGAAGTCAACTTTTTCAACGCATCCAACGTCCCAGATTCAAATGCACTTAATGACTGGGATTATGCCCTAATCATTTTCAGGTAGCCGGAGAAGACCTCCGGTCGTCTTCTCCGGTGGGAACCCCACCTGAAAATCCCCAAACTCTCTCAAAACCTAACTAAAACGAAATCTAAAAACATGGAAATGATTCCCACTCACTCACGAACCAAAACCCCCAATCAAAACAAATTTATTCTTCCTGGAATGGCTGAATCGAAGCAAACAAGAACTAGGGCAAAAAAGTTTCAGGAAGCAATTAAATTCTCATTTCATCACCATTTTCAAAACTAAAAGCATCAGGATAATCAGTAAGACATGGAGAACAAGTTTAGAACTTAAAAATCCATTTCTGGAAAAAAAGTTCTTGAGCTACCTGAGATTCGAAGCTTTCACTCCAGCAACTTTCAGACCTCCTCTCCTTGTGAAATCCACTCCTTATGACCTCCTGATGATGCTTGAATGCTTGAGAGAAATTTATATTGGCTGGTTGATGAGTTTGGACAGCTTCTGCTCAAGCTCAGTTGAAAATGGCAATGGTGATGCAAGCAGTTTCAGGCCAATGTGAGTGGTTCTTTGTGGTCCAGATGATGAGTGGAGAAGGTTTGTGGAGTTTGTTTGGATGTTTGTGAGCTGTGGAAGGTGTTTCGAAGGAAACTGCAGTTTGGGGTGAAAATGGTGAAGTGATGTTATGGCTTGTTTCAGGCCTGGTTCTTTGTTGGTTTCTACTCAATGGGGCAAGGTGAGATGATTAGTGAAGTTTGCTTGAGTGTTTGTGAGCTGAGCAGAGAGTTTCGAAGAGAAATGCAAATGGGGTGGTTTTTTGTGTATGTGATGCTATGATGTGTTTCAGCCTTGCTTTCTATATGAAATGGCCTGCATTTGGATAGTATAAAATAATCCCATAGGTCAGATGATGTGACCTGGCCTTTATTGATTGGTAAGTTCACTTTTGCAAAAAAGTCCACTTTGTGTAAGGAAGGCATGGCTTGAGCTATAGCTTGGTACAAGAGGCATGGGCTGCACAGCAAGATGAGGTGAGAGGCTAGCATGGTTCAGCATCCAATGTAGCAAGTGGTATGAGGAGTGATCATGAGTTTTGCAAGTTGCTTCAACTTTGGTTCACATGTGATTTTCTCATTCCATAAGCCATGAAACATGAGAATTCTTGGTTCAATTCTGACTTTTAGGTCACATAGAATGTTTGTGTCATGGTTTGATGTCAATTAGAGGTTACAAACAGCCTTGGTTCATGATTTTGCAAATTTCTCATTTGGTGCACATCTTGAAAATAAGTGATTTTTGGCAACTTTGTCACACCATAACTTTTGATCCAAGAAGAATTAGATCATGTTCTTGTACTTTTTGAAAAGGGAAAAATGTGTTCTACAACTTTCATGACCAAAGTTTCTCCATTTGAAGCTTTTTTTGATCAAAAATCAAGGCTTGAAAAATGACCTAAAATGACATATTCTTGAAAAGTCAACCATGCCCTAAAAAGTCAACTTTGCAAAAACTTCAAATTCTTGAATTTTGTGAACTTCAACCTTCTTCCATGATCAAATAAAGATCATATACACTCAAAATGATGAAGATCAACCATTGGTTGGGTCATTGGGGGCCTCAGATGCCCTGATTTTACACTGGCTTGTCCAGAAAGTCAACCCTTGATCAGATGACTTCCCCATGGAATTTCTTCATGAAAATTGATATGCATACTCCCTATACCATATAGAGACCAATAGAAACAAGAATGACCAAAAAATTTGGAGTTATGGCCTTTGAAACCAAAACCCTAATTTTAGGTCAACTGTGCAGTTAAACCTGGCTCTGCATCCATTCCAATCCCAGTTCTTGTGATTCTTTTGCACTCTTGACTTTGAGAGGATGTAATATGATATAAGAACACACATGGATCCCTTTAAATTGATTGGTGGCCTTTGGAGTGGCTCAAGAGGCTCTTGGATTGCTCAGATCACAAACCCTAGGTGCAGATGACTTTGAAACAATGTAGTGAATCAAAACTGTGATATGAGATGCTATGATTGAGTTTATGCATATGAAATGATCACAAGCCATGGTGTGAATGGGTGAGGGCAAATTTGGGGTGTTTACAAAGAGAACTAGGAAAATATCTCATTCTTAAGTTCTCATTATTTGTTAAGTTCCCCGCTTCAGTCAAATATCGAGCGATATGTTCGACTGTGGACTCATTAGTATCACTACTGAATTTGGTGAACTTAGGGACGTTCCAAACCTTTGGAAGTTTGGTCTGTAACACATACTCCGACAAGGAATATGTATAATTTGGCCGTTGTAAAACCAAGTTCACACCATTTTCCGCCATTATTCTTTCGACTATGGCTCCAAGATTATTCTTTCCCACCAAATTTTCTTGTCACTTCCTTTAGTAGGTCTAGGAGTCACTGGGTGACTCTGTGTTATTGGGGGGGAATACCTTCCTTTCCTGTGCAATGGACAGTGTGACCGTTGTTGACAGTATGGTCGTGGTTAACGGTATGTCATTGTGTTGGACATGAGGGGGTCTAGTTCAGTCGAACTTGCAGCAATTGTGCATGCCCCAATGATATTGGATAGTTGTTCTCCATTGTTGTTTTTTTTCCTAGGAGTAACCATTCTCCTAACATGTCTCCTCATTGGTTTTCTAACATCTTTTTTGGATATCTTAGCACTCTGTAATCTCATGCACAATCATAAATTGAGAAGTTTCTTGTGTCAATTTGAAAACTTTGCAAACAATATTTTTTTTTCAAAAAACAAAAACTGTAAATTTTCATACAAAAGAGTCTAATCAAGTGTGTCAGTTTGTTTATTGTGAAATTTGGTAAATAAAAACAAGTTTGATTTCACTTAAGGGATTAAACTCGAAAAGATCACAAAACATATTGTGTGAGAATCATAAGTTTTAAATTGATTTGACATCAAAGTCAAAATTGAAGGAAACTTACAAATATGACTGAAATTAAATTAAATGCAATAAATGACTTGAAAATAAAGACTTTAATTTTGTAAAATGGAACACATATAACTACATTCTTATGACTCTTTTCTCACAAATACACGGATAATTTGAGTTTACAGAATTTGTGTACAATTACGGACCCCTAAAACTATAAGTGAATGTTACTTATATAATAGTCCTAACTTAACCGTCTGCAACAGTCGACTAAGCAAATTGTGCCACGTCTTTGTCTCCATGAAGCCTTCGTCTTCAATAAGCTTCCATGTGTCCTTAAATAATTGTATGATCTTATCCATTTACACCTCATTCAGTTGCGTGGAGAATAGACATTCTAGGTACTTTTAATTTCACTAAGTCCCAAAACCAATAAAATCCCTGGTCTATTTGATTGAAAATTTGACCAAAGTTGGCACATTTTTCGACAAGTCAAATTCGTCAAGATGTCCATGGTCGTAACTAACCACTTTGTTTTTTAGCAATAAGCTCATTATCACATATGATCTTACCTTATTAGGAGGGCCTTCTTGTAGTTGGACGTGAA
The DNA here is from genome assembly GCA_963966055.1 of Lathyrus aphaca. Taxonomy (NCBI): domain Eukaryota; kingdom Viridiplantae; phylum Streptophyta; class Magnoliopsida; order Fabales; family Fabaceae; genus Lathyrus; species Lathyrus aphaca. Next base: position 694,569,482 of record OZ014519.1, on the reverse strand, counting down.
CAGCAAGGTTGATGGAATGGAGGGGGTGTACCTGCAAGGCACTCTGATGCCAAAGTCAATAGAGGTACAGAATGGTAAGTCAGAAGAGTTAAATCAGAATACTTGACCCTTTAGTGAAAATGGGTATTTATAGTGAGCCCCCGGCGCTGGGTCAAGGTCCTTCTTTGGTCTAGATCAGCGAGGCCCAAGGAAAAACTGTCAAGGTACGCGTAAGGAGCGTGTAGACCTAGCAAGTGGACTAGTCCTTGGTCCAACTGTCCCTATCTTTAAGGAGATAATGGGGGATAGTTGGGTGATGTGGCAAGTGGAATAATCTACTTGTTCTCTGCCCGTCTCATAAAGTGTCTGCCCGACCATCAAGCAGCGTCTGCCCGACTACCTAGTATACTTGCCCGAGTGTATGGGAACATGCTCGACGTATTGGGCCACGGCCCAACACAGTCTGGAGGCCCAGTCCAGAACAGGAGCTCCCCAAGTCGATTCTCCGAGTTGGAGGGATGAGTTTAAAAGAGTAGAGCACATATTTGCATCGAGGGAGAATTCGTATTGGGTGTCGAGCATATGCTCGTGTCAAGTGCTTGGTATATTCAAGTTGTTTCGGGCGTCGTGGGGGACGTCATTCAAATAGTCGGGCAGGTGGTGCTCTCAGGGGTCGAGGATGTTTCGTTAGAGTCGGGGAGACCAACGGTTGCCCGACGTCGTTCAGAATTCTCTAACTGACGTGTCCTAGGCATTAATGGTGTGTCACTTTGTTTCCTGTGCTAGTGCCGACCTAAGGGCCTAGGTAATACGTGTCTGGCGCGTCCGCCCACGCGTTTTCCTAGTATATAAGGTGGAGGGTCCACTTCATTTCAACTTTCTCTCATACGTTTAATCGGAAGCTCTGAGAAGAAACTTCCTTCCGCTTGTAACCGCCGACGAAACCGCCGCTCACTGCCCGCGCACCACCGTAACCTCCCTGTCATCACTATGTCAGGTAATCTTCCATACCTTCTCTTTTCATGCATTTTTCCGCTTGATGGGTAGTAAAATTCGTAACTTTTCTGTTTACAGTAGGTAGATCCCTGTTTTAGGTTAGTTTTTAGGTTTTAGACATGAATGTCCCAAGCACGATTTGCATGAAACGGGCAAAAAAACTCATCTCTGTATGAATGAACCGGCCAGGATCATCATACGATGGATGAAGGTCGCGGGCATTCGATGTGTTTGCCGGGCAAAATATCTTAGTCTTCTTGGAGTTTTTTTAAGGGTTTCGTATGTGCTCGAGTGGATATGATGGTCGTCCCTTCGTTGATTCATGATAGTTTAGTAGGGTTTCAGGGTGTTCAGCTCTTTCCCCTTTCACTTGAACTGCGGTGGAATGGTGAATTTGATGCGATGTCGAATTCACTTTTCCTTTCTGCTTTTCAGGTACGTCCAAGCAACGACGAAACGGGGAAAGAAACCCCGAGGAGGGGAATGCGCACGTCTCTTCGTCTGGACGTAATGACCTGTCGTGGGTCGCTAACGAGCCCCTAGAAGAAGAGTCATATTTTGTGGACGAGGATACTACCGCGTACGTCGTGGTCGAGGACATTGGCCCCGAGGACACAACGAACTGGCAATGTCTTGCTCCTCGGAAAGTAGATCGAATATGCCATCATTTTCCAGGGAAGCAGTTCACCATGTACGAGTTTGCCTTCCGAGAAGCGAGGATGAGACTCCCTTTTAATGATTTTCAGATGGGGGTCTTCAGGTGGCTCAGGCTGGCGCCCTTGCCATTGAATCCGAATGCCATTGCTTTAATCCGGGAATTCGAATTGGTCTGTCGGTTTCTCGAGGGTGGGTGCACATTGCCTTTTTTCTTTCGCATCTTCCACCTGCAGCGGTTAGACGCAGGGGGCACCATAGCTAATTGTCTCTCAAACAGCCCGTGATATTATTCAAGACGTTTATCGATTATTCTTGCCATTTCAAGTGGAGGTGTTACGAGGTGAAACCACTCACCCGGTATGCCCTCAACAGCCTTTACTACTATAAGCGTGACGCCAGCGACGAGGAAACGCTGATGTCAAGGATCCCCTTAAGATGGCAGCCAGGCCATTTTAATCTATCGACCAGCCACTACCGAGTCAAACATTCGAGCTTGGGGGTCGAGGATCGACTGGCCTACCAGAAGCTGGTGGATTATGTTCAGAGTTTTAACTTGGCGGTCTGGGTGGACCGGAAAGACAGACCCTATGTCGAAGATGCCGGGATGCCTATCCACGAAACGCGCCTCATAAATACAAGATCTCTGCTCGCGTTTAATACGGATGAAGAGGCCGCGGAGTTGTTGCGTAGGTTTTTTCGTCCTTTCCCTCCCATCCGACGTTTTATATTCGTCAGTTGATGTTTGGTTGTTTTTGTTTTGCAGGAATGATGCCCGCTCGCCGAGAACGAGTCCTGAAGCTGGCCAACCAGGCCGGGGCCCCGAACAGGGTCTCTAAGAACAAAAAGAAAGTGGGCAACCGCGTTCAGGAGGTAGCTACCGAGCACGGGGTTGGCAATTCTGGTACCCCCAGCTCGACCACCAACTCTCCCCAAGCCGTCGTCCAGCTAACTTCCCTGATACATATACGGGACAGCCCTTCAGCCTCCACCTCTCCTCTTCTAAAGCGCAAGCGGATGGACGGGTCTCTTTCCCGATCTTCCATCGTGGGAGGCATGGATTCTGGATCACCTGGAAGCTACTTGTTGCCTTCCTGCTACTTGGAGAGGTATTTCTTCAAGTCTGAGGGTTCTGTCATGGTGGCCGGAGGGTTCTTTAAGTCTGAGGGTTCTGTCGTGGTGGCCGGATGGTTCTTCCAGTCTGAGGGTTATTTAAGTCAAAGGCTCTTCTCATCCAAGACGCGACCTCTAGACGGGCAGATCTGGTCGGGGATCTGACTGATATCATCCGGGTGATGGAGACTGCTATGGTGCTGTCTGAGAGTGCTATCACGACAGTTGCGTTGGATGAGGCTCTTTAGGCTGCCAGGACTGAGAAAGATAAGTTGTCCAAGGACATGTCCGACTACAAAGAGGAGCATAAGATCCAAGAGGGACTGAGCTTGAATTTGGAAGAGGTCAAGCTCGAGCGGGACACCTTGAAAGCTGAAAAACAAAGTTTTGAGGATCAGGTTGTTGAGCTCAAGAAGGAAGCCGAAGAAAACGTGAACCTTCGTGCCCGAGTGGCGTTGCTGGAGGGTACAATATGTCCTTTGGATGATGAGACTGAAGAGGAGCTGACCCTCCGCACTCGGGACGAATTGGTCGGCAGGATCCGCGAGCTCAACAAGGACCTGCTTGTGATGTTTAAGGATGGGTTTGACAATGCCACCGAGCAGCTCAAGGTTTTGAACTCAGGGTGTAATACCCCGTATTTTATTTAAAGCTCTGGACAATATTAATTGGTAATAATATTATTCCAGAATACTCTAAGAAATTTTAATGGAACCAAATAGAGTAATCAGCGGGATATTATTTTATTAATTGATATTAGCTGACTCAGAGGTTTTATAAAATATCGGATTAAGAGACATTTTCGGAAATTCTCTAATTTTGACCTATTGGTAAAAATATAAGCTTTTATATTTTTATATATATAGAAAGATTATGAGAGGAAGAGAAGTTTGGTAAGAAAGAAGAAAAGAAGGAAAAAGGAAGAGAAGAGAAGAAGAAGAGAGAAAAATCCTAAAGCTCCAATTCCTCATTCCTGATCATCCGTCCGTCGAATCAACTCAATCTTTCCGCCAATATTCATCTCTCGAGGTGGGTTCTTAGTTAGAAACTTTTATATTTGATTTTGGTTGAATTTTAGAGATTTTTTGGTTAGGGCTAGATTGGAAAATCTAAGAAAAATCGGAAGTTTAACGGTTAAAACTCGATTAAAACCTACCTAAAATACTCATATGATGATAATGGATATGTTTGATTATGTCTTGTTGCATTGGTTGATGTTTGGGAGTATTTGGGTATGGAAAGAGTGTTTTCCCGTAAGGCTGAAACTTCCTGAACTGGTGTAGCTCGCTCAGCAAAAGTTCCAGGGCGATTTTCGCTCAGCGAGACCTGTAGGTCCCAACCTTGGTTTATAATTCGTAACTTATGATCTGGGTATCCGTTTTTAGCGTTCCACATATGTTTCGAAGCTAATGATGAAATATATATTTTGAGATTAAGAAATGTTAGTTCCACCCGACTTTTACCCGACTATTCGATTAAAAGGTAACGAAACATAATTATGGAATTGTGAGTTAAAGATAAGGAATTGGTGAGACTTGTGAGACACCTAGGAGTTCGTAGACTAATAAGAATTGAGGATCGCGCTTGATTATGTTCCCCTTTGTTAGCTTGAGGTGGGTATTACATTGAGTCCCACGGGAAGCGAGAGTTAGCTTGAGGTGGGTATTACATTGAGTCCCACGGGAAGCGAGAGTTAGCTTGAGGTGGGTATTACATTGAATCCCACGGAAAGCGAGTGATAACTTGAGATGGGTATTTCATTGAGTCCCATGAGAATTCTAGTGGTTCATACTTGAGGTGGGTATTACATTGAGTCCCACGAGAAGCGAGTGATAACTTGAGATGGGTATTTCATTGAGTCCCATGAGAAGTCTAGTGGTTCATACTTGAGGTGGGTGTTTCACTGAGTCCCACGGGAAGTCTTGTACAATGTATTGTTAGGTTGTTCCATTTAGACTTGTTTAGTTTTGAGAGGAACCTTGTACTCGTAGAATTTTTATGCTTGACCCTTAGAGCCGAGAGAACTCTAAGATAGGGAACCCACTGAAATGTTTTATCTCACCCCATGTTGATGTTGTTATTTCAGGTACTTCAGGTTCCGCTAAGAGTAAGGATAAGGCGACTTGATTATCCTTACTAGTTGATGGCTTAGTCTTCCACTGTGGATTTTTGAGATCTTCGGATCTAGTTCTTAGATCTTTTTGTAGTTGAACATCTTGTACTATTTTATAGCCTTGTTTAGTACCTTATGTTGTAGTGGCTATATTTATACAATGTGTTGCTAAGAACTTATTTATATTTCAATACCAAATTATTAATATTATATATGAAAAATATGCTTCATGTATGTCTTTTGTATATGGGTATTACACAAGGCTTCTGGCTGAAGGAACGACTCACAACTACTTTGTGGCCGATGGTGAGATTATTTTCCCCTTCGCTGCTGAGGAGGAGTTGGCTGAGGACGACGAGGATGGCGAGGAGTAGCTCCGGGGGGACCTTTTTTGAATTTTTTGGGCCTGCGTGCCTTTGTATTGGCTTGTGTTCCCTGTACTTTTTGTTGTAATGGCCTTTGTGCCCTTTGTTTGAATATTGGCCTATGTGCCTTCTCTCTTGTACTTTTAGTGGTCGACTTTGGCCGGTTTTAAATACCTGTTTGTTATTTCATTATGTTTGATTATTTATAATTGTCTATTTATTTTTGAACTCTTTGCGCTCGACCCAGTTGGACTCGTCGGTTTAAGGAACCGACGAGGATGCGAGTTTTATGTCCGCCTTGAGTCAAGATTAGGGTTGCGATTGGATACCCTAATCTCGGGGATTGGGCCTTCCCATTGCAAGCTGGGTGCCCTTCCGATGTGGTACTACGACATGGGGGCTCGTTTAAGATGTCCGACATTGGGGAGGGTTGTGTTCGCCTTATACGGGCGTTATCCTCCTTTTTGTTTAGTGGTGAAGGTCGTGGTCGTACCTTCCATGCCTCCCCAGATTGTCTTTTAGCTATAGTTGTCTAAGTTTTTCTGTGTTCCATGGTCGAGTTAGTTCTTCATCTTGTAGGTTTTCCAGATAATAGGCCCCGTCGCCCGTCTTGTCTCGGACACGGTACGGGCCTTCCCAATTGGCGGCCAGTTTGCCCTCTCGTGGGTTTTTCTGGTTTCGTCTGAGGACCATGCTGCCCACCTGGAACTCTCTTTTTACGAATTTCGTGTCGTGGTGCAAAGCTATTTTCTATTTAAGGGAGATTTCTCTAAGGGCTGCCTCGGAGCGGATTTCGTCGGCGAGGTCCAGCTTGGCTCGAAGTGTTTCATCGTTCAGCTCCTCACCATGGGGTGCTTTTGTACGTTAACCTGAACGGGGTCTCCCCGGTCGTGGAATATGGTGTTATGAGATATGCCCAAAGGACGTTGTGAAGTTCCTCGACCCACGCCATTTTCGCCTTACCGAGTCGGCGTTTTAAACCGTGTAGGATCACCCTGTTGGCTGCCTCGGCTTGCCCGTTAGTTTGAGGGTGCTTGACAGACGTGAAGTGTTGTTTTGTGCCTAAGTTGGCGACGAAGTCTTGGAATTCTCCGTCTGTGAACTGCGTTCCGTTGTCGGTGATGGGGACTTAGGGTATACTGAAGCGTGCGAAGATGTTCCGTTTGAAGAATCGGAGAATGTTCTGTGCCGTTATTTTGGCCAAGGCTTCTGCTTCGATCCATTTAGTGAAGTAGTCCACCCCTACAATGAGGTATTTCTTTTGATATGATCCGGTCACGAAGGGGCCGAGGATGTCCATCCCCGACCAGGCAAAGGGCCACGGGGAGGAGAGCGTTTTTAGTTCGTTGAGGGGTGCGAGATGCATGTCGGCGTGTCTTTGGCACTTGTCGTATTTTTTTACGTGCTCTTTAGAGTTGTGTTGCATCGTTGGCCAATAATAGCTTGCTCATAGGGCCTTGCACGCCAATGATCTTCCGCCAGGGTGTTGGGCATTGATCCCCCGATGTATTTCTCCCAATATGTCAGGGACCTTTTCCTCCTCGATGCATTTGAGTAAAGGAATGGAGAATCCCCTTCGGTAGATTTTTCCCTCGAGGAAGACATGCGAGCATTCCCTCCTCTTGGTCATGGCTTCCTCTTTGGGGTCTGCGGGGAGTTCGTCCTTCGTGAGGTAGTCGTAGATGGGTGTCATCCAGCAGTGAACGTCGCCGATCACGTTAACCTCGAGCGGGGGAGGTGGTCGTTCGGTACTTGGTCGAGAAAGGATTTCTTGAATTACCGACTTGTTTCCGCCCTTCTTTCTCGTGCTCATGAGTTTGGATAGGACGTCAGCTTGCGTGTTGTGTTCGCGTGGAACGTGTTAGACCTCCCATTTCTCAAATTGTTCGAGTTTTTCTCTCACTAAGGCTAAGTATTCGATGAGGTTGTCGTTCTTAGCTTGGTATTCTCCTCGTACTTGTGATGCCACAAGTTGAGAGTCTGTTGATATCTTTACTTCCTTTGCCCTAAGTCTTCGACTAATCTTAGACCTGCGAGGAAAGCTTCATACTCAGCTTGGTTATTGGAGGTCGGGAAGGCTAATGCCAACGAGACCTCGATCAGAATACCGTCCTCGTTTTCGAGGATGATTCCTGCGTCGCTTCCTGCCGGGCTGGAGGCACCTTCGACGAAGATCGTCCACTTGTGGGTGCCGTTAGCTGGGATCGGGCTATGTGTCATTTCTACGACGAAGTCAGCCAGGACCTGAGCTTTTAGAGCTTTCCTGCTTTCGTATTAGATGTCGAATTCAGAGAGTTCCAACGACCACTTCAGCATTCGACCGACCATGTCTGGTCAGCCGAGGAGTTGTTTTATTGGTTGGTCGGTTCTCACTTTAATCATATGGGCAAGGAAGTAGTGTCGCAGTCTCCTCACGGCATTGATAAGGGCTAAGGAAACCTTATTGATCTATAGGTATCTGAGCTCGGAGCCTTGGAGAGCATTGCTCGTGAAGTATATAGGCTTTTGCCTTTTGATGGTTTCTCGGATGAGAACGGCGCTAACGGCTTCGGTTGCTACGGACAGGTATAGATACAAGGTCTCCTTTTCTAGTGGTCGGGACAGGACCGGGGGCTCGGAGAGTGCTTTCTTTAGGTGGAGCAATGCTTGCTCACACTCTTCGGTCCACTCGAAGGTGGCTTCTTTCCGTAGGAGTTTGAAGAAAGGTAAGGCGTGTTAGGCAGACTTGGCGACGAAGCGGGACAGGGGGGCGAGCACACCGTTGAGGGAATGAATGGATTTTTTCAATTTCGAGGTTGGGAACTCCGAGAACGCCCGACATTTGTCGGGGTTGGCCTCAATCCCCCGCTCGGTGAGGTAAAAGACGAGGAACTTCCCTGCTCGGACACCGAATGTGCATTTTTCAGGGTTAAACCTCATTTTGCATTATCTCGCCTGCTCAAAAACCTTACAGAGGTGTCGGGTGTGGTCGAACTCTTCGTGCAATTTTATGATCATGTCATCCATGTATACTTCGAGCATGTCCCCGATCTCTCCTTGGAAGACTTTGTTTATCATGCATTGATATGTGGCCCCGGTGTTCTTTAGTCCGAAGGGCATTATGTTGTAATAGTAATTGCCCGTCGGGGTCATGAAGGCCGTATGTCTCTTGTCTGCGTCCGACATAGGGATTTGGTTGTATCCACTATATGCGTCCATAAAAGACAAGAGTTTGAAATCTGCAGAGTTGTCGACCAATTTATCTATATTATGGAGAGGAAAAGCATCTTTGGGACAAGCCCTATTAAGATCGGTATAATTACCACACATACGCCATTTTCCATTATTTTTCTTAATGGGGACTACATTAGAGAGCCAGATTGTGTACTGGGCTTCAGAAATAAAATTTGCCCTTAAGAGGTCTTTTACAGCTCGCTCGGTAGCCTCCTCTTTCTCGAGATAATGTTTGCGCCTACAATGTGCTATGGGCATAACTTCCCGGTCTAAAGCTAACTGACGACAAACGACCTCAGGGTCGAGCCCAGACATTTCTGCAGCGTTCCATGCGAAGAGGTCCGCATTCTCCTTGAGGCAGATTGCGAGTTGCTCCCTCGTTTTAGCGGGCAGCCCCGTGCCTATCTTCACAGCTCTGTCGGGGTTGTCGCCCAGCGGAACGAGCTCGAACTCTCTGTCAAGGACCGGGCAGAATGGATGCGTTGGGGCTTTCCCGTTGATGGGTCCCTGCTCTTCTGCTTCGTCCTTACTGATGCGGCTGTCGAGGTCAATGGCGTTGATTCCATGAGGGGGAGGTTGTTCTTTGACCCTGAGTTTCTTGCTATTCTTGGTGTTAATTATGGCATGTCCTTTTACTGCAACATCATAGCATCTTCGAGCGACCTCGATGTCACCGTGGATTGTGACTACGCGGCCTAGCTTGGTGTAGTATTTCATCTTCAGGTGGACGGTGGAGGGGACCGCAGTTAATTCGGCCAGAGTTGGGCGGTCGAGGATGCAGTTGTAAAGGGAGGGGAACTCTATCACCAGGAATTGGATCTTGACTTCTCTAGCTGTTTCTTGCTCTCCGAAGGTGACGAGGAGCTCGACATAACCCCATGGCTTTGTTGTGGCCCCATTGAATCCTTGGAGGTCGGATCCGACGTACGGGGATAAATTGGTCTTGTCCAGCTTAACGGTCTAGAATAGGTGGACGTACATGATATCTACTGAACTGCATTGGTCGACCAGGATGCATCGAACGTCGAAGCGCGCCATCTTGTCTCTTATTAATAAAGGGATGCCGGAATTGGGTGAACTGCCCGGCAGCTCCTCTAGGAAGAAATATATCGGGTTGACTTTCCTCAGTACTTTGTCAGTGTGGCCAACTGCTCGGGCGCGGCTAGTAGGAGTTCGTCAAACTTACGTTTCACTGAGAGGGCAGTGTTTTCGCTGTTCATCCCCCCTCCTGGTATAACAAGAGCTGTCGGGAAGTCTTCCCAGGGACTGAGGGTCGTGAGTCGCCCTTCTGGTCCCGAGTCGGGGAGATGGAAATCCTATGGGCGTGATATGCACATGAACACTTGATAAGAAGAGTCGTCAGGCGACCTGTCCTCGCAAGGCCTCTTCTTTTCTTGCTCCTCGTGCCTGGGAGTTTCATTCCTCTTAGTGTACTGTTTGAGATGACCTTCCTGAATCAAGATCTCTATTGCGTCTTTCAGGTGGACGTAGTCTTCAGTCACGTGTCTGTGACTTCTGTGAAACCGGCAGTATTTGGATTTGTCCGTGTGGGGCTTGGGTGCAGAAGGTTTGGGGAACCTTACCTTGCCCTATTTGAAGTCGGAGTTGATGCACTCGACGAGGATGCGCTTGCAGGGAGGTGTCAGCAATGTATACTCGGTATAACGGCATGTGGGTCCTCTTCCTTCCAAAGGCCCGCGGGGCTTTTCCTCCCTCTGTCTGTCTCCGTTGCGGCGGGGAGCGTTGGGATCCTCACAATTGGGATGGTCGGTCTCCCCGGTGTTGCGACTGCTCCGAGCATTGTGAGCAACCTGTTTTTCTTCATATCTAATGTAAGCTTGGGCCTTGTGCAGAAGCTCGTCCAAGGTGCAGGGAGATTCTATCCCGATCGCTCTGCTGAGTTCGCTTCCGGGCAAGAGTCCTCTCTCGAGGAGGTATTTCTTCATATGTTCCGTCGTGTCTACCTCGACAGCTTCTTGGTTGAATCGCTCGATGTACGAGCGCAAGGTTTCATTCTTCCTCTGCACTATAGCTTCGAGGGTTGCCTCAGTTTTGGGATGACCTCGGGAGGCTGTGAAATGCCTCGTAAACATGGATTTCATGACCCTCCAGGACGTGATGGACTCTAGGGCCAGGCTTTTGTACCATGTCATGGCTCCTTTCTTGAGAGTTGTTGAAAATTGTCTGCATTTGAGATGCCCAGTGATGTCGTTGCAGTAGTTAAGCATAGCGTTGATGTTGTCGACCTGATTGTCGGGGTCAGTGGTCCCGTCGTAAATGGCCAGATGCGGGGGCTTCTCCATGTCTTTGGGGAGTGGTGCCTCCATAATTGCCCGTGAGAGGGGGCAATGAGGGTCTTCCTCGTCACTCCTTAACGGTGAGAGCTCATCGTTTCCAGGACTTTGGTCGCGTCTAGGTGAAGCCCTTGACCGATTAGTCTCATGGCGGGTCTGGGATCTGCTCTTTTTGTGCTCAGGGTAGCGTCGTCCTCGACACGGAGGGGAGCGTCTCTGCTTCTTTGCATCTTCTGGACGTTGTTGCGTCCTTCGTTCCTGCTGGGGTCGATCCTCCCGTCGGTCAGCCTCCAGGGCCATGATTCTCTCGTGCTGCTGGTAGAGCATGGAGTTGGCCTAGTTAAGGGCGTTCACCATAGCAATCATGGTGACATCTCCCTTGACGGGCACTGGGATGGGCTGGAATGGAGCGACCTGAGGGTTTTGAGGTTGAGGCTGCTGGATCCCGTTATCTTCATGTTCATGAGACGGGTTGGAAGGTTGCCCGTCTCTGGGGTCAGCTTCGTGATAATTCAGATTGTCCTCCGTCGTGTAGTCGACGAGGGCACGGTGATGGTCGCTGGTGTGTTCTCCGGCCATTCTGGAAGGATAAGGTAGTTTTGAGCTTTGATCTTCTGCTGCGGAAGAAGGGGACAGCTAGTTCCCACAGACGGTGCCACTGATCTTACCTGATCAGAAGGGCCTTCCTGTAGTTGGACGTGAACAGCAAGGTTGATGGAATGGAGGGGGTGTACCTGCAAGGCACTCCGATGCCAAAGTCAATAGAGGTACATAATGGTAAGTCAGAAGAGTTAAATCAGAATACCTGACCCTTTAGTGAAAAAGGGTATTTATAGTGAGCCCCCAGCACTGGGCCAAGGTCCTTCTTTGGGCTGGATCAGCGAGGCCCGAGGAAGAATTTCCAAGGTATGCGTAAGGAGCGTGAAGACCTAGCAAGTGGACTAGTCCTTGGTCCAACTGCCCCTATCTTTCAGGAGATAATGGGGGATAGTTGGGTGATGTGGCAAGTGGAATAGTAGAGTTATTCTCTGCCCGTCTCATAAAGTGTTTGCCCGACCATCAAGCAGCGTCTGCCCGAATACCTAGTATACTTTCTCGAGTGTATGGGAACCTGCTCGATGTATTGGGCCACGGCCCAACACAGTCTGGAGGTCCAGTCCAGAACAACATCCTTATAATCAATGCTTGTGTTAAAAATCGGAGGCAACGCTAAGTAATTGATTAGGGAATTGTCTAATCAATTGGGAGTTGTTTTACAACTAAATAATCAATCAACCATAATGTTATAGTCGATTATTTTTCTTTTTAATGCTCAAAATAGATTAGAACAAATCTCTTAATGATTAGCAACAATTAAATATCAAAACCTTACATTTGTGGCTTAAACAACCTTTTATTCACATGTATTAATTGATTGACATAATCGATTATGTTATTATTTTGGTCCATGGATTTTTTCCCTTTTTTAGCCATATTTTTTCCTTTATAAAGGAGGTCTCTCTTTATTTGAAATCTCACCAAAATTCAGAGTTTTCCTATTTCTCTCTATTTTATTACTTTTCTCCTCTCTCTTTGGCATTTTTCTTTCACCAAAAGTTGTCTTAGTGCGTTGTGAGTTAAACCTATTTGTGAGGAAAGTTTTGTAATGGTGTCGTGCTCTTGTTTGGTTATTTCAAGAGTTCAATTATTTAAAGGTTCTAGTTTGATTCTAGAGATAAACCAGAGAAAATCTTTGTTTGGTTCAAGAACTCAGCCCGATAAAAGTTATGTTGGGTTATTGAGATTTGCCAAAAAAATTACTTCTCGGTTCTTGAGCTCATCCTCTGGAAAAGCTCTTAGGTGCTTGATGGGATAAACTAGTGTAAAATCTCTTGATTCAATTGTAACAAAAATTTGTGGGCATAACTTTTAAAAGCTCGAGTCGTTATTATAAAAAAGATTTCTTGGGGAGAGGACTAGACCAACATTCGACCAAACCTCTATAAATCTCGGTGTCATCTCTCTAACCATATATAATTTTTTTGTCATATATTTTTGTTGTTTTTCTCCATGTTATCTCAATACTAACACAAATTGTTGTTTTAATTAAAAAAATTAATAATCATGAATTTTAAATAACATAATTTTCCCTCCCTCTATGTTATTAGGAGTCATTTGGTCAACACTCCCAGAATATGGGTAATTAGCTTAATAAGAGTAGAGTGTTATCCTCATCATCAATCTTCACTTCAATATTCTCTAGATCATCAATGATTTTTTGAAATTCTATCAACTACTCTACTATGAATTTACTTTCTATCATTTTGAAACAATAGAGTTGTTGTTTCAGATACAACTTATGAGTCAAAGATTTGTTCATATACAATGATTCATATTTTGAACACATCGAAGCAGAGTATTCTTACCTTAGAATTTTATTTTCAAGGCACACGATAATGAAACTTTTGCTTTTATCTATCATACCGGGACGCCACTTATTGGATTAGGCGTACGTGCATTAATGTCACGTCCTGTAATGCTTCAACACACTTCTCTTAAATTAAAATTTCTTACATCTTCACTTTCTATCATTCAAAATCGTTGTATCCGAAAAACTTCTCAATCTACTGAACCCATAATAGATACTCATTTGTAAATAAAATCTTTATCTCACAATGGACGCCACTTATTATAAAAACACTAAAAATTCTAATGAATTTATTTATATTCCTTAACTTCAAATACACTAGAATATGAATATTAGATGTGTATGTGGAATAAAAAACAATCAAATCCATATTTTTTTAGTGAGTTGAATTTTAAATTCATATAAATTGAACCAATAAACTTATTAATAATCAATTAATAGCTATATTAGTGTATAAAGTTTAAATATTAGACTTGTCTTATTAGAACTCTTATAGAGTAACCCTCAACTCACCTCTTAGTAACATTTTCAATAATTTATATCAAGCGGCTACTTATTTATGGACAGAACTCTCTTTCTGATTCACAAAGCTGAAAATCAGAAAATGCTATCAATTATTGAAAAAGTCCACAATGTTGAAGAGGTGGCTCACACATAAGAAATTAAGATGCTTGACAGAGATATTTTAAATAATGACAAACTCGAATACATGGCACTTGACAGAGTCTATAAACTATCATATTATCATTCATTCATTGTCTAATGTATACTGATTATGAAAGATACAATACGACAGTACTTATATCTCTATATTCTTTATACCATACCCACATTATCAAAATATACTTTTGTATTATGAAAACCATCAATATTCCTCCATACTTCTATTTTTGTTTATTCAAAAATTATTTTTGTATTTTTGTATTTTTATATTTTTAAAATAATTTTATGAAAACAAAATTTTATTCAAAAAAATTTATATTTTCATATCAAGATTATTTTATGAAAATAATTTTTTTGCCAAAATGATATGATTTAATTTCCTACATTTTACACATTACTTTTTTCGATATAACAACAAAAAAATATGAGAAGTCGGTTTGTAATGGATATATTTTTTTCTTAATATTGTCGTCAATGATGTAATCTAGATACAATTTAATGCATAAGTAAATAATATTTATCAATAATGGTATAAATATTGACCGTTTCAATTTATAAATGTTATGGTTTACATTTTATATTTAAGTTTACATAGTTTCTGATATGATTCTGGTTCAGAGTGATTTCAGATATCCGGATACATTTCATACTAAATTTAAAATAAAATACAACATGACACTTTATGAATGTGCATATTCGTAAACATCTTTTTTTTCGTTAAAAAAATTGAGTTTATCCGGAGAAGCATCTATTAAAAGTGTCCAGATGGTAGAATAATACTTCTAAAATCCAAAGTGATCCAAAAATTTAAATAGAATGTCTCTCATCCCATATTTTCTACAAAATACATAACAATCAGAGAATGAATATCTATCCCCACCTTACATTTGTGTATTTCAATTGGTGAAGTTGTCACTTTAATCTAGGGTCATTGAGGACACACACATCTCGATGATCTGATATCCAAACTAAATAATCTTCTGTGATATCCAGAAAATCAAAGAATTGTCAAGCTCGAGTATCGTTCATCCTCGTTTGACAAAGAAGGAGAGATACAGTTCACCAACTTTAAACCGAAGACAGATGAAGATTTAAAGGTCATGTGGAATATTTTTTATTGTTATGCATCAAAGGGTCTGATTGAAGTGGATACAAATATTAAAAAATCCGTCGAAGATATTATCAATATGTTATGATATCCTCAATTACCCGTTTATAACGATATGTAATATTAAATTTATGTTTACGATTATTTATGTAATGTGAGTGTTTTAATTTAATATCAAGTTGTTTTTTAATTCTAGATCTTGTTCATATTGTATTTGTTTATGATATGAAATATCATTGACATTTTCGAATATATATCTCTGAAATATATCAAATAAACTTTCATAGGTGAAATCTGAATTAAAATTAAATATATAATAGAGTTGATTCACTGGTTTGTATTCAATTTTATAAATAAAATATATATATATATATTTGAAGATACATCTCTAAATTCTTGAGATATTTTTATATTTTTACAAAGAATTTATAAAAAAGTATAGAGATGGACAAAATTATCTAGGTTTTTACCGGTCCAAACCCATAAATAAAAAATAAAATTGTTTGATATTTCTTCAATTCACCTAGATTAAAAAAAACTATATTTTTTATTGTGTATTTTAACAAATTTAAACGCATAGATGATGAATTGAGAAACTGACATGCAGTTGAGAGATTCTAAGAATGACCGGTTCATGTACATGTACTCAACAGGATTACTATAGAAATTTTTTATTTTGGAATTTTGGTAAAAAAATAAAATAAACTTCTATATGAATTGATTCAATAAAAAAAGATTTTGTTAACATTGACAAAATAAATAAATAAACAAAAAAAAACATGTTTACTTGTATAATTTCCAATATAAATCTTTCAAATTAATCAAAATTCATTAGGAGAATTAACTTCTTTAATACTTATATACTTAGTTTCATGGTCACATCACCGTTAAACTTCATCACCAAAAGTCTTTGCTTCAACCTCAATATATAAAATATCTTCGTTTGTTTAGATCATACAGATAATCGATGAGGCACGTTGGTTTTAATTTTAGAAAAATGGTTTTTTTTTTAAATAGATTTTGTAAAATAATTTTTTAAAATATTATAAATTTTTATATTTATTTTTTCTAAATTGTAAAATTAATTTTGTCATTATACAATACAAACATTTATTATTCAAAATCAAAACATAATTGAAATCTCAATTTTTGAAAAAATTTGTATCTAAAAAATAACTTTTATGAAAAACTATTAGAAATAGTTTCGAAAAGTGATTTTTTGAAATTTTGATATTTAAATTTTTTTTCAATTAAATAATAAAATATCTAAAATAACATTTTTAAAATAATTATTTAAACCAAATTTTTATTTAAAATTTTTATGAAAAATTTCTTCATAAATATTTTTTTCACAAAATTATATTACATTATAAAAATTATTTTAAAAAAAAATCAAAATTAACTGGACCAATATCTACCTTTATTCAGTTTGGCTACTCTTGATTCCTTCGCAATAATGAAGAGTTTTATAATTCTAACTATGAAATTCAATTATTTTTCTAAATAAGATAAAATTCCTCTTTGCTTCACCATTGAGACATGGCACACTTCATTACTCTGTGTTGCAGGAATTTGATGGGTTTGGAGGAACTGTAACTGTGTCTTTAATTCTTATGAAACTATTTCAAGTATAAATTCTGCTCACTCAATAATCATAAAGTACTATTTTGGATAAAGATGAATTTCATAGGATCAACACAAGCATCAAGCAACTAGTCCATAATCTTCAATCTCACCGTCTTAAATTTTCAAAAAAAAACTAATATACCATAACCATTCCAACACTCACATAAAAGGAAAATATATGTTAAGTTTATTATGTTCTATCAACATGAAAAATTTACAAACCTCTATGAACATTAAGCTACTAGATAATTACATAATATATATATTCTCAAAAACCACTACTACAACAACAAGACAAAGTAGCTATGATAATTTAATTAGGACCCCAACAACTCAAGTACATGACAGTTCTAAGTGATTCCTCTGCTCTTTTAAACCTATCAGCAGCATCAAGATTAGCACCACCTTGATGAAACACATTCTCTGAAACATTTCCAACAGCACAGTTCTTTGATTTGGAGGAAAAGTGTTGTACTCTTGAGGAGCCTTTGTAAGAACTAAGGATGTTTTTTCTTTTTGATCCATCTTTGATTCCTTCCTCCATGTTTGAATAATATCTCACTTCATATCAGTTCCTTCAAATCTTTTCTAATTTCACAATTATGTTAGTTCACTCTAGAAGCTAGATACAGATTGGATTTGGGATAAGAAGGATTAAAGAAAACAACTTGCTCAGAGAGAGAGAGAGAGAGAGAGAGAGAGAGAGATTTCAACTACTCGAGCATTTAAAGTGAGGTATTGCTTTGTATTATATACAGAAATAGAAATGATTAGGCTAATTTTTTAGTTTAAACATTATAAAAAATATGTTTAATTTTAATAAAAGCAATTGATCATGTTGGCATTTTATTATAAGACAGAATGAATTTAAAAATAAGCTTCATGATTAAACTCTTTAATTTTTCAATGATGAATAAGAGAGGAGGATTTGTTAGTATTAGAGATGGGCGTATTTGTCGGAACAATAATGTGCCAATGTTCTTAGATCATTAGAGAAAGACACTAGATTTTTATTTAACATTTTAATATTTTAAATATATGAATCATATTTCTCCAATATTTAATATAATTTATTCATAATCAGTATAGAACTATCAAACACCTTTGAATCGAGGTTTGTGATCGGTGACGGATTTTAACTAAAATAATTGTCGATAGTATTTAGGATATATGATTGTGTTTAGAGCTAGGTCACATAAGGTTATGAGAGACTCTATATATAGCTTTTTATAGAAAAGATTGAATATCCCTCCTCCCTATAAGGAATGGGATATATATGGGATTCCCTCGGTTTGGATTTTTGAAACCATGGAGAGGTTACCCCTGGCTCTGCCCTTGTAAACGTGGAATAAAGGGATCTTGTTTTCTCCTATAATAGTTGAGAAAATAATTTTTCTCCTTGACTGACTTCTTCAAACCATTACTACAGGGACATGTCACTTGTCACATTCACTAAGCAGATGGATCATGAAGTAACCTCGGGTGGCTCAAGCCCAATCTGGACGACTTATTATCTGAAATACTTGTCTAGCATTGTTGTGGGTTGAAGATGAGAAAAACACAAGAAGAGGGATCAAATTGTGTTGACTTTTCTCAAGGTTTTTCAAATTCTGCTTCTAATTGAACTTGATCAGAGTTTAAACCTTCAGTTCATAGTCTGAATTCGAATTAGAGTCTGACCTCTGGTATTTTTTATCAGCTTTTGAAACAGAATCTGACTTGGATATAAACAAATGATAGCATCAGAATATTGTTCAGAAGCAAATAGAGTAAAAGCACAAGACACAAACAATTATCTTGGTTCCTCTCACACCCTGGAAGTAGTCCAGTCTCATTGCTCTTTAAGGGATTTTCACTAACCAAATCTTATTACAAATGCTCAAGCCTATACCAACAAGAGACTTTATTTGCTTACATACAAAAATGCAAGACTTCCTTGCTCAAACCCACAAGTCTGAGACTTCCTTACTCAAGCACACAAGCTAAAGACTTCCTTGCTCTATCACACAAGCTAAATACATCCTTGCTCAAACAGACAAGTTTGAGACTTCATTGCTTAAGCACATAAGCTTAAGAATTTCACTAAATAGATAAGAAAAAATGACGTTGGAAACTTTCACCAAATAGGTTGGGCTAGCTTTGTATTTGATTAGACACATCAACAAAACACCTTTATGCGAGAGGAATTATCCATTGAAGTTGAAGCACCAAGGAATAGATTTTCCTTAAGTCTTCACGTGATCAAAAAGTCTTTAAGTTTGTCACAGTTACCTTGGGAGAAGAGCTTCTACTTCAAAGACAGATATTTCTTCAGACTTAACTCTTTAGAGGCTAATCACATTAGAGTCCTCTTATTTGCCTTTTGAAGCTTCAGAAGTTGGGTCACCATAGGATGTCTTTCTTCAAAGTTCGGATCCTCAATTAAAGGCAGAGTCTAATCTTCAGATTCAAATTCAGATTCCTCGAGCGTTTCTTCACATGTTCTTAATGATATAATCCTGCATACCTAAATAAATGTTAGAATACCCAATTATTCTTTAAATAAGTTATTATTATCAAACCCCAAGGGATGTGGTATCCACCAATGAGTGACCTATGGCACTATTGAGGACTTTCGACGTTAGTGCATTTGAGTTGTCATACTCCATCATGAACCATCTCCATTTAGTCGTAGTAAAATTATCCATATACAATATAAAAAATAACATTAAAGATATTATAAAAGTATATTATTTGTAATTTTTTTAAATTTAATCATCTCTTAATTATCCAGGTAATAAATTTTATCTTTTAATATATATTTTAAGAATAAAAGAATTTAGGCTAAATTATAATTTTGGTCCTTTATTTTGATTCATTCACAAAATCAGTCCCCCTATTTATTTTTTAAACAATTTTGGTTTCTCATGCCTATTTTTTATCCAAAAAATGCTTATGTGTACTATTTTTTAGATATGTGATATATTTTATTGACTTTGCATAAGAAAAATTAATTATTCATTGTATTTTCGACGATATTTTATTCCTTTAGTCGTCTTCTCTCTCTCTCTCTCTCTCTCTCTCTCTCTCTCTCTCTCTCTCTCTCTCTCTCTCTCTCTCTCTCTCTCTCTCTCTCTCTCTCTCTCTCTCTCTCTCTCTCTCTCTCTCTCTCTCTCTCTCTCTCTCTCTCTCTCTCTCTCTCTCTCTCTCTCTCTCTCTCTCTCTCTCTCTCTCTCTCTCTCTCTCTCTCTCTCTCTCTCTCTCCAAAAAATATTTTATATGTTATCTCTCGTTCAGAAAATATGTCACATAAATAAAATAAAACATCAACATTTTTTAGACAGAAAATAGACATGGAAGACCAAAATTGTTTAAAAAATAAATAGGGGGACTGATTTCGTGAATTTGTCAAAATAGGGAATCAAAACTGTAATTTAATCAAAAATTTATTATTTTATTATGTTTATTTCACTATCTACAATAAATAATTTATAAACAAATCAATAATATATATTACATTGAAATTAAAAAAAATGATAAATAAAATAATAAAAAAACAAGTACTAATTCATTAAATGAGATTATAATAAATAAATTTTATATTAATATTAAAATAAATACAATTAATATTTTTTTTAAATCATGCACAACTTTTTTAAATGAAATAATCTTTTCGTCCTAAATTATAACTATTTATGAAATTTACACAAATTAAAAATATAATTGATTTTATCAATAAATTATATGTTATTTATTAATGTTATAAGAAGATAATTAAAAGATACTAATATAAATTAGTATATAGTAGGATAAGAAAAAAATATTAATAGTTAATTTATATCGTAAAACAACTTAAAATCTAAAACAAAATATTCTGTCAGTGTCACAATAAGTGACTTATTTAAAATAAAATAAAAAATATCTTAAAATAAATTATTTATTTTAATTTATAATATATATTTTTCAATTTTACTCTTTAATTAATGTAATTTTTATAATTTTTAATATTTGATAAAGATACTTAAAAATAATATACTATTATTTATTTATTATTATTTTTTAATAAGTGTGAAACGATAATATTTAGTATTATATAACTAAAGAAGTAGAAGTAACGTATAATTTAAAATGGAAATAGCAATTTTTATGAGATACTAGAATATTGGAAGTTAATATTAAAAATGATTACTTGTCGTTTGTGTTGTTTCAGAATTTCATGCAGCCCCTCAAGCACGTGGTCCAACAAGCTACTAGTGACTAGGAGTATGTGATATTATGCCCTTTTTCTCTATCTGAATAGGATCACTGCACTTTGTTCTTATCCATTCCAAACCCTGCCAGCTATTACTTTAATCATATCAAATATCTCTTCTTTCTTTCTTTACCAACTTCACAGCCTTTTTTTTCTTAAAAATCTTCTTTCGGATTTTACTTTTATATTTTGATTTTTTTTTGTAAGTTTTCAACACTTAATGTAATATATTTATTTTTCTATTATATTTTTCAATAAATTTAAATCCACTTAGTGAGTTATTTTTATTATGGTTAATCGATTAACACAATAAATTTTTAAATTTTGGCGCAAAATAACACTAGTTAATCGGTTAACCATTTTGTATTGAAAATGGTTAACCGGTTAACACTGAACCAGTAGCAGAAAAATTGTCAAAATTCAGCATGATCTTCTTTCAAAAACACTTCCAAAAAAATCACATGATCATGAATTGAATTGACACGAATTTTAAAGTTAAAAACCAGTGATATCCCTGAAATCAAACAATAATTTATGATCCATAGGATCAACAACCAAAGTAACCAAAGATTTACATCTTGAATGTTGATGATGAAGGTAGAACTATGAAAGAAGATGAATAACCAAGAGCACTCTTCAAATTGATCTAATATCAAGCTTGATCTACTGAAATTGATGAACAAAAAAGAATAGGATGAAGGTTTAGCTCAAAGTTGATCAAGAATTCAAGGTGAATTCTTGATAACTTTCAAAAAGAGGGAAAAGTGAGTTTTGGTGATTTTGAGGTTTTGGAATGATATTTTGCATGAGATTTGTTGGCTATCAAAAGCTTGAGAATTGAATGAGAAATGACCTCTATTTAAAGAGTTTAGGTATGAGAATTTGGTGGAATAGAGTTTGCTTTGGAAATTCAAAATTAGCTTTGAAAATTTAAATTTGGTGGGAAATGTAAAAGAGTGGTGATTAGTGAGAGTTTATGGTGGGAAGTGATCAAAGTGATGTAGAAAATTAAGAGAGAAATGAATCTAGAATATTCTAATGAGATCAATGGCTAAGATGTGTTGAAATTTGAACAAGAAAATCAAATGTCGCACTGGTTAATCGGTTAACACATTTGGTTAACCGGTTAACTAGGTCAAATTTTGAATAATTTGTTTAATTTTGATTGCTTTATTGTTTCGGCCCGATTCTTTTGCACATCGAAGAAGACATGGAAATAAACACATGAACCTTGTAATTCCTTGAATAAATCCATTAAATCGGGAAATCCTTGATCAGATAAATTTGAATTATTTGCGGATCAACTTCGACTTTTATCAGCGAAATTCATTTGAGCCGCAGAACTGCTATTTTTGGCATTTTTGACCTGAAAAATGATTAATAAAAGAAAATAACAAATATTTTTTTATTTTGATTAGTGGCTAGTAAACATAAACAAATAAAATTAAATGTTGATCCTCTGTGAGGCATAAACCTTCACCCGAGAAAAACCGAGAAACCAGTATGATTTTGTTTGTATTGCAAGATGCAGATGAAAAATGCGAAGAAATCTTAGGGCAAAAATTAGGGTTCTGCAGCTGCCCCTATTTAAGTTTCTTCAATCTAGAGATATGAAGACTGAGATCTTCGTTTCCACAAGATGGGAGAGACTTAAATATAGAAAACCCAATTTTTTGTCCTAAGAGACCATCATATGATATGAATATGATATGATATGCAAACCCAAGATCTCTGTGGGGAAAACACGACCATCAGAGGGAAACAAAAACTTAGGGACACAGAAGAAAATCCCACTGGGGAAAAGCAACAGACAACAAGAGAGTTTACTAGAAAAATAAATCACTGGATGGCTGACTCATCTTGGGGAAAAGATTATGAGACATAATTAGGGAGAAAGAATAAAATTCTACCAGGGAAATATCAACCAAACAAAGTATTCAAGTCCAATAGATGGATGAATACTGAATTGGGAAAGGGTCATCAACTACCAGTACATTTGAAAGGATAAAAGAATCAATTAACAGTGTATTTGGTAAGAAATATACTCAACTACTGGTGTACTTGGTAGGGTAAAAGAAACAATTATCAGTTCATTTGGTAAGAAATAAGATCTACTACCAGTGTAATTGGTAGTAAAATGGGTTCAACTACCAGTGCATTTGGTAGGAAATAAAATCAACTACCGATGCATTTGGTAGGAAATAAAATCAACTACCGGTACATTTGGTAGGATAATAGAATCAATTACTAGTCTATTTGGTAAGAAATACTCAACTACCAGTGTACTTGGTAGGATAAAGGTCAAAAGGGACCGAAGCTCAATCCAAGAACAATTTGGAGAGAAACAAACAAACAAAACTCATACCGATGAGGAAATATTTCAACTGGGGAAAATTCCACCCAGATAATAAACTGGGGAGGAAACTGAATCAAAATCATCCACGAGGAACAAACTCAGTGGGAAAATTAGAAAGGATAAACAATTTTTGTTTAATGGTCGACACTCTAAACTTGAGGGAAGACAACACACACTTTGTGTGGAAAAAAATCACACCAAAGAGCGGGGAACAACGACATATGAAAATTCAATCACATGATGCCATGCACAAAAGGATGCACGAATATGCGTATGAATATGCTGACGAAATAGACATAAAGAAGCAATAGGTGGTATAAACATCACAATAACCAGATACTCAACTATTCCCAAGGCAACAAAGTTGGGGAATCCTGCTGGAAAGTCAACTTGAAATCCTGCAGGGGGAAAATAAAATCTATCAAAGGGATAAAAATCCTTCTACAAGGCTCAACTCATGATAAGGAAATACTACTAGGGGGCTCAATCCACAAAGCAATCTTCAATAATATGTAAAAGGATAACATTAAGAAATTCCACTATAAGAAGATAACATATTGGATATATAACAACAAAATATTCTACTCTCTAGGGAAAAAAGGAAGTATCCTTGATCTAATGAGGACAAATATCTTCACAACACTGTTTGAGGAAACAAGGTAAGAATCTACCAGTGGTGCAAATAAAGCATAGCCTACTGGAACATCAAGTATCAGCTCTTCATAGGGATATCACCATGCTGAGGAAAGGTACCAAACTGCCGGGGACAGGAAAATGCTTCCACAATCCTTGCCAGGGACAAAGTTATTTCTTGTCAAGAATCAAACTCCAGCGGAGAATAACCATCATAATGCTCTTGCTCCACTCGGGGAAATGGTGCAAGATTTGTTGAGAATCACATAGGTATCTGCTAGAAATTATCGCATGCAGGCCTACTGAGGATTAATCATATTCAGGAAAATCTGAAATTACCGACCCAAGTGGGGATACCAGAAGTTAACATCATAGCCAAGTTACATTTATAAGGGATTTTAAATCAATACCTACCACCATGTAAAAGGAAACCTCTAAACTGATTGTTATATCAATACTTCTGCTAAAGGATACAAACAACTCAAGCTGAGAAACAGAAACTCGGCTGAGGATTCCATTCATTACTTCTAAGAAAATTTGCTGAGGAAGAAATCAAAACTCAGCTGGGTATGCTCGAGTGACAAGAATATCACTCTCAACAACTCCTCTGAAAAATTGGAACTCAAACTGGGAACAATCATACAATAACAGTACTATTATGGAATAAGCTGTCAAAATACCAGTATTATTCTGGAATTCTGTATAGAGTCAACCGGATCAACCCTGCTCTAGGAGAGGCAATTTACACACATCAAGACTTTACCATCCCTGGAATTACCGCTATATTCTTTCTTTATTCATATATCAAAAGGAAAAAATGTTTTTATAATCTTCAAAGATTCAATTTATTAAATTTGTTTCAAAAATCATAATAAAAAATAAATGGAATTTTGTAAATAGAAACAATATAAAGAGTTACAAACAATTGGATAAAAAACTTGAATTCATTGATAGAATGGTAGTCAACAAATGGCATGACTCCATGGATCATTACAAATTTTGAAAAATGGTAAATACATGTGTAACACAGTGGGAGAACTGACTTGGTATTTTTGTTTGACAAAAACATGTGCGGATAGCAAGAGTCACCACTGACTTTTATTTTATCCAATAGGAAAAGGTATAAAAGAACAGGAAAGACCTTTTTAAACAAAATTTGAGTTCGGGGGGTAGGTTATATAAAGGGAAGGTGTTAGCACCCTTTATATCTATGGTGATCCATGGGCTATTAGTTACTTTGCTCACTTGTTTGAAAAAAAAAGTAATTTGTGGTGTGTGTTTAGAAATTTTCACAAGTCTTTGTAATGATCCTCGTATGGATGTATACAAAGCTTTGAGTTTGAAAATATTTGAAAGTGAGGTGTGAAAAAGAGTTTTTGAAATTTGAGTAAGTAACTAAGAACTACCTATCCTAGAATGGTCTTTCATGTTTCTATATTTCCTTTCAAGGGTAAGACTGTCCTTACTATTAAGGAATAAGTAGTCATTTACCTTGGATTAATTAAGGGACGGGTGTAGGGTCATCGTATGGTAAATGAAAGAAACTGACAAGAGTGTTTTTAGCAATTTGTAGGGATTATCATCATTTATTTCGTAGGGTCAGCGAGGGACGAGATCATTTATTATGTAGGCAACTTCAAAGGGACTATGATCTTTTTAACTTTTGAGGGGCTTGATGATTTAGCTGTTTAAAAGGACATTGCTTAAGACACCCCCACTTTCGAGGGACTTGACCATGTTTAAGGCAACCAATAGGGGTAACCCTATGAAGTGTCGATGGCAATCGTAGAACGATCGACTTACGTGTGTGAGTGTTGTATTCAGATATTTATCTTGTTATTAATTATCTAAGTCCAAATAATTGATTCATTTATGTCTTTTCACGCCCTAGATTATTAACCACACAATTATCATAAAATAAAGGCAGAAAAATAAATGATCCCTAAACTATTACATGGCTTCGGGGCAGTTACAAAATAATAAGATGAAAATAAAGCGACTCTATTACAAATGAGAGACAATTACATAATAAGGTGCATCACAAATGAATAACATAAAAAATTAGTGAAAAGGTTTGTAAATTAGGTTTAGGATTTACAAAAAAATTTAGGGTTTAGGTTTATGAAAAATTAAGGTTTAGGTTTCAAAATTAAGGTTTATGAAAAATTTATGGTAAAAATTAGGGTTTTAAGATAAAGATTAGGGCTAAATTTTTAGGTTCAAAATTTAAGGTTTGAGGCAAAAAAATCTGGGTTTATAAATTTTTTTAGAGAAAATTAGGGTTAATAACAAAAGTTAGGGTATGATTAAGAATTTTAAACTTAATTAACTACTAATTTACTAATTTTAATTAAAATCAAATAAACTAAATATTTATAAAAAATAAATTTTAAAAAAAAGTTTGAAATTGTTTTTTTAAGAAAAAGATTAATGAGGTTAATTTAATGGTTCATTGTTAATTATAATTAATTGTTTAGTTAATATAATAATAATAATTAATTAAAATATGAAAAAGGTGGAAAATAGGAAAAAACCAGCGTGTGAAAAAAATTGATGGAGTTAGGACTCGAACTCATGCCCTCAGCCTCACATGCGTACCACCCCTCTATTGGACCAAGCACGCACTTGTGCTAGTAACCCTGAAACAAATGATAACATATTAAAACAAAATCAAATGAATAAATAAATAAAAAATAATAATGTTGAAGGTTGGGTTCGAACCCACGCCTTTAGAGTCAAACGTGCATTTCCCTTGCCACCAGACTACTTGTGTTGTGGTGTTAATGAAACTAAATGGATATATTATAAAAACAAATCAAAAATTCAAATTCTCCAGCGCGTGCATACTTCTTCTTCTTCCTCTAGACCTGTAATTTTTCCTGCGAAAATTGCTGGGAAATTTGCTGCGATTTTTGTTTGCAACTAAACCTGTGATTTCATAAAACCTCATACACACAACATAAATCAATTTTAATGGTGCAAATCTGTAACACCCCAAAATTTGCCCTCTCATTTTCATGCCATTTAGCATATCCTTTCATACATTGCATTGCATTTAGATCACAATTGCATCATAAACATACATGAATATACATCTCCATTTGAGCTTTCACAGGTTGCGACTGGCCTTTATTTTTTCATGCGGAACGTGCACAAGAATCTTAGAAGAAACCAAAAGTTCTCGGTTGATTCAAAGGAGTTTAAGCAGAATATCAGTTTTATGGTGCAGTTTGCAAAAGTTGTAACTTATGCTCGGAAACTCATTTTGGCTTGAAACTCAATAGTTTAGACTATTTCGGTATTCTCTACAACTTTTGTGTTCGGCTCGGAGGCCAATTCATCAAGGAAAATGGCGGGAATTATTTGTTTTTGAAATTTCGGTTTCGCCGATTAACTGTGCTAGCGGTATTCAAGAGTTCGTAACTTCTGATTGGGTCAACATGTCTGAGAGATTCATATGCCAAAAGTTTCGTCTTGATATACTTTCTAACTTTTGGGTTTTGGCCGAGAACTAATTCTTTGAAGAAGATCTCAGAATGTGCGAGTCTTTAGAGTCGACATAGTGAAAAACAGTGCTGAACCGGTGAGTTTTGAACACTAAAAAATTCATAACTCTTGGATCGTTTATCGAATTGATATCGTTTCGGTGCCTAAAATTCCGTTTAGATGTTATCTTCATTATGTGAATTCAGTTTTGGTTCGGTCCAAGCGGAAGGATCTCGAAAATGCGAATTACCAATAAGGTTCTTTGATGCACTGCATTGTCTGTTAGATTTTGTAAAATTCATAACTCGGTCAATTTTCATCGGATTGCACCCGTTCTTGA
This sequence comes from Lathyrus aphaca, assembly GCA_963966055.1. Lineage (NCBI taxonomy): Eukaryota > Viridiplantae > Streptophyta > Magnoliopsida > Fabales > Fabaceae > Lathyrus > Lathyrus aphaca. The sequence goes on along the minus strand of OZ014519.1, from coordinate 694,541,905 downwards.
AGCGTTGGTTCAAAAAATTTATCCTCTTCAAGTTCAAAGACAAATGCGAGTTTGAACGGTGCTCCAAAGATTATCGTTTTGGTTTATTACACAAAACTGAAGTGCTGAACCGAAGAAAAAGGCTGAAAGTGGTTTCACGAGAAAAATCATATTTCCCTCGTCGTTTGTCCGGTTGAGCTTAGATTTTAACACCAGGTCACTGACTCATAGATCTACAACTTTGCTGACAAAGTCGAGTCGAGATTATGCTCCGAAGAGGTTGACCTCGTCACATTTTCGAGTAGCGGACACCAAATAAGCCGAAAAAACAACTTATTCAGTGACGTCTTGCAGCTTAAACGTATCGATCGCACTCGATTTTGATCGTATGACGTTCGTTATTTTTGCATTGCAACCGTAATTCAGAGGCGGACGATGTTGTGGAAGGTTTAGAGTCGAAATTTCTTGCCGAAGATATTGTTATTTTCACTTAAGCCGAAATTCTACCTTTTGCCTTTCATTTCACACTCCACTATATATTCTTTTGACCCACAATTTGTCTCATAACTTCAATCATAATTTACAAACACCAAAAAACTCTCATAAACTCTCTCTAAAGGATCAAAGTTCATTCTCACAATTCTTTCTCAAGAACACAACAACAACTTCATCAAGAACTCAAGAACACAACAATTCCGATCAAGCTTCCGGTAGCCGAGCCGCCACGAACCACCACCTCCGGTCAACTTCACCACCGTAAGACCACCATCTTCCGCCACCGGCAGCCGCGCGGCCTCTCCTCCTCTCCTCCGTTCATGATCGCGTCTCACTTCCTTCGGATTCGCAATTTCTTCGTCGATTCTTCATTCGGTAAGCTTCTTAAACTTTAATTCATGAATAATTGTTGAATTGTTTCTTGAATTGAATTTTGAAGTTGAATTAATCTTGTGGAGATTATGTGCATTGATTCATGATTTGATTATTGATTGATTCTTGATTAATTTATCCTAATAATTGTTGTGGTGCATGATTGAAAAGGTTTGGTAAAGTTGACATAGAATAATCGGTGAATGTTAGGTGTTTGACAAAATTCCTAAGAGAGCTAATTATTATGACTTGATATTGATTGAAGTGCTTGACTTTTAAATTCATGTTTGTTTCAATGTGCAAATTTGAAATAGGATAGGTTGAGGCTTAATTGTTGATGTTGTTCATGTGTCGCGTGTCAAGAATATGTTTTGGTCATAACTTCCTAACCGTAGCGCGTTTTCGCGAATGTTAATAGTGTAAATTGACTTTGTTGATTATTCCGGAGCCATTGGTGAACTTTTTAGTCGATTTCGAACAATTTTTTCCGACTATTTCACTACTGCCAGCCGACGAAATCGGCCAAAAAGTATCACTTCCGAGCGGAATTTTCAAAATCCGATTGCATATTTGAATCCGTTGGCACGTTTGTAAGTTACCATGCGATTTTCGTTCAATTCCGAGTCGGTGATTTTTGACGCGTTTTTCCGTTTCAAGGCTTTTTATGTTCGGTTTGGTGCGGTTTTGATGCATTGGTCTTGTTTTGACTTGTACTTATGTTTGTTGATCATTTTCCATTCATTGCATGTAAATTTGTTCGATTCCTGTTTGAGTTTGCATGTTGTTTATATTAGTGCATAAGTGCTGCCCCGTTTTGAAACGTAAATTTCAATGCATGTCCATGACTCGTATATTCATATTTCTACTTGATTTGGAGTTGTGAGGCATAGGTGCAACTTCCGGTTGCACCTCTTTTTGGTTTCTAATGCATTTGTTGAGTTCATGCAAGGTTCTCGCAAAGATCTTAACGACGGTCGTTTGATTGGTATTCCACTTTATTTGTGGGATACCTTTGGATTCAAATGATATTTTGTGTCGTTGTTTTTGTTTCGATTATGGGGAATCTTCACAAAGCAATTATGGAAGATGAGGCATTGAGCCCTCATCTTAAGGTGCATATTGAGCCCTCCCACCTGAGGCATTGGATTTATTTGTGATATATATTGATATGTGTCGATTTCGGAGTTTAGGGATTAGGTTACGGATTAGAGAATTCGATTCCTTTCACTTTCCCTTAAAATATGGTTTTTGCCCGTTTCGTCGCAATTATTAAAAATAGTTTTAGGTGTGATAAAATTCTGGAAAAATTCATGAGTGATCCTCATCCTCTTAATTAATTTGTCATATTTTTTGTTTCCAGATTTGGGTGGTTTCAATATTTTATTTGGATTTTAGATCATAAGTTGTCCCAAAAAGGAAGGTTTTGGCATAAGGGACCGAAATCGATTTTCCCCATAGGTGTGAGACCTATTTTTTGTGTATGATTAATTACTGTAATTTGTGACATTTTGATGCTCCTTAGGCATTTTTTTCATAATTTTAGATGCCCTTTTTGATCCACTTTGTGGAGTCGTTTTTTGGGTGATCATTCATTGCTACCTTGCTAGTCAAGTAATTGTTTTGGCATTTTGGTGCATAATTTTAAGGAATCCTTTTAGACCATGTAAGATAATGATTATTTTATTCCATGGATTTAATTTCATAATTTTTTAAGGCTTTTTGCTATTTTTCCATGTCACCTAGATCCTAGGTTGATTCATGTGTCTATTTGCTCCATAACTTAAATGATAAGAATGCATTCATGCCATTTTCTTGAAGGGATTTTTGGTAGATTTTAGGATTTGATTATAGGTCATTTGTATGCCTTTAATTCCAGTCATAGGTCATTTTTTGAACCATACTCATTTGGTTTGTTTTGGTGCTTTAAAGTGCATACTTATGTGAATTAACTTTAACCTAAACTAGATTCTCTTCTCCTCTAAATAATAACTTGAATTATGTGGAAATTATTAATGCCTATTCATGCATTCTAATTGCATCTCATACCTTGTATGCTACTTAACCATAATCATTTCATGCATATTCACATGCCATTTTTCCTTAACTTTCATCATGTGTGATCTTATGCGATTTTTGCTCGTTTCTTCTCATATCTTCTTCTCATTGCTCCATATGCCTAATCCATTGCATCCATGATTGTATATTCATTAATCCATCTTCATAAGCATTCATTACTGACTTTGATGTTCATTTTATGCATTAATCCTTTTTTGTAAGCCATATGCATTCATATTTCATCCATGAGTCCTAATTTGCATTTATGTGAACTTAGGTGAACTTTTTGTACATAGTTTGACATAGTTTGATCTTGTGAGATATCCTAGCATACTTAGGGACCTATATCATGTAGCTACTGACTTTAGAAGTCATGTAACCTTTAGGTACATTCACCTTTAGACTTAGGTCTTATTTTGAACCCTAGTTCCATTCTAGGACGTTTATGGTACTTAATCGCTTTTATGTTTTGATTTTACTTTCAATATGCATTGTCATGCTAACTTTTGTTTTGTAGGGAGGAAGATTGAGGTAAGCATTACTTCATTCCTATCTCTTATGCATTTTAATTGTGTTTGCCTTAGCACTTTGTGCTTTGCTTTTAGGCTTTCCCTTTCTTTAGAAACAACTTAACTTCCTTAGGAAGTAAGTTAGTTTCTAAGCTCTCTTTTCTTCCTTTCCTTTTCTTTCTTAGGATTAGAATACCTCATTAACCATAGGATCTCCCTTGTAAATAAATCAATAAAAATTAGGGTGTGTCTTAGTTCCCATTAGATTTTTCCTTTTCCAACTTGAGTCATTCTTTCTCATCTCATAAAGAAAAGCAATAAAACACTTAATAAAAACCGAACAATCTTGTACGACACGAGACTTTGTTGCGGAGTGTTTATAAGCGTCCTGTTTCGGGGAGAGGTGTAAATACTTCCCGCAATGGATAGGTCTTAGTACAAGACAGTTCACAAACAAATTCAAAACACTTCTCATAAAAGACAAAAACAAATAACAAGCGACTATCCTGCGGGAACTTCTTTTCTCATCTCATTCACTCACAACGCGAACTTGCGACGACTTGTCTTTCATGCAAGACGGTAAACACACTCGTACCAGACGAGCCTGCAACACCTGAGCATAGACATACGCAGTTCCAGCATAAAAAACACAAACAAATAGTTCCCGCCTAGGTTAGGCGAACTACGTCGACTCTGATCCTCATTATCCCGATGAGGTACGTAGGCAGCGGGGTAGGGCCCGTTCGAGCACATTCTTTATTTTCCCTACATTTCCCCCTTTCTTTCCATTTTCTTATTCATTTCTCATTCTCATTCCAGTTAGCGGTTTTGTTCAGCAGCAGTTATATTTTTCTCACCCTTTGAAACAAAACAAGCAAGCGTGGACCCCGTCGGGTACGACGGACGATCTGGGGTGCTAATACCTTCCCAGGTCGTAACCGACTCCCGAACTCATATCTTTGGTTCGCAAGACCTTGTCCTTTCCTTCTTCCTCAGGTTTGTGCAACATTACCTTTCCCGTTCCATTCGGGATAAAAATGGCTGGCTGGCGACTCTAACCTTTCCGCGCCACTTTCGCGTTTGTACTAGGATGAAAATCCCGGGAGCGACAGCTGGCGACTCTGGTGGGGATTAACCTGATTCTTCCGGTTTCCCTTGTAGAGTCAATCCTAGCGCCTGTTTGGTTTTGTTTCTTTGGGTGTATATTTGTTTGTTGCTCTGTGCTTTAGTTTAGCTTTATTGTTTTTATTTACAGTTTTACTTTACAGCTTTACTTTACCGCATTTATTTACCTCTTTCAGTATTTTATTTTTCATGCATCATATTATACTGGACTGTCTGGCTGTGCTGGTTTTCATTTTTTCTGTGGGATGGGAGTTACTGTGAGATAAGCCAACTACCCGGCTTGAGTGCACTATAGGATTAGCGTGGACACGTTGTGCTCGCATGGTTACATGATGAGTGGTGATGTGTTCTACACCCAGATTGCGACTGTCTCGGGACTATTATGTGTGAGGGTTCTTCTCCACTTCAGGATACAACCTTGATAGTTATGTGCATCTGGTGACCGATCTTCGAGGACCTTAATGGAAACACCCCTCTCCAGTGATGACAGTGGCAGACCACATTTGTTGGCAAACCCACTCGCATCCGAGGGTCCATTGGGAACTCGCATAGGATGGCCTGGTTCTCTCATAGGAATTCAGTTAAAGCAAAATTGTTCGTATGACGATAGTATTGTACCCTTCGGGATGAATGTACTATTGTTTCTCGATTCAGTGCTTGAAGCTGAGGACTTATGAGAGATGCTTGTTTCCTTGGGCTCAGTTGAGGCCTCCCTGAGTAGTACATAATGCCAAACCGATTCCCTGATTTGGTCATGAGCCATTTCTCGGAAATGGTGAACGTATTATTGCTATTCGGCTTTGAGAGTCCGTGATATTGACCCGAGTAGCACACTCGTGAGATTGGGAGGGGTTTACAGGTTTGCAGGAATCCTAAACTTCAACATACCCGCTTTGCCAGTGTTGTTTTATGATATCATCTGGTGCTATATGGTTCTTTGATTCTGAGATATGGGATTTCTATTCAGAGAAATTGTTACTGTGATTACCATTATGACCTTGATATTGTGACTCTCCACAGATACTTGGCTCGTTGTTCAACTTCAACACCATCAGTGACTATTCTATTATGTGATCCAGTTTTACAGTTATTGGGTTCTCAGTTATGGGGTTCTATACAGAGATGATGTTACTATTATGGTTCTATTCAGACACTTGACTCATTGCTCAACACCGGCACCAACATCGAATCATTGATCACACGCCTGTTGCATACATGACATCATAGCATTTCTGCACACATGTTCAGTTATTTCCGAGGATCACATATCTGAATCATGCCATTGGACTTTTTCTGTGTCAAAACTTGAATCAAAGCAGATAGATTCCTCAGAAATAATTGAACATGGCATTTGCATACATCCTTGCATTCTTGACAGGTGTTCAGAGACAGATTATTATCCTGACTTGGTTTCCCTTCACAATGGACAACTTGAATCACATTCGTCAAGGTATATATTTGAAGCAACTTCGGGCGAAGGTTATGAGACGAAGACCCAGCTGAGGCCATTCAGGGTAGAGGTATAAGCTTTATTTCAGAACCAGAAACTACTGAAACAGGAAGTCAACCAGATGAAGACTCAGATTAGCTTGGTTATGGAAATTCTGAACGAAACTATTTTCATCCCTAGTGAGGGGAACTACGCTGCTCTGATTCTCCATTGGTCAATGGAGATACGTAGGCAGGATATCACATGAGATCTTTCCGAGCAACCTTATATATTAACCTTATCAACCTCTGCCCGCCAGATGTCGTTTGTCAGCATTCAACCTCAGCTTCCCAAGAGATTCCTAGGGCTAGAGCATATGGGTAAAGTCCAGAACAACTTGAGAAGAAGTTTGATCATACTTTGAGGTCGTACGTGCAACGAGTTTCCTCATTTACTCAAGTTCAAACCAGTTGGGCTAATCACATCAGGATCATCTCTGACAAAGCTTCCTTTGAGGTTTCAATGCCAAGTATGACTACCATTCTGGGGCACCTGGCCTTTTAATTGAAGATTGCAAATCTTTCAGAGACAAGGGTAAAAACAAGGTCGCGAATGTGATTGACTTCAAGACTATTGTGTTCGCACCAGGTAAAGGTGGGAATATGGCGCCGAATCAGTAATAGAATGAACATCCAGACTGCTGACTGCTGAAAGTCTCCGAGAGCAACAAATCCAGACGGAGTCGGACCTCCTCAATAATGGCAACCACGACGTAAAGGCTAGATGCAAGTACCACTCAGGGGCATTTAGACATACCATTTGACAACTGTGATGCGTTCAGGCACAAGGTTCAAATTTTGATCGACTCAAAGGTCATCATGCCAGAAGGTCTGCTCATATATTGAAATCTCCTCATCAAATTGGCATCTTAGTTTGCAAGGGCATCTTCAGAGGCAATAAGTCCAGACGGAGTCAAGTCTCCTCAATGATGGCAATGTTCAGCTTCTTTACTGCATTTTCATTTGTAGTTTGTTTAAACATTTGTATGCATGCATGAAACTTATTTGTTTTTGAATGATAACCATAATAAAATGCACATGTTTCTCTTGAAGTAATCCATTCGTATTCACTCATGATTTTGTGTATATGCATTGCAATACCAACTGTTGTGCTTAAACTCTATCAGGGAGGATGACGAAATGAGAACGCAAAAACTTTAATTGTGTGCTTTTGAGAAAGACCCTGTTGATGATATACATGCATTGTTTCAAATCCTAAACACCGGAGATATAAGGGAGATAGACCCTCGCCAACCCATTTGAGCCTTGAAGTAGGAGTTTCTTTTCGCATGGAAAAAACCTTTGCACTTAACCCAGGGGCAGGGTAGGTGTCAGCTAGTTGGACCGATCGTTCAAATTTCAAAAAGGAGTGCACATCTGAGGATCCAATTGCCTTTCGTTGTACCAAATCAGGAGGTCCAATGACTAGAAACCACAATGGTTATCCCAAGCAAGAGGTCTAGAGATCGGAAACCACAATGTTTATCCCTCATCAACCAAGAAGTGAGACAGTCACGACCCTTTCAAAGCAATCAAGACAGACAGTGTCACACGATTTGTTCAAAAAAAAAGAATTAAAAAATGATGAGAAAGCCCGCTAAGTCGAAACTTGAAAACAAACGACATAGGCAAAAATTAGGGCATCCCACTGGACTTCACAATCAAAGATTCACAAGAATCAGTCCAGGCAAAAGTTAGGGATAAGAAAAATAATGTAAAATCGAAAGACGAAAAGGATTACACCAGGAAGATCCTTGAACAAGTACAAAGTCGTGTGGCACAGACACCAAAGATAAGAGAGGTGACTGACTCCAAATGACAACCTAATTGGTGTTTAAACCGTTAGTGTAATTGGTTCCTCAACCATCACAAAACCCTTTTTGAGAAATGAGCGCTTGTGAAAGCTAGCTGAAAATAGGAATGGAGAACATCACGAAGAGGGGTGGGCACAAATAAACTTTGAGCCTATATCCTTTGTTTCTATAACCGTGAACCAGGCTACGATACAACCCTCAAAAGTCCTAACTGAAACAGGGTTATTTTTGAGAGCGTACTACCACGAGACCGCGTTCCTGACTCCTATGAGTGGTGTTGAAAGATCTTTGTTGGTGTTGCATGTGCATGTTTTCTATTATTCAAAAAAATTAATGTCGTATCTTAACCAGTGATTCACTCACAAAGGTTTGCGACATCTTTTTCAGTAAAACTTCAAGATTTACATGTATGTTGCATTAGAATTTTCATTCTTAAAATAAACATTTCCTGCTTGCATACATCTGGTTGACATCATAAAAATTCACATATGAAACCTTAGTCCATAAGCTTAATCTTGCCAAAGTTGAGAAGCCTGAAATTTCCGAAGGACCAGCATTTGAAGATGTACTTTTCCAAGAAATTCCATTGAGTGGGGACTTTCCCAACAGTCGTGGTAAGAGCCAACTAATCTGGGGCAATCACGTCAAGCAATCTCTTCAGAATTCAGCCAAACTGGGGCAATCAATTCGAGATCAAATCTCTCAAAGAGCCATCAGTCGGAGGCATTCATTCAAATTTCAGCCAAACTGGGGCAATTACTTCGAGATTCAATCTCTCAAAGAACAGTTGATCTGGGTGTCTTCTTCAAAGCACCATCATTTAGAGGTGATCACTTCAAGACTTGTACCGGGGCAGGCCACTACAAGAGCATGAGGAGTCATTTTTTTCCCCCGAAGACGGTCAATCCAAAGCACCTATCCAAGGTTCAAAATACTGGGGCAGAATATCTCACAGTGATATGAGGTTTTTCACTAATCTTCGCGAGGAAAATCCTTGCATAGACCATGCAGTCAGGGGCAGTTATTTCGAGATCCGACGAATCTCTCCAAGAGTTTGAAGACACTGAGGCATTTCGTATGTCATGTTTTCTGTAAAATCCTCTTGAGACATTTTCTTCCGATGAACCTTAGTCTGAGGCGAGTTGAAAATTTCAGAGAACCATTATTCAATCATGGTTAGTTGGCGATCTATCAACCTAGAGGCTGGAAGCAAAGCCATTGTCAGCACGAGACCTCAGGAGATCTTTTCTCAGCAGGCTTTATTGATCATTCTCCCTCAGCAGACCTCATCCGATTATCTTTCCTCCAACAGGGTAACAAGAAGGAAGCTTTATCATTGACATCCTCCATCACCCCAGTAGAGTGGGAATTTGAAATCTCTCCCAGAAAGGCAGTAAAATGTGGGCGTCATCCCCAGACAAAAGTTTCCCTTCAGACAGGGGCAATTCTCAGCAATATAAGAAGTGTTTTGCCTCCCCAACAGTTGCTTCCTCAGCAATACCATGCCTTTGGTTTCCCACCAGAGTTCGAGAAGAGTTCATCTCCAGCAGGGTCTTGGCACTCCAATCTCAAAGTCCAATTTATTTTTGGCAGTGGCGGCTATTCAGAGCCGGTGATCATTGACAACCTTCCCCGCAGAAGTGTTTCCTCCTCATCAAAATGAACCAGATCAATGCAGTGATCATCGTTTCTCCCCAATCAAGCTATCTGGGATGCCTGCAGTCCCCTTGTCAGAAGATCTCTTTGCATTTGCATACGCATAATCATCATTACATTTGCATCCTCCAAAGCGTAGCATTTCCATCATCATGGAGCATTACGCCATAAATCCAAACATATACATACCAACATGGGCCATTTTTGAGGTATATTACATAAGACCCGTTACATCTCCAAACAGATTGAAGTGTTCCCCACAGAATACAACTTCGTTTCCCAGGGTGGTTACTTCTACCGAGTCTTGTTGTTATCCCCAGTTGAGTCTTGTTTCAGTACAACAGTCTCATTTTTTTCGCGTCTCCGTTTCAGTACAACGGTCGCATCTTGGGCTCTCGTTTAAGTACAACGATCTCGTTCCCTTCGAGTCTCCATTTAAGTACAATGGTCTCGTCTTTGAGTCTTGTTTCAGTACAACAGACTCATTTTTTTCGCGTCTCCGTTTCAGTACAACGGTCGCGTCTTGGGCTCTCGTTTAAGTACAACGATCTCGTTCCTTTCGAGTCTCCATTTAAGTACAATGGTCTCGTCTTTGAGTCTCGTTTCAGTACAACAGACTCATTTTTTTCGCGTCTCCGTTTCAGTACAACGGTCGCGTCTTGGGCTCTCGTTTAAGTACAACGATCCCGTTCCTTTTGAGTCTCCATTTAAGTACAATGGCATCGTCTTTGAGTCTTGTTTCAGTACAACAGTCTCATTTTTTCGCGTCTCGTTTAAGTACAACGGTCGCATCTTGGGCTCTCGTTTAAGTACAACGATCCTGTTCCTTTCGAGTCTCCATTTAAGTACAATGGTCTCGTCTTTGAGTCTTGTTTCAATACAACAGTCTCATTTTTTCGCGTCTCCGTTTCAGTACAACGGTCGCGTCTTGGGCTCTCGTTTAAGTACAACGATCCCGTTCCTTTCGAGTCTCCATTTAAGTACAATGGTCTCGTCTTTGAGTCTTGTTTCAGTACAACAGTCTCATTTTTTCGCGTCTCCGTTTCAGTACAACGGTCGCGTCTTGTGCTCTCGTTTAAGTACAACGATCCCGTTCCTTTCGAGTCTCCATTTAAGTACAATGGTCTCGTCTTTGAGTCTTGTTTCAGTACAACAGTCTCATTCTTTTCGCGTCTCCGTTTTAGTACAACGGTCGCGTCTTGGGCTCTCGTTTAAGTACAACGATCCCGTTCCTTTCGAGTCTCCCTTTAAGTACAATGGCCTCGTCTTTGAGTCTTGTTTCAGTACAATAGTCTCATTTTTTCGCGTCTCCGTTTAAGTACAACGGTTGCGCCTCAGGTTATCATTTAAGTACAATGATCCTGTTCCTTTTGGTCTCGTCTCAGTGCGAAGATAATGGATCGGTTGATACCATTTCCATGTTAGATCGGTTGATCTTATTTGAGTTTTGAATCGGTTGATATCATTTCTCTTCGAGTTGTAAATCGGATGATATTACATTCTCGTTTTCTTGGTTATGGATCGGTTGATACCATTTCCATGTTAGATCGGTTGATCTTATTTGAGTCATGAATCGGTTGATATCATTTCTCTTCAAGCTGTAAATGGGATTATATTACATTCTCGTTTTTTTGGTAATGGATCGGTTGATACCATTTCCATGTTAGATCGGTTGATCTTATGTGAGCTATGAATCGGTTGATATCATTTCTCTTCGAGTTGTAAATCGGATGATATTACATTCTCGCTTTCCGGGGTGGATCGGTTGATACCATCTCCGTGTTTGATCGGTTGATTTTATTTGAATCGCAAATCGGTTGATGTTGCGTTAAGTCCTGTTTCGCCAACAGGCACCCTCGTTGTGGCTTTGATTCGTTCAGTAGTCGCAGTGATTGCATTGATTCTATTCCACCTGGTTCTATCCCCGTTACCTATTCAGAGGTCAATCAAAAAAATATATATATAAATAAATAAATGGGCAGATGGCATTTATGTTGCCCTCAGTGTGCAAATTTTCAGGTTTTATTCGAGTATTCAATCACTCCATACCTTGAACGTCTAAAAGCTGTTGCAATTATCCATTCAAGTCTGCAGATGATTGAATAGGGGCAGCTGTAACACCCCAAAATTTGCCCTCTCATTTTCATGCCATTTAGCATATCCTTTCATACAATGCATTGCATTTAGATCACAATTGCATCATAAACATACATGAATATACATCTCCATTTGAGCTTTCACAGGTTGCGACTGGCCTTTATTTTTTCATGCGGAACGTGCACAAGAATCTTAGAAGAAACCAAAAGTTCTCGGTTGATTCAAAGGAGTTTAAGCAGAATATCAGTTTTATGGTGCAGTTTGCAAAAGTTGTAACTTATGCTCGGAAACTCATTTTGGCTTGAAACTCAATATTTTAGACTATTTCGGTATTCTCTACAACTTTTGTGTTCGGCTCGGAGGCCAATTCATCAAGGAAAATGGCGGGAATTATTTGTTTTTGAAATTTCGGTTTCGCCGATTAACTGTGCTAGCGGTATTCAAGAGTTCGTAACTTCTGATTGGATCAACATGTCTGAGAGATTCATATGCCAAAAGTTCCGTCTTGATATCCTTTCTAACTTTTGGGTTTTGGCCGAGAACTAACTCTTTGAAGAAGATCTCAGAATGTGCGAGTCTTTAGAGTCGACATAGTGAAAAACAGTGCTGAACCGGTGAGTTTTGAACACTAAAAAATTCATAACTCTTGGATCGTTTTTCGAATTGATGTCGTTTCGGTGCCTAAAATTCCGTTTAGATGTTATCTTCATTATGTGAATTCAGTTTTGGTTCGGTCCAAGCGGAAGGATCTCGAAAATGCGAATTACCAATAAGGTTCTTTGATGCACTGCATTGTCTGTCAGATTTTGTAAAATTCATAACTCGGTCAATTTTCATCGGATTGCACCCGTTCTTGAAGAGTTGGTTCAAAAAATTTATCCTCTTCAAGTTCAAAGACAAATGCGAGTTTGAACGGTGCTCCAAAGATTATCGTTTTGGTTTATTTCACAAAACTGAAGTGCTGAACCGAAGAAAAAGGCTGAAAGTGGTTTCACGAGAAAATTCATATCTCCCTCGTCTTTTGTCCGGTTGAGCTTAGATTTTAACACCAGGTCACTGACTCATAGATCTACAACTTTTCTGACAAAGTCGAGTCGAGATTATGCTCCGAAGAGGTTGACCTCGTCACATTTTCGAGTAGCGGACACCAAATAAGCCGAAAAAACAACTTATTCAGTGACGTCTTGCAGCTTAAACGTATCGATCGCACTCGATTTTGATCGTATGACGTTCGTTATTTTTGCATTGCAACCGTAATTCAGAGGCGGACGATGTTGTGGAAGGTTTAGAGTCGAAATTTCTTGCCGAAGATATTGTTATTTTCACTTAAGCCGAAATTCTACCTTTTGCCTTTCATTTCACACTCCACTATATATTCTTTTGACCCACAATTTGTCTCATAACTTCAATCATAATTTACAAACACCAAAAAACTCTCACAAACTCTCTCTAAAGGATCAAAGTTCATTCTCACAATTCTTTCTCAAGAACACAACAACAACTTCATCAAGAACTCAAGAACACAACAATTCCGATCAAGCTTCCGGTAGCCGAGCCGCCACGAACCACCACCTCCGGTCAACTTCACCACCGTAAGACCACCATCTTCCGCCACCGGCAGCCGCGCGGCCTCTCCTCCTCTCCTCCGTTCATGATCGCGTCTCACTTCCTTCGGATTCGCAATTTCTTCGTCGATTCTTCATTCGGTAAGCTTCTTAAACTTTAATTCATGAATAATTGTTGAATTGTTTCTTGAATTGAATTTTGAAGTTGAATTAATCTTGTAGAGATTATGTGCATTGATTCATGATTTGACTATTGATTGATTCTTGATTAATTTATCCTAATAATTGTTGTGGTGCATGATTGAAAAGGTTTGGTAAAGTTGACATAGAATAATCGGTGAATGTTAGGTGTTTGACAAAATTCCTAAGAGAGCTAATTATTATGACTTGATATTGATTGAAGTGCTTGACTTTTAAATTCATGTTTGTTTCAATGTGCAAATTTGAAATAGGATAGGTTGAGGCTTAATTGTTGATGTTGTTCATGTGTCGCGTGTCGAGAATATGTTTTGGTCATAACTTCCTAACCGTAGCGCGTTTTCGCGAATGTTAATAGTGTAAATTGACTTTGTTGATTATTCCAGAGCCATTGGTGAACTTTTTAGTCGATTTCGGACAATTTTTTCCGACTATTTCACTACTGCCAGCCGACGAAATCGGCCAAAAAGTATCACTTCCGAGCGGAATTTTCAAAATCCGATTACATATTTGAATCCGTTGGCACGTTTGCAAGTTACCATGCGATTTTCGTTCAATTCCGAGTCGGTGATTTTTGACGCGTTTTTCCGTTTCAAGGCTTTTTATGTTCGGTTTGGTGCGGTTTTGATGCATTGGTCTTGTTTTGACTTGTACTTATGTTTGTTGATCATTTTCCATTCATTGCATGTAAATTTGTTCGATTCCGGTTTGAGTTTGCATGTTGTTTATATTAGTGCATAAGTGCTGCCCCATTTTGAAACGTAAATTTCAATGCATGTCCATGACTCGTATATTCATATTTCTACTTGATTTGGAGTTGTGAGGCATAGGTGCAACTTCCGGTTGCACCTCTTTTTGGTTTCTAATGCATTTGTTGAGTTCATGCAAGGTTCTCGCAAAGATCTTAACGACGGTCGTTTGATTGGTATTCCACTTTATTTGTGGGATACCTTTGGATTCAAATGATATTTTGTGCCGTTGTTTTTGTTTCGATTATGGGGAATCTTCACAAAGCAATTATGGAAGATGAGCATTTATTTTGCTCATGGGAGATTACAAGGCTTGGCTTGAAGTTTTTTTGGATTTCTTTTATGTGAAAGAATCGGCACTTCGACCAAGTAACTAATCTCGATTCTCTACTTTAATGCATCATTCTAGTTGTATGCGACTTAGGATCATATAACTTAAGGTGCATATTGAGCCCTCCCACCTGAGGCATTGGATTTATTTGTGATATATATTGATATGTGTCGATTTCGGAGTTTAGGGATTAGGTTACGGATTAGAGAATTCGATTCCTTTCACTTTCCCTTAAAATATGGTTTTTGCCCGTTTCGTCGCAATTATTAAAAATAGTTTTAGGTGTGATAAAATTCTGGAAAACTTCATGAGTGATCCTCATCCTCTTAATTAATTTTTCATATTTTTTGTTTCCAGATTTGGGTGGTTTCAATATTTTATTTGGATTTTAGATCACAAGCTGTCCCCAAAAGGAAGGTTTTGGCATAAGGGACCGAAATCGATTTTTCCCCATAGGTGTGAGACCTATTTTTTGTGTATGATTAATTACTGTAATTTGTGACATTTTGATGCTCCTTAGGCATTTTTTTCATAATTTTAGATGCCCTTTTTGATCCACTTTGTGGAGTCGTTTTTTGGGTGATCATTCATTGCTACCTTGCTAGTCAAGTAATTGTTTTGGCATTTTGGTGCATAATTTTAAGGAATCCTTTTAGACCATGTAAGATAATGACTATGTTATTCCATGGATTTAATTTCATAATTTTTTAAGGCTTTTTGCTATTTTTCCATGTCACCTAGATCCTAGGTTGATTCATGTGTCTATTTGCTCCATAACTTAAATGATAAGAATGCATTCATGCCATTTTCTTGAAGGGATTTTTGGTTGATTTTAGGATTTGATTATAGGTCATTTGTATGCCTTTAATTCCAGTCATAGGTCATTTTTTGAACCATACTCATTTGGTTTGTTTTGGTGCTTTAAAGTGCATACTTATGTGAATTAACTTTAACCTAAACTAGATTCTCTTCTCCTCTAAATAATAACTTGAATTATGTGGAATCATTAATGCCTATTCATGCATTCTAATTGCATCTCATACCTTGTATGTTACTTAACCATAATCATTTCATGCATATTCACATGCCATTTTTCCTTAACTTTCATCATGTGTGATCTTATGCGATTTTTGCTCGTTTCTTCTCATATCTTCTTCTCATTGCTCCATATGCCTAATCCATTGCATCCATGATTGTATATTCATTCATCCATCTTCATAAGCATTCATTACTGACTTTGATGTTCATTTTATGCATTAATCCATTTTTGTAATCCATATGCATTCATATTTCATCCATGAGTCCTAATTTGCATTTATGTGAACTTAGGTGAACTTTTTGTACATAGTTTGACATAGTTTGATCTTGTGAGATATCCTAGCATACTTAGGGACCTATATCATGTAGCTACTGACTTTAGAAGTCATGTAACCTTTAGGTACATTCACCTTTAGACTTAGGTCTTATTTTGAACCCTAGTTCCATTCTAGGACGTTTATGGTACTTAATCGCTTTTATGTTTTGATTTTACTTTCAATATGCATTGTCATGCTAACTTTTGTTTTGTAGGGGGGAAGATTGAGGTAAGCATTACTTCATTCCTATCTCTTATGCATTTTAATTGTGTTTGCCTTAGCACTTTGTGCTTTGCTTTTAGGCTTTCCCTTTCTTTAGAAACAACTTAACTTCCTTAGGAAGTAAGTTAGTTTCTAAGCTCTCTTTTCTTCCTTTCCTTTTCTTTCTTAGGATTAGAATACCTCATTAACCATAGGATCTCCCTTGTAAATAAATCAATAAAAATTAGGGTGTGTCTTAGTTCCCATTAGATTTTTCCTTTTCCAACTTGAGTCATTCTTTCTCATCTCATAAAGAAAAGCAATAAAACACT
The DNA here is from genome assembly GCA_963966055.1 of Lathyrus aphaca. Classification (NCBI taxonomy): domain Eukaryota; kingdom Viridiplantae; phylum Streptophyta; class Magnoliopsida; order Fabales; family Fabaceae; genus Lathyrus; species Lathyrus aphaca. The sequence goes on along the minus strand of OZ014519.1, from coordinate 694,525,584 downwards.
TAATAAAAACCGAACAATCTTGTACGACACGAGACTTTGTTGCGGAGTGTTTATACGCGTCCTGTTTCGGGGCGAGGTGTAAATACTTCCCGCAATGGATAGGTCTTAGTACAAGACAGTTCACAAACAAATTCAAAACACTTCTCATAAAAGACAAAAACAAATAACAAGCGACTATCCTGCGGGAACTTCTTTTCTCATCTCATTCACTCACAACGCGAACTTGCGACGACTTGTCTTTCATGCAAGACGGTAAACACACTCGTACCAGACGAGCCTGCAACACCTGAGCATAGACATACGCAGTTCCAGCATAAAAAACACAAACAAATAGTTCCCGCCTAGGTTAGGCGAACTACGTCGACTCTGATCCTCATTATCCCGATGAGGTACGTAGGCAGCGGGGTAGGGCCCGTTCGAGCACATTCTTTATTTTCCCTACATTTCCCCCTTTCTTTCCATTTTCTTATTCATTTCTCATTCTCATTCCAGTTAGCGGTTTTGTTCAGCAGCAGTTATATTTTTCTCACCCTTTGAAACAAAACAAGCAAGCGTGGATCCCGTCGGGTACGACGGACGATCTGGGGTGCTAATACCTTCCCAGGTCGTAACCGACTCCCGAACTCAGATCTTTGGTTCGCAAGACCTTGTCCTTTCCTTCTTCCTCAGGTTTGTGCAACATTACCTTTCCCGTTCCATTCGGGATAAAAATGGCTGGCTGGCGACTCTAACCTTTCCGCGCCACTTTCGCGTTTGTACTAGGATGAAAATCCCGGGAGCGACAGCTGGCGACTCTGCTGGGGATTAACCTGATTCTTCCGGTTTCCCTTGTAGAGTCAATCCTAGCGCCTGTTTGGTTTTGTTTCATTGGGTGTATATTTGTTTGTTGCTCTGTGCTTTAGTTTAGCTTTATTGTTTTTATTTACAGTTTTACTTTACAGCTTTACTTTACCGCATTTATTTACCTCTTTCAGTATTTTATTTTTCATGCATCATATTATACTGGACTGTCTAGCTGTGCTGGTTTTCATTTTTTCTGTGGGATGGGAGTTACTGTGATATAAGCCAACTACCCGGCTTGAGTGCACTATAGGATTAGCGTGGACACGTTGTGCTCGCATGGTTACATGATGAGTGGTGATGTGTTCTACACCCAGATTGCGACTGTCTCGGGACTATTATGTGTGGGGGTTCTTCTCCACTTCAGGATACAACCTTGATAGTTATGTGCATCTGGTGACCGATCTTCGAGGACCTTAATGGAAACACCCCTCTCCAGTGATGACAGTGGCAGACCACATTTGTTGGCAAACCCACTCGCATCCGAGGGTCCATTGGGAACTCGCATAGGATGGCCTGGTTCTCTCATAGGAATTCAGTTAAAGCAAAATTGTTCGTATGACGATAGTATTGTACCCTTCGGGATGAATGTACTATTGTTTCTCGATTCAGTGCTTGAAGCTGAGGACTTATGAGGGATGCTTGTTTCCTTGGGCTCAGTTGAGGCCTCCCTGAGTAGTACATAATGCCAAACCGATTCCCTGATTTGGTCATGAGCCATTTCTCGGAAATGGTGAACGTATTATTACTATTCGGCTTTGAGAGTCCGTGATATTGACCCGAGTAGCACACCCGTGAGATTGGGAGGGGTTTACAGGTTTGCAGGAATCCTAAACTTCAACATACCCGCTTTGCCAGTGTTGTTTTATGATATCATCTGGTGCTATATGGTTCTTTGATTCTGAGATCTGGGATTTCTATTCAGAGAAATTGTTACTGTGATTACCATTATGACCTTGATATTGTGACTCTCCTCAGATACTTGGCTCGTTGTTCAACTTCAACACCATCAGTGACTATTCTATTATGTGATCCAGTTTTACAGTTATTGGGTTCTCAGTTATGGGGTTCTACACAGAGATGATGTTACTATTATGGTTCTATTCAGACACTTGACTCATTGCTCAACACCGACACCAACATCGAATCATTTATCACACGCCTGTTGCATACATGACATCATAGCATTTCTGCACACATGTTCAGCTATTTCCGAGGATCACATATCTGAATCATGCCATTGGACTTTTTCTGTGTCAAAACTTGAATCAAAGCAGATAGATTCCTCAGAAATAATTGAACATGGCATTTGCATACATCCTTGCATTCTTGACAGGTGTTCAGAGACAGATTATTATCCTGACTTGGTTTCCCTTCACAATGGACAACTTGAATCACATTCGTCAAGGTATATATTTGAAGCAACTTCGGGCGAAGGTTATGAGACGAAGACCCAGCTGAGGCCATTCAGGGTAGAGGTATAAGCTTTATTTCAGAACCAGAAACTGCTGAAACAGGAAGTCAACCAGATGAAGACTCAGATTAGCTTGGTTATGGAAATTCTGAACGAAACTATTTTCATCCCTAGTGAGGGGAACTACGCTGCTCTGATTCTCCATTGGTCAATGGAGATACGTAGGCAGGAGATCACATGAGATCTTTCCGAGCAACCTTATTTATTAACCTTATCAACCTCTGTCCGCCAGATGTCGTTTGTCAGCATTCAACCCCAGCTTCCCAAGAGATTCCTAGGGCTAGAGCATATGGGTAAAGTCCAGAACAACTTGAGAAGAAGTTTGATCATACTTTGAGGTCGTACGTGCAACGAGTTTCCTCATTTACTCAAGTTCAAACCAGTTGGGCTAATCACATCAGGATCATCTCTGACAAAGCTTCCTTTGAGGTTTCAATGCCAAGTATGACTACCATTCTGGGGCACCTGGCCTTTTAATTGAAGATTGCAAATCTTTCAGAGACAAGGGTAAAAACAAGGTCGCGAATGTGATTGACTTCAAGACTATTGTGTTCGCACCAGGTAAAGGTGGGAATATGGCGCCGAATCAGTAATAGAATGAACATCCAGACTGCTGACTGCTGAAAGTCTCCGAGAGCAACAAATCCAGACGGAGTCGGACCTCCTCAATAATGGCAACCACGACGTAAAGGCTAGATGCAAGTACCACTCAGGGGCATTTAGACATACCATTTGACAACTGTGATGCGTTCAGGCACAAGGTTCAAATTTTGATCGACTCAAAGGTCATCATGCCAGAAGGTCTGCTCATATATTGAAATCTCCTCATCAAATTGGCATCTTAGTTTGCAAGGGCATCTTCAGAGGCAATAAGTCCAGACGGAGTCAAGTCTCCTCAATGATGGCAATGTTCAGCTTCTTTACTGCATTTTCATTTGTAGTTTGTTTAAACATTTGTATGCATGCATGAAACTTATTTGTTTTTGAATGATAACCATAATAAAATGCACATGTTTCTCTTGAAGTAATCCATTCGTATTCACTCATGATTTTGTGTATATGCATTGCAATACCAACTGTTGTGCTTAAACTCTATCAGGGAGGATGGCGAAATGAGAACGCAAAAACTTTAATTGTGTGCTTTTGAGAAAGACCCTGTTGATGATATACATGCATTGTTTCAAATCCTAAACACCGGAGATATAAGGGAGATAGACCCTCGCCAACCCATTTGAGCCTTGAAGTAGGAGTTTCTTTTCGCATGGAAAAAACCTTTGCACTTAACCCAGGGGCAGGGTAGGTGTCAGCTAGTTGGACCGATCGTTCAAATTTCAAAAAGGAGTGCACATCTGAGGATCCAATTGCCTTTCGTTGTACCAAATCAGGAGGTCCAATGACTAGAAACCACAATGGTTATCCCAAGCAAGAGGTCTAGAGATCGGAAACCACAATGGTTATCCCTCATCAACCAAGAAGTGAGACAGTCACGACCCTTTCAAAGCAATCAAGACAGACAGTGTCACACGATTTGTTCAAAAAAAAAGAATTAAAAAATGATGAGAAAGCCCGCTAAGTCGAAACTTGAAAACAAACGACATAGGCAAAAATTAGGGCATCCCACTGGACTTCACAATCAAAGATTCACAAGAATCAGTCCAGGCAAAAGTTAGGGATAAGAAAAATAATGTAAAATCGAAAGACGAAAAGGATTACACCAGGAAGATCCTTGAACAAGTACAAAGTCGTGTGGCACAGACACCAAAGATAAGAGGGGTGACTGACTCCAAATGACAACCTAATTGGTGTTTAAACCGTTAGTGTAATTGGTTCCTCAACCATCACAAAACCCTTTTTGAGAAATGAGCGCTTGTGAAAGCTAGCTGAAAATAGGAATGGAGAACATCACGAAGAGGGGTGGGCACAAATAAACTTTGAGCCTATATCCTTTGTTTCTATAACCGTGAACCAGGCTACGATACAACCCTCAAAAGTCCTAACTGAAACAGGGTTATTTTTGAGAGCGTACTACCACGAGACCGCGTTCCTGACTCCTATGAGTGGTGTTGAAAGATCTTTGTTGGTGTTGCATGTGCATGTTTTCTATTATTCAAAAAAATTAATGTCGTATCTTAACCAGTGATTCACTCACAAAGGTTTGCGACATCTTTTTCAGTAAAACTTCAAGATTTACATGTATGTTGCATTAGAATTTTCATTCTTAAAATAAACATTTCCTGCTTGCATACATCTGGTTGACATCATAAAAATTCACATATGAAACCTTAGTCCATAAGCTTAATCTTGCCAAAGTTGAGAAGCCTGAAATTTCCGAAGGACCAGCATTTGAAGATGTACTTTTCCAAGAAATTCCATTGAGTGGGGACTTTCCCAACAGTCGTGGTAAGAGCCAACTAATCTGGGGCAATCACGTCAAGCAATCTCTTCAGAATTCAGCCAAACTGGGGCAATCAATTCGAGATCAAATCTCTCAAAGAGCCATCAGTCGGAGGCATTCATTCAAATTTCAGCCAAACTGGGGCAATTACTTCGAGATTCAATCTCTCAAAGAACAGTTGATCTGGGTGTCTTCTTCAAAGCACCATCATTTAGAGGTGATCACTTCAAGACTTGTACCGGGGCAGGCCACTACAAGAGCATGAGGAGTCATTTTTTTCCCCCGAAGACGGTCAATCCAAAGCACCTATCCAAGGTTCAAAATACTGGGGCAGAATATCTCACAGTGATATGAGGTTTTTCACGAATCTTCGCGAGGAAAATCCTTGCATAGACCATGCAGTCAGGGGCAGTTATTTCGAGATCCGACGAATCTCTCCAAGAGTTTGAAGACACTGAGGCATTTCGTATGTCATGTTTTCTGTAAAATCCTCTTGAGACATTTTCTTCCGATGAACCTTAGTCTGAGGCGAGTTGAAAATTTCAGAGAACCATTATTCAATCATGGTTAGTTGGCGATCTATCAACCTAGAGGCTGGAAGCAAAGCCATTGTCAGCACGAGACCTCAGGAGATCTTTTCTCAGCAGGCTTTATTGATCATTCTCCCTCAGCAGACCTCATCCGATTATCTTTCCTCCAACAAGGTAACAAGAAGGAAGCTTTATCATTGACATCCTCCATCACCCCAGTAGAGTGGGAATTTGAAATCTCTCCCAGAAAGGCAGTAAAATGTGGGCGTCATCCCCAGACAAAAGTTTCCCTTCAGACAGGGGCAATTCTCAGCAATATAAGAAGTGTTTTGCCTCCCCAACAGTTGCTTCCTCAGCAATACCATGCCTTTGGTTTCCCACCAGAGTTCGAGAAGAGTTCATCTCCAGCAGGGTCTTGGCACTCCAATCTCAAAGTCCAATTTATTTTTGGCAGTGGCGGCTATTCAGAGCCGGTGATCATTGACAACCTTCCCCGCAGAAGTGTTTCCTCCTCATCAAAATGAACCAGATCAATGCAGTGATCATCGTTTCTCCCCAATCAAGCTATCTGGGATGCCTGCAGTCCCCTTGTCAGAAGATCTCTTTGCATTTGCATACGCATAATCATCGTTACATTTGCATCCTCCAAAGCGTAGCATTTCCATCATCATGGAGCATTACGCCATAAATCCAAACATATACATACCAACATGGGCCATTTTTGAGGTATATTACATAAGACCCGTTACATCTCCAAACAGATTGAAGTGTTCCCCACAGAATACAACTTCGTTTCCCAGGGTGGTTACTTCTACCGAGTCTTGTTGTTATCCCCAGTTGAGTCTTGTTTCAGTACAACAGTCTCATTTTTTTTGCGTCTCCGTTTCAGTACAACGGTCGCATCTTGGGCTCTCGTTTAAGTACAACGATCTCGTTCCCTTCGAGTCTCCATTTAAGTACAATGGTCTCGTCTTTGAGTCTTGTTTCAGTACAACAGACTCATTTTTTTCGCGTCTCCGTTTCAGTACAACGGTCGCGTCTTGGGCTCTCGTTTAAGTACAACGATCTCGTTCCTTTCGAGTCTCCATTTAAGTACAATGGTCTCGTCTTTGAGTCTCGTTTCAGTACAACAGACTCATTTTTTTCGCGTCTCCGTTTCAGTACAACGGTCGCGTCTTGGGCTCTCGTTTAAGTACAACGATCCCGTTCCTTTTGAGTCTCCATTTAAGTACAATGGCATCGTCTTTGAGTCTTGTTTCAGTACAACAGTCTCATTTTTTCGCGTCTCGTTTAAGTACAACGGTCGCATCTTGGGCTCTCGTTTAAGTACAACGATCATGTTCCTTTCGAGTCTCCATTTAAGTACAATGGTCTCGTCTTTGAGTCTTGTTTCAATACAACAGTCTCATTTTTTCGCGTCTCCGTTTCAGTACAACGGTCGCGTCTTGGGCTCTCGTTTAAGTACAACGATCCCGTTCCTTTCGAGTCTCCATTTAAGTACAATGGTCTCGTCTTTGAGTCTTGTTTCAGTACAACAGTCTCATTTTTTCGCGTCTCCGTTTCAGTACAACGGTCGCGTCTTGTGCTCTCGTTTAAGTACAACGATCCCGTTCCTTTCGAGTCTCCATTTAAGTACAATGGTCTCGTCTTTGAGTCTTGTTTCAGTACAACAGTCTCATTTTTTTCGCGTCTCCGTTTTAGTACAACGGTCGCGTCTTGGGCTCTCGTTTAAGTACAACGATCCCGTTCCTTTCGAGTCTCCCTTTAAGTACAATGGCCTCGTCTTTGAGTCTTGTTTCAGTACAACAGTCTCATTTTTTCGCGTCTCCGTTTAAGTACAACGGTTGCGCCTCAGGTTATCATTTAAGTACAATGATCCTGTTCCTTTTGGTCTCGTCTCAGTGCGAAGATAATGGATCGGTTGATACCATTTCCATGTTAGATCGGTTGATCTTATTTGAGTTTTGAATCGGTTGATATCATTTCTCTTCGAGTTGTAAATCGGATGATATTACATTCTCGTTTTCTTGGTTATGGATCGGTTGATACCATTTCCATGTTAGATCGGTTGATCTTATTTGAGTCATGAATCGGTTGATATCATTTCTCTTCAAGCTGTAAATGGGATTATATTACATTCTCGTTTTTTTGGTAATGGATCGGTTGATACCATTTCCATGTTAGATCGGTTGATCTTATGTGAGCTATGAATCGGTTGATATCATTTCTCTTCGAGTTGTAAATCGGATGATATTACATTCTCGCTTTCCGGGGTGGATCGGTTGATACCATCTCCGTGTTTGATCGGTTGATTTTATTTGAATCGCAAATCGGTTGATGTTGCGTTAAGTCCTGTTTCGCCAACAGGCACCCTCGTTGTGGCTTTGATTCGTTCAGTAGTCGCAGTGATTGCATTGATTCTATTCCACCTGGTTCTATCCCCGTTACCTATTCAGAGGTCAATCAAAAAAATATATATATAAATAAATAAATGGGCAGATGGCATTTATGTTGCCCTCAGTGTGCAAATTTTCAGGTTTTATTCGAGTATTCAATCACTCCATACCTTGAACGTCTAAAAGCTGTTGCAATTATCCATTCAAGTCTGCAGATGATTGAATAGGGGCAGCTGTAACACCCCAAAATTTGCCCTCTCATTTTCATGCCATTTAGCATATCCTTTCATACAATGCATTGCATTTAGATCACAATTGCATCATAAACATACATGAATATACATCTCCATTTGAGCTTTCACAGGTTGCGACTGGCCTTTATTTTTTCATGCGGAACGTGCACAAGAATCTTAGAAGAAACCAAAAGTTCTCGGTTGATTCAAAGGAGTTTAAGCAGAATATCAGTTTTATGGTGCAGTTTGCAAAAGTTGTAACTTATGCTCGGAAACTCATTTTGGCTTGAAACTCAATATTTTAGACTATTTCGGTATTCTCTACAACTTTTGTGTTCGGCTCGGAGGCCAATTCATCAAGGAAAATGGCGGGAATTATTTGTTTTTGAAATTTCGGTTTCGATGATTAACTGTGCTAGCGGTATTCAAGAGTTCGTAACTTCTGATTGGATCAACATGTCTGAGAGATTCATATGCCAAAAGTTCCGTCTTGATATCCTTTCTAACTTTTGGGTTTTGGCCGAGAACTAATTCTTTGAAGAAGATCTCAGAATGTGCGAGTCTTTAGAGTCGACATAGTGAAAAACAGTGCTGAACCGGTGAGTTTTGAACACTAAAAAATTCATAACTCTTGGATCGTTTATCGAATTGATGTCGTTTCGGTGCCTAAAATTCCGTTTAGATGTTATCTTCATTATGTGAATTCAGTTTTGGTTCGGTCCAAGCGGAAGGATCTCGAAAATGCGAATTACCAATAAGGTTCTTTGATGCACTGCATTGTCTGTCAGATTTTGTAAAATTCATAACTCGGTCAATTTTCATCGGATTGCACCCGTTCTTGAAGCGTTGGTTCAAAAAATTTATCCTCTTCAAGTTCAAAGACAAATGCGAGTTTGAACGGTGCTCCAAAGATTATCGTTTTGGTTTATTTCACAAAACTGAAGTGCTGAACCGAAGAAAAAGGCTGAAAGTGGTTTCACGAGAAAATTCATATCTCCCTCGTCTTTTGTCCGTTGAGCTTAGATTTTAACACCAGGTCACTGACTCATAGATCTACAACTTTGCTGACAAAGTCGAGTCGAGATTATGCTCCGAAGAGGTTGACCTCGTCACATTTTCGAGTAGCGGACACCAAATAAGCCGAAAAAACAACTTATTCAGTGACGTCTTGCAGCTTAAACGTATCGATCGCACTCGATTTTGATCGTATGACGTTCGTTATTTTTGCATTGCAACCGTAATTCAGAGGCGGACGATGTTGTGGAAGGTTTAGAGTCGAAATTTCTTGCCGAAGATATTGTTATTTTCACTTAAGCCGAAATTCTACCTTTTGCCTTTCATTTCACACTCCACTATATATTCTTTTGACCCACAATTTGTCTCATAACTTCAATCATAATTTACAAACACCAAAAAACTCTCACAAACTCTCTCTAAAGGATCAAAGTTCATTCTCACAATTCTTTCTCAAGAACACAACAACAACTTCATCAAGAACTCAAGAACACAACAATTCCGATCAAGCTTCCGGTAGCCGAGCCGCCACGAACCACCACCTCCGGTCAACTTCACCACCGTAAGACCACCATCTTCCGCCACCGGCAGCCGCGCGGCCTCTCCTCCTCTCCTCCGTTCATGATCGCGTCTCACTTCCTTCGGATTCGCAATTTCTTCGTCGATTCTTCATTCGGTAAGCTTCTTAAACTTTAATTCATGAATAATTGTTGAATTGTTTCTTGAATTGAATTTTGAAGTTGAATTAATCTTGTAGAGATTATGTGCATTGATTCATGATTTGACTATTGATTGATTCTTGATTAATTTATCCTAATAATTGTTGTGGTGCATGATTGAAAAGGTTTGGTAAAGTTGACATAGAATAATCGGTGAATGTTAGGTGTTTGACAAAATTCCTAAGAGAGCTAATTATTATGACTTGATATTGATTGAAGTGCTTGACTTTTAAATTCATGTTTGTTTCAATGTGCAAATTTGAAATAGGATAGGTTGAGGCTTAATTGTTGATGTTGTTCATGTGTCGCGTGTCGAGAATATGTTTTGGTCATAACTTCCTAACCGTAGCGCGTTTTCGCAAATGTTAATAGTGTAAATTGACTTTGTTGATTATTCCAGAGCCATTGGTGAACTTTTTAGTCGATTTCGGACAATTTTTTCCGACTATTTCACTACTGCCAGCCGACGAAATCGGCCAAAAAGTATCACTTCCGAGCGGAATTTTCAAAATCCGATTGCATATTTGAATCCGTTGGCACGTTTGCAAGTTACCATGCGATTTTCGTTCAATTCCGAGTCGGTGATTTTTGACGCGTTTTTCCGTTTCAAGGCTTTTTATGTTCGGTTTGGTGCGGTTTTGATGCATTGGTCTTGTTTTGACTTGTACTTATGTTTGTTGATCATTTTCCATTCATTGCATGTAAATTTGTTCGATTCCGGTTTGAGTTTGCATGTTGTTTATATTAGTGCATAAGTGCTGCCCCATTTTGAAACGTAAATTTCAATGCATGTCCATGACTCGTATATTCATATTTCTACTTGATTTGGAGTTGTGAGGCATAGGTGCAACTTCCGGTTGCACCTCTTTTTGGTTTCTAATGCATTTGTTGAGTTCATGCAAGGTTCTCGCAAAGATCTTAACGACGGTCGTTTGATTGGTATTCCACTTTATTTGTGGGATACCTTTGGATTCAAATGATATTTTGTGCCGTTGTTTTTGTTTCGATTATGGGGAATCTTCACAAAGCAATTATGGAAGATGAGCATTTATTTTGCTCATGGGAGATTACAAGGCTTGGCTTGAAGTTTTTTTGGATTTCTTTTATGTGAAAGAATCGACACTTCGACCAAGTAACTAATCTCGATTCTCTACTTTAATGCATCATTCTAGTTGTATGCGACTTAGGATCATATAACTTAAGGTGCATATTGAGCCCTCCCACCTGAGGCATTGGATTTATTTGTGATATATATTGATATGTGTCGATTTCGGAGTTTAGGGATTAGGTTACGGATTAGAGAATTCGATTCCTTTCACTTTCCCTTAAAATATGGTTTTTGCCCGTTTCGTCGCAATTATTAAAAATAGTTTTAGGTGTGATAAAATTCTGGAAAAATTCATGAGTGATCCTCATCCTCTTAATTAATTTGTCATATATTTTTGTTTCCAGATTTGGGTGGTTTCAATATTTTATTTGGATTTTAGATCATAAGTTGTCCCAAAAAGGAAGGTTTTGGCATAAGGGACCGAAATCGATTTTTCCCCATAGGTGTGAGACCTATTTTTTGTGTATGATTAATTACTGTAATTTGTGACATTTTGATGCTCCTTAGGCATTTTTTTCATAATTTTAGATGCCCTTTTTGATCCACTTTGTGGAGTCGTTTTTTGGGTGATCATTCATTGCTACCTTGCTAGTCAAGTAATTGTTTTGGCATTTTGGTGCATAATTTTAAGGAATCCTTTTAGACCATGTAAGATAATGACTATGTTATTCCATGGATTTAATTTCATAATTTTTTAAGGCTTTTTGCTATTTTTCCATGTCACCTAGATCCTAGGTTGATTCATGTGTCTATTTGCTCCATAACTTAAATGATAAGAATGCATTCATGCCATTTTCTTGAAGGGATTTTTGGTAGATTTTAGGATTTGATTATAGGTCATTTGTATGCCTTTAATTCCAGTCATAGGTCATTTTTTGAACCATACTCATTTGGTTTGTTTTGGTGCTTTAAAGTGCATACTTATGTGAATTAACTTTAACCTAAACTAGATTCTCTTCTCCTCTAAATAATAACTTGAATTATGTGGAAATCATTAATGCCTATTCATGCATTCTAATTGCATCTCATACCTTGTATGTTACTTAACCATAATCATTTCATGCATATTCACATGCCATTTTTCCTTAACTTTCATCATGTGTGATCTTATGCGATTTTTGCTCGTTTCTTCTCATATCTTCTTCTCATTGCTCCATATGCCTAATCCATTGCATCCATGATTGTATATTCATTCATCCATCTTCATAAGCATTCATTACTGACTTTTATGTTCATTTTATGCATTAATCCATTTTTGTAAGCCATATGCATTCATATTTCATCCATGAGTCCTAATTTGCATTTATGTGAACTTAGGTGAACTTTTTGTACATAGTTTGACATAGTTTGATCTTGTGAGATATCCTAGCATACTTAGGGACCTATATCATGTAGCTACTTACTTTAGAAGTCATGTAACCTTTAGGTACATTCACCTTTAGACTTAGGTCTTATTTTGAACCCTAGTTCTATTCTAGGACGTTTATGGTACTTAATCGCTTTTATGTTTTGATTTTACTTTCAATATGCATTGTCATGCTAACTTTTGTTTTGTAGGGGGGAAGATTGAGGTAAGCATTACTTCATTCCTATCTCTTATGCATTTTAATTGTGTTTGCCTTAGCACTTTGTGCTTTGCTTTTAGGCTTTCCCTTTCTTTAGAAACAACTTAACTTCCTTAGGAAGTAAGTTAGTTTCTAAGCTCTCTTTTCTTCCTTTCCTTTTCTTTCTTAGGATTAGAATACCTCATTAACCATAGGATCTCCCTTGTAAATAAATCAATAAAAATTAGGGTGTGTCTTAGTTCCCATTAGATTTTTCCTTTTCCAACTTGAGTCATTCTTTCTCATCTCATAAAGAAAAGCAATAAAACACTTAATAAAAACCGAACAATCTTGTACGACACGAGACTTTGTTGCGGAGTGTTTATACGCGTCCTGTTTCGGGGCGAGGTGTAAATACTTCCCGCAATGGATAGGTCTTAGTACAAGACAGTTCACAAACAAATTCAAAACACTTCTCATAAAAGACAAAAACAAATAACAAGCGACTATCCTGCGGGAACTTCTTTTCTCATCTCATTCACTCACAACGCGAACTTGCGACGACTTGTCTTTCATGCAAGACGGTAAACGCACTCGTACCAGACGAGCCTGCAACACCTGAGCATAGACATACGCAGTTCCAGCATAAAAAACACAAACAAATAGTTCCCGCCTAGGTTAGGCGAACTACGTCGACTCTGATCCTCATTATCCCGATGAGGTACGTAGGCAGCGGGGTAGGGCCCGTTCGAGCACATTCTTTATTTTCCCTACATTTCCCCCTTTCTTTCCATTTTCTTATTCATTTCTCATTCTCATTCCAGTTAGCGGTTTTGTTCAGCAGCAGTTATATTTTTCTCACCCTTTAAAACAAAACAAGCAAGTGTGGATCCCGTCGGGTACGACGGACGATCTGGAGTGCTAATACCTTCCCAGGTCGTAACCGACTCCCGAACTCAGATCTTTGGTTTGCAAGACCTTGTCCTTTCCTTCTTCCTCAGGTTTGTGCAACATTACCTTTCCCGTTCCATTCGGGATAAAAATGTCTGGCTGGCGACTCTAACCTTTCCGCGCCACTTTCGCGTTTGTACTAGGATGAAAATCCCGGGAGCGACAAAATCGATTAAAGAATGTCCTATGAGTCTCATGGAGTCATCAATTGGTCTTTAAATTACTTCTTCATAAAGTTCCCAATTTCAAGTTTATGAACCCTAAAACCCTAACAATGGCGAATTGACATACCTGCACAACAATACAATTAACCAGCCCATAAACATCATAAACAACATCATAAACAATAATGCATAATCAAATTGGGGTTAGAATTCATATAGAATCGAAATCTAAAACCACAAAATACAAGAAAATATGAGATCGGTTTGTATGAATTCGTGATGTTTTGATGATGCTGAAGATGGATACATGTTCTAAGAGTCCTCAGGAATGCATTGGAACCTTTAAAATCCTTTGAAATTGGCTGCAAGTAAGAAACCGAATTTGATTTTTTTCTTCAAAACTTGAAGTTTGATGATGGCTTTTTTTCTCAATTTTTCATCCCATTGTTCTTGTGTTCTCCATATGACTTTATAGTGAATCTTCTTAGGGTAAAAGAATGGGCCTTGGGTGAGTTTTGAGGATTACTTGAATGTGAAGAAATCCAATTATCATAAATGTAAAAAAAAATCAAATATCATCATGTTATATTGGTCTTGCACGATTTTGAATGTTATCAATCACTTTGAATGATCAATATTTGATCCAAGAATGAATTTTGAATCAAATCTTTGATTATTTATAATTATTTATAGTCCTTGGGTCGTGAATGGGCTTATTTTCAAGTTTGGATTGAAATGTTATAGGCCCATTTGGAAAAAGTTGGAGTTATGACTCTTTTTTCTTTATGCACCTCTTGGAACTTTCCCAACATTGGCAATGCACAACTTCCTCAATTTTGATCCCATGAAGGTGTTCTAGGAATTTTTAGAAAGCTTAGAGTGCCCTCTGATCAACCCTTTTGGTCCCATGTCCATATAATTTACCATTTTTAAATTATGAGTTTTGGAAAAAGTTGACTTTTTATTGACTTTCAAAAAGACCTATAATGTTTTTGCTCATATCTTTCAAATGAAGCATTTTTGGACTTGGCTTGTGATACACAAAGTTGTAGAGAATTGGATTTCCTTCAAAATGAGCTTTGGATGGGAAATTTTTAATGATGTATGTGAAAGTTATGGATGGTCAAAGTTTAGTTGACTTTTCCAACACAAAACCCTAATTTAGTAACTCCTGGTTTCTGATGATTCTGAGGTTTCCTTGATGAATCATGATCAAACCTTAATAAAATGATGAATTTTACCTCATAAACTTTATGTTGACCAAAAATCTTGAAGTTTGACTTTAGGTTGACCACAGTTGACTTGTTGACCAAGTTACTTGATTTTTAGGTATTTGAGCATCTGACTGGCCAAACTTGCTGGGAAAGCTTTGAAACTTGTCATGGGGATTCTTTACGGTATGTGGGATGTTATGAAGTCCACTTGAGGGTTTGGAAGTCCATTTTTCTTGGGGAAACTCAAAACCCTAGTTCTAAGATCTATTGTTCAGGAGGAGGTTTTGTCTAGTGAAACCTTCAATTCCTTTGACCAATTGAGAATCTTGTGCCTATTGATAGACTTCTTGAGACACATTATTTTGAAGATGAGAGGTCAAATTTTGGGGTACAACTGTTGCCCCTGTTCAATTTTCTGAAACCTGAGGAGTTAGATTGGCATGTACGCCATTCGTGACTTGAAGGTTGAAGGGGATTGAACACAAGAGCTAACAAATTTGCACTCGCTGGTGCACAGAGTGATATTTTTGGTTAGTTATATTGCTTGAATGGTATTAGAGATATCATTCGGAGTATTCGTAGATGGGCTTATAGATGCCATCCAAAGTACCAGAAGGTATGAGTATCTGCATGTTATTACTGCACTAAGTATCAACACTAGATTTTCGTATAGATCGTCTCTGAACTGTCTCTGTAACATGACTGAGTTAAATATCAGAAATAGATCTTCATGTAGATCGTCTCTGAATTGTCTCTGGGGAAAAAGATATCATGCACTAAGTATCAGTACTAGATCTTCGTATAGATCGTCTCTGACCTGTCTCGAGAAAATATCTTGATTGAAGTGTCAGAAATAAACCTTTGAAAATATCCTGCACTAAGCATCAACACTAGATCTTCGTATAGATCGTCTCTGAATTTTCTCAGGGACAAAAATATATCTTATACTAAGTATCAGCATTAAATCTTCGTATAGATCGTCTCTGACCTGTCTCATGGATTTGGTAATGTTTATCTGACTGTAAGTTATCCTGAAAAAGAAAGATTAGTTAATGCAGGATTGCATGTCATGAAATATAAACAAAGATGTTGTGTGAATTATGGATGCCATGATATGATGTAGATGATGTATGTATGAATTATGTAGTTGAAACATATTGGTAGCTTCATGTAATAACTGCTAGCTAGGGAAAATAAATCTTGATTCGTTGCTGAGGAATATAAAGACTTCGTTCCCATATCGTTTTGGGATATCGTACTTAGGACCTTTCGTTTTCTGTTCGTCGTACTTCTTATTGAAGTATTAAATTCCTGAATACCCTGACTGAGGATAAAAGAGATGGGCATTCCCCTGGGAGGCTTATCCGACTAAGTGTCAATTCTTCGGAGGATATCATGCTTGAAAGAAATCTACTTGAAGATTTCATAGAGTTGGAAGTAAAAGAGGCTACTTGAAGTGTTTCGTTAGAATATATCCGTAAAGATTACTCTGTGGGGATGAACCGGCGAAGTTTTGTTGGATTCCTACCTCCGATCATCCTTAGTAAATGCTATTATTGTGTTTTATGCATTTCTGGTTAACATCAATCATATTCAAAAGCATATATACATTCAAACATAATCAACAGACGTTTTCGCTTAAGTAAAAAGGGAAAAGTAAACCTGAATTTGAAAAGAGATGAAAATCCTAATAAGAGGAATTCGTCGTAGAAAATTTTAACAAAAGTACAAAAACAAAGAAAAATAGCTATGTGTAAGTGACCCTATTGAGTTTCAACTCTGATATTGCCATTATCTTCAAGTATCTCATCCCTTGCTGTCGGAATAGAAACAATTGGACTGATATACACCTGTTTGAACTTGTTGAGGTTACATGGGTGATCCTAATGAGACATAGTAGTACGCTTTAATCCCTAACTTTTGCCTGGACTTTCCTTTCAGGTTTTTAGTCCACCGGGATACCCTTTTTTGCCCAAGCCTCCCTTTTGGGTTTTCGACTTGCCGGGTGTACAATTTTTTATCTATATATCCCTAATTTTACCCGAACCCTTTTGGTTCGCTGGGATGCCCTTATTTTTGCCTAGGTCGGTCAACCTAGCAGGTCTCTTTTTATGCGTAGTATTTTTTTACTATGTCTACGTTTACAGGTTGTGGGAAATCTTCACCATCCATAGTAGTAAGCATCATAGCACCTCCAGAAAATACCCTTTTGACTACAAATGGTCCTTCATATGTGGGAGTCCATTTGCCTCTAGGATCATCTTGTGGTAATATGATACACTTGATTACCAAATCTCCAGCCTGATATACTTGTTGCTTAACTTTATTATTAAAGGCTTTAATCATACGCTTCTGATACATCTGACCATGACAAACAGCTGCAAGCCTCTTTTCGTCAATCAAGTTTATCTGGTCGAGTCGAGTCTAAATCCATTCATCCTTATCTAAGTATACATCCTTCATAATTCTCAATGAAAGGATCTATAATTTGTTTTGTTCATCAACAACAATAATATCTGCATAAATTCGCATCATCCAGAACATCAACAACAATATTTCATCAGAATTTCACCAAGAATATATCATCATAATCACAAATTCGCAACAAACATCATATATTCACAAATTATTCACAAGCATCATAAATATCAGAAAATTCCTACGAGGGAAGGAAACCCTCACTATCCATCATGTTAAACCACCTGAATTTAAATTTGTTCTCCCCCCTTACCTCGAACTCATACAAAAATCCTGCGAATTTCTTCAAGAAGTGGGTGCCCTAGGTTGATTTCCTCTTCCTAGCCTCTTGGTTCTTTCACAACAACTTTTTACGATCAATTGTTTTACTAATTCACCTTTAACCATCACTTAATATTTTACTAAATCGTCCCTTATTCCAAATAATAATAATATTAATTTTAATTACTAATATTACTAATATTGTTTTAAGAAGACAATAATAATAATAATAATAATAATAATAATAAAATAGTTAATTAAATGGTCTTAACATTATTATTCGCGCACTCGCTATTACTAAGCGCACCCGATTCTACCCGTCCCACTAGGACACAACAACAAAACGACAGATATATGCCTTAAACAAGGCCAACACAACACCAAAAATACCCGACGATTAAATATTAAATATGGGGTGTTAGAGTAGTCATCATCGGCTGAAGAGTAGCAAATGCAACAGTCTCAGGAGGAGGAGGATGATACCTAGCAGGAACAAAATTAGTCGGCATACCCCACGGTGTGCTAGAAGGCAAGCGGTAAAACGGAGAAATAACAGTTTCAGCAGGGATTGATGCAGTGACGATCTCAGAAATCATTGTATGCTATATCGGAGAATCATGAGGAGGGGTGGATAAACTTAATCCTTTTCAAGCTGTCTTTCAGAGATAAAACTTCCTCACGCATCTCGCAGTTCTCTTTTTGTAAGGCTTCCAATATCTTTCTTCGATTATCTCGAGTATCGATCTGGTGAGTCAGCTTGAAAGGAGAACTGAATGAAGACCAAGAAACAAATTAAGATCCCTGGAAAACTCTCAGGAAGCAAGACCAATGCAAGCATGATGCATGGTATGCATATGCAAATGCAAAGATTTCAAGGGACTATAAGATAAATTGCAATACTTATAAAAGAAACACTTTTTTGAAGTACTAAAAATTCATTCTCATTAATATAAAAGTAAGGATTATAAGTGAAATTCAAGTTTCAATAATCCTAATACATGAGAAAAAAGTAAACTAGGCATATGGGATCACATCTGAAGAAACTCTGAATCCCGGCTGGTACTTCATGCGAATCCTCTTAATATTTTGTATTGATTCTCCATTTCTTCCTTATCCCTCACCAACTGGTCCACAATGGACTTCCAAGCACCGAATGTAGGAGGAATGGTAGATGAATTACTAGAGAAAATAAATCCTCCTTTGTCCTTTTCATGACACGTCGCTTAAGTAACTCAATAAGATCATCTTTCTCCTTCAGTTGTTTTTGCATAGTCGTCTTCTCAAGTAGCCAAGCTTCTTTCTCTTTCTTCATCTTGTCCAGCTCTTCTTGAAGAGCAACCTTTTCATCAACAGGCGGAAGAAAAACAGATAATGGCAATATAGGAAACAAAGGCTCCTCAGGTGGATAAGGCATCTTGAGCTTGGAAGCCCTAGATCGAACCCACTGGATGTAACACTCGGAGGGAGCAATAGCATTATCATCGACAATACCATCTAAGTTGGGAAACAAGACAATATCATAGATAAGCAAAGCAAGAATAGCCTCGAATGCATCCTTATGAACCAAAGTAAGAGAAGTAAACACTTTCCCAATTAAGAACTTGGCATTAATACCACGAACATTCCCTTTTGGAAGAAACTTCCCACTAAGACCAGACTCCTTAAGAAAAAGAGCTTTGGCGATGACCTTGGTTGTAAGCTCTTTTTCTAAACCACTGAAAAGAAACTCTCTATCCAAAATAGGCAAACCCCTCCAATGAGATTACTCCTACAAAGTCGGCACAAGCTGATAATCAGGAAAGGTGAAGCAATGATGCAGTGGAACATAGAACTAAACCAAGGTAGGGAGAATCCCCTCTGGTATATCGGTATCCAAGATGAACAAAAGCCTTCCATAACATTTTAGGACTTTTGAAATTGTACTTTCTTGTATTCCTCCTTTCAACATTCATTACCATAGACATCTGAAATTTTGGAAAACGTATCTATAAGTCCCTTGAAATCTATGAGAACAATGCTCATGTATGCATGAGTGCATGTATGCAACAACCACAAATAAGATCATATAAAGCACAAGGGTTTAGGTTCGAGTCATGAGCATGAAGTCAAGGGTATATAACACCAACCCACACAAGTATGTACTAAGGTTTTGTCTTCAATGTACCTGCAGAAAACCAAAAGGGTACTAACATAGGTGCCCAGAGTTAGCAGCCGTCCTTCGGATATCATCGGTAAGTTGGACTACTCCCCAACCGATAATTTCCTCAAGAGGACCTCGTCCGAGTGTAGTATTGCGTGACAACCACCTCAGGTTTACACTTGGATAACTTCCGCACTATGTTCCTAAATTGGCTTGGATGGGTTAAGGGTTCTATGGTCCTCAGTATGATCAGCTCAAGGTCGGAAGCAATGCCATGATACAAATACTCATCATGTCATTAGTAATTCGAGAGAGTCTAACCGAGTGGAGATTATTGACTTGATATCGCTTTGGACTACTCTGCATCGTATCACTTCGAATATCATCATCCTATCATAAGTTCACTCAGATCCGGGTATGGAATCTATCTCACTCATAGAGGATCACCAAAACCGGAATAGACAATAACAAACAAATAAAACCAAAGCATTAAATAAATCAAAGTAGGGCGAATCCACTTAGGGTCTACTCCCCAGCAGAGTCGCCACTTTTCTATAGCGGTAAAATCCTTAGTGTAAGTTATTAGTTAACTTAACTCAAAGTAAACAGAGTCGCCACCGCGCTTTTATTTTATTCCAAGTGGAAAAGGAAAAAAAGCGAATACATCCTAATGAATCTAAAATCAAAAAGCTAAAGAAACAAACAGAGAACCAGGTAAGGGGATAGGTAATAAAATGGGAAAGTTTTACTCATCCAAAATGTCTGTGATACTCCACTTGGAACCCTTTGAAATATTTATTGCTTTTGGTTTGAAAATGTTTGTAAAAGAGAGTGGAGGGATGGGAGAAGAATTAATTTTTTAATATTTTTGTGTTTGGAGAGGTTTACCACCTCATGCCTACGTACCCACAAAGTACAATGCGAGAGCAAAACCCCGTAGTTCATGGTACAAATAGTGAAAAATTAGTGTGTTGGATTGATTTTAAAATTTAAAGATAAGTCGTCATTATTTAGTGAATAATTCCGCTAGAAAGAATGAATCATATCTAAATATGTAAAGAAAAGGTTAAAAGGAAAAGTGCACAAAGGCACAAAAATATTTGATGAGTTTTGTATTTTTTTATAGTCTTTTTGAAAAATGTTTTAATATACTTATATGGTTTAACATTTATTAAGAAAATAAAATAAAAGATAAAAATCGCTTGACCTAAGTCAAGGTTTGATTATGAAAGCGATTTCAAGTTTGAAAACAAAGAAGTTTTTGAAAAAGGGAGAAGTTTTGAAAATTTAAGAAGGGGAAGAGATGAAAAGACTATCCTAAGAAAGAAAATAAAAGAGATAAAGGAGGAAAGATCTAACCAAACTTGATAATGATTCCAATTTATGATCATAAGAGTTTCATCCTTATAAGCTAGCAAGTGGCCAAATAAAAGCAAAGCTACATGAAGATCAAAGCAAAGGGAAGGTGTCCTAGAATCTAAGTCCAAAACTCCAATTCCAGTGCAAAGGATAGTAATCAATAGTCCAAGATAGAAGCAATTAAGTTTTGTAGAGGTTTAATCCTTTATTAATATTTTTGTTTCCAAATGGACAAAAGAAAAATCAACACAACAATAATAAGAAGAATATAAACATGATAATGGATGATAAAGCAATATAAAGCATAATAAAAATAAAGGCAATAAAAGTGCAAGAAATTAAAATGTTAGTATAGTAATAGTAATAATAATATACATAATAGTGGTATGGTGAAATTAATCATCCACAACCAAAAGAGTAACAAAGGTACTTAGTACCAAAAGATCGAAAAGGCAACCGATTCCACTTAGTATCTTATACTATAGTGATTAATCAAGGCGATTAGAATCAAATTCAATGAAATTTGAAAGAATATTGGGAGACCCAAAGCAACTATGCATCAAACTTCATAAGTCTTGGATCTTAACGCAAAAAGATCACTTTGGGATTACGCGACCAACACGAGGTCCGGTCCACGAAAGTGCAAGTATCCAATTAGATTTTTATTCCGAATTAGGGGCACATTTAGGTCTATGTTAAGAAATCTCCAAGTAATTTACGAAGTAATTACTCTACAAATAAGGTTGGCCAACACCAATTAAGGTGAACGATGTATGTGCTAATGCATGCGAGATAAACGATATGTAAATCTTCATCTGAAAGCAATACCATACGAAAATAAATATGAATACCAAATTGAGTTTCATTTATGGTATTCTTTCATCTTTAAGTTCACTCACTCATTTTGGTGGATTCAAGTTTGAAAATATCTCACTAATGCAAAGTACCTAAAGTGAATTAAATAATTCACTTAAAGGTAGAATTGGACTAATGAATATTAACCACTTTAATCTACACCCAAAGTCTATTGAAATTAAAGAGAAGTCAGTACCAATAACGTCTCCCAAGGTAAAAATAAGAATGAGGAAGAAGAAGAAGCAAGAAGAATAAAAAACAAGCCAAAACTAGCTTATGAAACAATGTTAATCGGTTAACATAAATGGTTAATCGGTTAACACAACAAATTTTCAAATTCTGGCGCAAAATAACACTGGTTAACCGGTTAACCATTTTATACTAAAAATAGTTAACCGGTTAACACTGAAGCAATAGCAGAAAAATTGCCAAAACTCAGCATGATCCTCTTTCAAAAACACTTCAAAAAAACCACATGATCATGAACTGAATTGGCACAAATTTTAAAGTTAAAAACCAGTAAAATCCATGCAATCAAACAATAATTTATGATCCATAGGATCAACAACCAAAGTAACCAAAGATCTACATTTTGAATGTTGATGATGAAGGTAAAACTATGGAAGAAGATTAATTACCAAGAGAACTCTTCAAATTGATCCAATTTCAAGCTTGATCTACTGAAATTGATGGGAAAAAAAAGAATAGGATGAAGGTTTTGCTCAAAGTTGTTCAAGAATTCAAAGTGAATTCTTGATAACTTTTAAAAAGAGGGAAAAGTGAGCTTTGGTGATTTTGGGGTTTTGGAAGGATATTTTGCAAGAGATTTGTTGGCTATCAAAAGCTTGAGAATTGAATGAGAAATGGCCTCTATTTAAAGAATTTAGGTATGGGAATTTGGTGGAATGGAGTTTGCTTTGTAAATTCAAAATTAGCTTTGGAAATTCAAATTTGGTGGGAAATGTAAAAGAGTGGTGATTAGAGAGGGTTTGTGGTGAGAAATGATTAAAGTGATGTAGAGAATTAAGAGGAAAATGGATCTAGAATATTCTAATGAGATCAATGGCTAAGATGTGCTAAAATTTTGAACAAAAATTCAAATTTTGCACTGGTTAATCGGTTAACACATTTGGTTAACCGGTTAACCAGGTCAAATTTTGAATAATTTGTTTAATTTTGATTGCTTGATTGTTTCGGTCCGATTCTTTTGCGCATCGAAGAATGCATGAAAATAAACACATGAACCTTAGAATTACTTGAATAAATCCATTAAATCAGGAAATCCTTTATCAAATAAATTTGAATTATTTACGGATCAACTTCGACTTTTATTGGTGAATTCATTCGAGCCGCGAGATTGTTATTTTTGGCATTTTTGACCTGAAAAATGATTAACAAAAGAAAACAACAAATATTTTTGGATATTTATTAGTGGTTAGTAAACATAAAAAAATAAGAGTAAATGGTGATCCCCTGTGAGGCATAAACCTTCACCCGAGAAAAACCGAGAAACTAGTATGATCTTGTTTGAATTGCAAGATGCATATGAACAATGCGAAGAAATATTAGGGAAAAAATTAGGGTGCTACACATGAGAGCGACATCAATAACATCATCAAATAAAATATTCATCGGTTGAGCCCTAGGGTGGGAAGCAGAGTCATCTTCCTTTGGAGAAGAGTTCTTTGAGGGAGACCCATCATGATGTTGAGACATTTTGAACACATTAATATTTGAGGGAGTATGTGCAAGGAGGTTCTTTTGGAGAAAATGGAAGATGAAAAAGTTGTTGGAAGAAACCAGATTTCCAGGGTAGCGTGTGAGAATGAAACTAAAGATATTCTGAAATGATTGCACTTGATATGAGAACTTAATTTGTTGAACAATTATGGAAAATAAGAGGATATTCTTACTAAATATTAATTGACATTTTAAATCTTGAAAATATAACAAGTCTTTAAAGATGTTCCCACATGAAGTTAATTTCTATAAGACTTTATGGATGCAAACACAATTTACCTTTCAAATTTCCAAACTGATTAGCATCAGTGCCCTAGTGAAAAAGTCAGTCAGCTGCATCTCAGTGGCTATGTGTTCTAGGGAAACAATTGTATCTTTAACAAGTTATCTTATGAAATATTGATGAATACCAATGTGTTTGATTATGTTTTGTTGAATAGCATTCAGGTTGTCACAATATAATGTCATGACATCTTGTATGACATTGTATTCAGTCAACATTTGTTTCCTCCACACCATTTTAGAGTAATTGCTTCCTGCTTCATCAGTAGAAAAAGATACACAACTTTGCTTCTTACTAAACCATGATCTGAGATTGTTCTCCATAAATAAGCACCATCCTAATGTGTTCTTCCTATCATCGGTACTTTCATCCTAACAACAATATTTAGAAAATACAGAGTCATATTCATGAGTATATTGTATTCCATAATCACAAGTTCCACTAACATACTTCAGAGTCCTCTTCATTTGATTGATATGACTCATCTTAGGTTCAGCTTGGTGTCTATCCCAAATACCTACAACAACTGCAATGTCATTTATGCTTGCTGTGAGATAAAGAAAGCTTCCTATCATACTTTTATAGAGGCTTAGATTCATTTTAACACCCTTTTCATCTTTAGACAACTTCAGATGAGTAGGAGCAGGTGTCATCTTGTTCCTTGTATTGTTTATTCCACACTTCTTAACATTGTTCTTGTCATATTTACTCCAAGAAAGAACTATAGAATCTTCCATCTGGTTGACTTATAGTTCAAGGTAGTAAGTTAACTTTTCAATAAGGCCCATCTTACATTCCGACTGCATTTGTTTAACAACATGTCGAACCATCTTATCTGACATACCACCAAACACAATATCATCCATATAAATCTGGGCAATCATGATTTTTCCTCCTTCATCTTTGACAAAATAAGTCTTATTTATACCTCATTTCCTGCATCCATGATCAATATGGAACTCTGTTAATCTTTCACACCAAGTTCTAGAAGCTTGCTTCAAGTCATAAGGTTATTTCCTCAACTTGTACACATGATTATGAAGGTTTGGCTTAATGAACCCTTTAGGTTGTTCCACATACACCTTCTTATTCAAGTAACCATTAAAGAAGGTACTTTTTCCATCCATCTAAAACTCCAAGATGTAAGTCACTCCCAACAACAATTTGATGGATTCTATACAAGCTTTTTCATCAGACTTATTCTTGTACACCCATTTTGTTTCAATGACTTTGGTTCCTTCAAGTCTTGGAACTAGATCTCATACTTCATTCCTCTTGAATTTTCCAATCTCTTCTTGCATAACATTGATCCAAAACTCATCCGTAGAGGCTTCTGTAACATTCTTGGGCTCTATCCTTGACACCAAGCAATAACTTGATATGACTTCCCTTGCTCTAGTTTCTTTAGGATGATTCTTCTGAATTCTGATAGGGGATCCTTTGTTAACTTGATCAAATTCAGTTTCTACATTTATGGTTTCAAGTTTAGTATTTATGTCTGAGATTTCATTAGGGATATCATTCAAGAATGTTCCAACATCTTCTAGGACATCAGCCTTTTTAACAACAGTATGTATGGATTCTATCATAGCTTTAGTTCAGGAGTTGAAGACTATATAAGCTCTGCTATATTTCGAATAGCCCAGAGATATTCCTTCTTCAATCTTTTGTTTTGAAATTACTCTGACATATTCCATGGATATGATTCTTTTTATTTCTTGTATATGTCCTAGTTTTTGGTTCCACAACTTAACCTCATCTTCTTTGGCTGGAGCACATATGGTGGAATAACTAGAATCTTGAGATACCCATAAGTAACAAATGTATTTTGACCCGACTCCCTTCATAACAACTTCATTATTTTCATTTGTGACTAAGCATTCAGATTTGGTGAAGTTGACATTGAATCCTTGATCACATAATTGACTGATGCTAATTAGGTTGGTAGTTAGTCCTTTGACAAGTAAAACATCATCAAGATGTGGGACTCCAGAGCACTCCAGGATCCCAACCCCTTTGATTTCACCTTTGCCTCCATCCCCAAAAGTCACATAACTAGTACAGTAAGGTTTGATGTCAACAAATAGATTTTTAATACGTGTCATGTGTCTGGAGAATCCATTATCAAAGTACCAATCTTCTTTAGCTGAGATTCTGAGAGAAGTACGATCTATCAAACTTGTAGTAGCATCCTTAGGCACCCATTGTTGTCACTTGATAGAAATGCTTTGATTAGGTCTAGGATGAGGAGAAGGCTTAGGGTATCCATACAACTTGAAACAAAAAGGTTTTATATGTCCAAACTTTCCATAATAATGGCATCTCTGTCTATTGGATTTCCCTCTTATGTGGTTAAATTAACCTCTACCATGATGTTGAGACACATGATTCGATATCTTTGTTTCACAATGGCTGCTGTCTGAAGAAGGTTTCTTTTCAGTATTAAATCCAAGGCCAGTCATGTTTCCTACTATCTTTCCAATCTGAAGAATCTTTTATAATGTGTCAGATCCACTATTCAGCATTCTGACAGACTTGGACATTTGATCAAGTTTAGAATTCAGCATGACAACTTCATTCTTTAGATTGAAAATAATTTCTAGATATTCTTCCTTTTCATCCTCCAATTGGATTATGAGTTTCTCCTGCTTCTCTCCTTGTTAACAGACTTCTTCACTTCTAAGACACAGCTTTCTGTAGGAATCTACCAGTTCTTCAAAGGATAATTCATCATCACTAGAATCTTCATAAGAGACCAATCTCCTTGTTATAGAAGTAACACTTTTAGAAGATTCTTCTTCAAGTTCAATTTCAGAGTTCTCATCATACAATGAAACAGTTAGACCCTTATTTTTCTTCTTGAGGTAAGTAGGACATTCAGCTCTAATGTGACCAAATCCTTCACTTGTTGATGTCAGATGAGTTGTTCTTCAGACCTAGTTCTTCAACCATCGTCATTAGACTTGTTGATGTCAGATGAGTTGTTCTTGACATTACTTCTTGACCTCATGTCCATTCTCTTTATAACTTTTTTAAACTGTCTTAGAAGCATCATTACAGCATTAGATAGTCCTTCATCAATATATAGATCATATTCCTCCTCTCCATCTTCAGTATTGGACACAAAGGCTATGCTTTTGGATTTCTTTTCAGATCTGTCACTGATCCCCAATTCAAATGTTTGAAGAGATCCAATAAGTTCATACATTCTCATATTGCTTATATCTTGAGCTTCTTTCTATAGCAGTAACTTTCATATCAAACTTCTTGGGAAGAGTCCTGAGAATTTTTCTAACAAGTTTTTCTTCAGACATATTTTCACCTAGAGCACTTGAGGAATTGGTTATCTCAAGAATATTCATCTGAAAATCATGTATGCTTTCATCATATTTCATCCTTAGGTTTTCAAACTTGGTAGTAAGCAATTGAAGTCTTGACATCTTCACCTTGGAATTACCTTCATGAGCAGTTTTAAGAGTATCCCAAACATCTTTAGCAATCTCACAATTATTCACTAATCTGAATATATTTTTGTCAATTCTATTGAATAAAACATTCAAAGCTTTGGAATTTCCAAGAGCCAATTCATCCTCATCCTTGGTCTATTCTTCCTCAAGTTTCAAATCATCAGTAGTTTTTCCATCCTTCCCAACTAAGACAGGATGTCCCCATCCTTTTATAACAACTTTCCAAGCCTTATTATCCAAAGATTTCAAGAAGGCCACCATACGGGGTTCTAATAATCATAATTAGTACCATCCAGAATAGGAGGTCCATTCATAAATCCTCCTTCCTTGTCCATACTACCAGAAAGTAATGTCCTTAAATCTCACCCAGAACTACAGTAGGATGCCCATTCTCATACCAATTGAAATTTTGGTATCAGATATGAGATGTCGAAGGAGATGTCACGACACTAATATCTGAACAATGATTAACATGTGAACAAGGTAAATAAAGCAGTAAACAATTGAAGATGACACAAGAAATTGTTAACCCAGTTCGGTGAAAACACGCCTACGTCTGGAGGCTACCAAGCCATGAAGGAAATCCACTAAATAGAATTAGTTCAAAGACTCTCAACAAACAACCTTCAGTTTATAGTCTTCTAACCTAATCTCTACCCGTGTAATTTCTATTTGAGACACACTTAGATAAGAGAGTCTACTCCCCCCTCAATCACAACAGTGATAAGAACACAAATTACAAAAAAGAGAAGAACATTCTTTAAATACAAAAATCTTGATCTTGCTTAAAAGCTTCAATCAAGAACAATACACTCTTGTTTAAAAGCTTAGAGTGGACATATTAGAACTCAATAACATCAGTCCAAGTCAATCATCAATGTGATGATTGATTGGCTCAAAAGAAACACACAAAAGACTAAACCCTAACACAATGCACACATATTCAAAATATTTTGTCTAACTTCGGATTAGGGTTCCTGCATCTCTTAAATAAACTTCATAAAGCATGGGCTTGGGCCTTCTAACCCAATCATATTAGACCTAATTAATCTTGATATTCCATAATCAAATGCACTAAAATAGCAACAACTGAACTTCCTTAATAAACAGAACAATCATGAATAAAAATATTCACCAATAAATGCGTCAACAATCACTCATCCAAGTCACACAAACGATTTCTTAAAACACACAAAAGACAAAGCACAATTTTCTGAACTAAGTGTTCAAAAAAACATTCCATCACATCAGTCTTGACATCATGAGTAAAACCTGTAACGACTGAGAAAAACACATGCAGACTATAAGACTCACATGTTAAGACATCAGGAATGGCATCAATTTGTAGCCACAAGTTTTAGCAAAATTACTGCCAATTTATAGAACCTACAAAGGGAATATGGACTTTGGACATCATGAGACACTGCACATCATCAGATCCTGAACCAAAGTTAGAATATGAAGAAGTGTTAAACTTATACGCAACTCTAAATATCCTAGTTGATGCTTCTGAAGTAAACAATCCAAAATTACTCTGATAAATTCAAGCATCTATTCATTAGACTCTGAAGTCTAATTATCAAGGCTTTGAACTCTAATCAAGCTTCAAATCGCACTTATATGAAGTCAATGATTTAGAGTAAATAATTGAAGGAATATTCTAGAAGATAGTACAATTTGAACAGAGAAATAAAAAAGGCAGATGCACTGATATTTCCAAGGATTGTACTACCAACGACTATCAAATAGTTTCTATCCACTATCCATGATTTACGACATAACATCCTACCTCTATTATAGTTGTCGAATTAAAGAAGTTTCCAATTCTATCCTCCAACGGTATTATTCATCATATATATTATATATAAAAGGGATAAACAGCTTTGGAGTAGCTATTTTTCATTCCCATTTTACCCTTTAAAATACATTTATTTATTTTTAAAATTTAAAATGATAATTACAAAAGATGCATTTTTTTTCAAAAATATAACTGCAAAGTTGATGGATCAATGGTTTTGGGTTGGTCTATTTTAGTTCCATATTTGCCCTTTAACTACTCCTTTAAAACCACCCACATACCAATGGTCTCAATCTCAATTTAAAACTTCTCCAATTTTCTATCATCCTGATCGTTAACTCTCTCTCTCTCTCTCTCTCTCTCTCTCTCTCTCTCTCTTCAACTTGTAATTTCTCTCTTTTTTTCCCTCTCTCACAAATTTTGTTAATTCCAGTAAATTCCTCTGTCACATACAATTTATATATTTTAATGGTTGAAGATGTTACATTAAAATCATCAAATTCCTTTTAAATTATCTTCCTTTCCACTATTTAACCTTTGAATTATGTGTATGTGTGTTTGTGAATTATGATTACCAATATCTTTATGGGTAGATGTCATAGTACAATCAACAAAAAAGCTTAATGAAAAGTAGGAATTTTTTGCAGCTGTTTCACCCCAAAATTTTCCCTCACCTAGACAATACATTGTGTACTAAGGTGTCCCAAGAGGTTCACAAGGTTCACAATTAGTCAGAAAGTTTGACATTTCCCTCAGACAAAGCATCCTCCTAAGCAATGCACCCTAAACTAGGGTTTTGAGTTTCATCAGGCTAAATGGACTTCCAAGGCTTCAAGTGAGCTTAATAGCATCCTATATGTCTTCAAAAATCCCTATGTCAAGTTTCAAGGCTTTCCCAAAAAGTTTGCTCAGTCAGATGATCAGATATGCAAAAATCAGTCAAAGCAGTTAAAAGGTCAAACTGAGGTCAACTGTGGTCAAACCAAAGTCAAACTTCATTATTTTTTGCCAACATCAAGTATATGAAGTAAAATTCACCATTTGATCAAGGGTTGATCATGATTCATCAAGGAGATTTCAGATCATCAAGAATCAGGAGTTTCTAAATTAGGGTTTTCACAGGAAAAGTCAACTGAAATTTGACCAGCCATAACTTTCACATGATTCATAAATTTTTTTCCATCCAAAGCTCATTTTGAAGGAAATTGAATTCTCTACAACTTTGTGTCTCACAAGCCAAGCCCAAAAATGCTTCATTTGGAAGGTATGAGCTAAGACATTATAGGTCATTTCAAAAGTCAACAAAAAGTCAACATCTTCCAAAGGGCATAATTTGAAAATAGTAAAAGATATGGATATGAGACCAAAGAGGTTAGTTATTGGACTCTCTAAGATTTATAAAATGTCCAAGAACACCTGCATAGCCTTAAAATTGAGGGATTTGTGCCCTTGCAAAGTTGGGAAATTTTTGAGAGGTTTATTGAGCAAATGGGGTCTTAGAACCAATTCTTTTCACATGGGCCTGCAATTTTATGAACCAATCTCTACCATGACATCATGCACGAATCAAATATCATTTATTCAGATTTTTATTAGTTTATTTTCTATTTATTTTGATTTTATACATTAAAAATCGTTTTAAATCAAAATAAAATATGAAAAACTCAATATTTGATATGATTCTCATTCTAGAAGCTCTTAAAGGATATTCAAAGCTGATTGGTATCATTTAAATTTGTGCTCAACCAAATTAGAAAGGTTTTATAAGATTTTTGAGGATATTTGAAAGTGGTGAAACTTCATGATCCAGCAACCATCAAAAGCCCACAAACCCACAAGTTTTTGACCTAATTTTGTTCACTATATATCCATAAGCATAAAGCATAGCAAAGAGACGAAATTCAGACCCTCCAAGAACACTATTTAACTTCAAATTTTCATACAAAAAGTCACATTCGAATTTCAATTTGCAGGCCATATCAAGAAGTTTTAAAGGTTGCAATACATTGCTGGATGATCATTGAACCTATTTACATCATTTGCATCATCAAAAACACCCTTGAATGCCCAAACTGAATTCACCTTTTAACTTAAAAATTGATTTTCGATTTTTCTTATACAAGCTATATAAATGAAATTTGATTGTATATTATTGTTTATGTTGATGTTTGCAATGATTCTGGTTGGTTTAATTTGAGTTTCAGTGCAGGATTGAGGGTACACCATTATTAGGGTTTCGAAGGTTCAAAATCAGGAACCCTAGCTACGAGTGATTTCATTTGAAATTGAGACCTGAATTGGACTTAGAGGACATGTATTGATTAATTTGAACCCTTAGAATGAATTTATATTGTGTATGCTGCATTTTTGAATTTCCAGGTCATGTAGCTACGGAAAAAGTCCGTCACTATAAGCTCTAGTGACGGATAAAGCGTCACTATAGCCTAATACGATGGCTGGAGGAAGAAGATGATGCTTGGCGCGAAAATATGAATATTTGTTTATTTTTATTATGTTTTGTTTAGGTAATATTATCACAACACGTTGGTGGCTCAGTTGGCAAGGTGTACGTATGTTTGGGGTGAGGACCAGGGTTCGAATCAGGCCGCAGGCCATTTTGTTTTTAAATTCATTTATTTTTGCAGGTTTATAATAAAAGAATTGCATTGCATATGGTATTCACCAGCGCATGCTGGCTCAGCTGGTTTTGAAGAGTTGTTGTTGAGGTAAGGGACCTGGGTTCAAATCCCAGGTCCTATCTTTTTAGGATTTTATCCATATTTTCATTATTTTAACTATTTCCTTAATTTTAACTTAATTTAATATAATTAAAATAATTTCTAAATAATAATTAATAATATTTTCATAAAACTTTATTTTTTCAAAAACTCATATTTTATTTTCTTAAATATAAATTATTTGTATTTATTTTATATATATATATATATATATAATTATTATGTATTTTTTGTAAATAAATTAATAATGTATAATTATAATTAAAAACCCTAATTTTTTTAATTTAAATATTAACCCTAATTTGTTGCCAACCCTAATTTTTATCCTAACCCTAAAAATTAACCTAATTTTTTTTCTAAACCCTAATTAAATTATTAATCTTTATTTTTATTAATATATAACTAATTTGTTATTTATTTATTATTATTAAACTTATTTTCTTAATTAATTTCTATAACTTTTCTAATATTAATTTTTTCTTGCTAAATTCTTATTTCCTTTATTTATTTATTTTGCTAACCCTTATTATTATTATTTTATTATTACTAATATGTGATTATTGTTTATTTATTATTCTTATTATTATTATATTTTTCATTATTATTTTTATTATTATGTAATTGGTAAAGCCATGTAATAGGTTTATTTTTTCTTTATTTTTTGTAATTATTTACTGTATGGTTAGTAATCTTAGGGTGTGTATAACCTATATGTGATTAAAATAATTTAGAAAATTAACTTAAACAAGATAAATACTTGAACATGAACACACACACGTAAGTCGATCTTTGATCGCCATCTTACACTTCCTAAGTTACCCCTCTTGGTTGCCTTAAATATGGTCAAGTCCCTCGAATATGGGGTGTCTTAAGCAAAGTCCCTTCATAAATATCATCAAGTCCCTATAGTTTTAAAGATCAAGTCCCTTCGAGGTTGCCTACGATAATGATCTTGTCCCTTCGAATAAAAGATGATAAGTCCCTACGAATTGCTAAAGACACCCTTACTTGTTGCTTTCTATGACCATACGATGAGCCTACGCTTGTCCCTTAACACATCCAAGGTAATGACTACCTATTCCTTAATAATAGGGATAGTCTTGCCATTGAAAGAACATATGAGAACATGAAAGACTTAAATCTAGGGTAGGTACCTCATAGTTACTTGCTCACACTTTTCAAACTTATTTTTACACCTCACAATTTCTAAACTAGGCTTTGTATACACCCATACGAGGGTCATTACCAAGTACTTAAAAGAAATTTTTCTAATCACACATTACACTCTTGCAAACAAACAAAGTGAGCTAAGTAACTAAGAGCCCATGGATAACCATGGATATAAAGGGTGTTAACACCTTCCCTTTGTATAACCTACCCCCCGAATCCAAGTCTTTTAAAATAGGTCTTTCCTGTTCTTTTATGCCCTTTCCTTTTGGATAAAATAAAAGTCGGTGGCGACTCTTGCTATCCGCAACATGACTAAAAGTCAGTTCTCCCACCGTGTTACAGCAGTCAAAAAGAAAATCCATATATATTATTGTAGGTATTGTTTTATTCATCATCAATCTAATTATATTACACTTTTTGGGTTAAAAACTTCTCCTAACCACTACAAGTTATATTTTGCGTAATTCATTCACACAATTATTTTTAAAAAGTAACATACACGTCACATTTTTCAACATTACAAAACCACTACAAGATAGTGCATATCACACATTTATTTTGATCTTACTTTTAATTATACTAATTTTCTGTAAATAATATTATTTTTAATAGCACATATCAAATCGTTAAATCATTTGGATTTTCATCTTATTTTTATAATTTCTTTCATGTACCCACTAAAGAAAAGAGAGAACTGAAAATCAAAGTACATATTCCAGTTTATTATACAAATAATTTAAATTAAAATCAAAATTAAATAGAATATCCTTTTATATTTTAATGTGTGTGTGCACTAAAAAAAAGAGGATAAACGGGCATGGAAGTGCCCGTTTAGATACTAGTTTATATAAAGAGGACAAATGAATTGTGAAAAATAACAATCAACACATAAAATGAGGAACTTCATTGATAAAACACACACACACACACACACACACACACACACACACACACACATATATATATATATATATATATATATATATATATATATATATATATATATATATATATATATATGCTGAAAGAATTTTAATAGATAAATCAATATCAAGAAAGAGAAAATATAGAGAAACACTTAGCACTCTATTTCATATACTCTTAAGTGTAAAATATATTTATCATATTGTGTATCTACTTATTTAGAAGTAATATTGTAAACACAAATCTTGTATTTAACAGTTGTTAAATTTCTTAAGGGACAAAGTTTAGTCAGAATCCTTGAGACGTCATTGGCAGGTAGTCTTTAAGTTATAAATCCTTAAGGGACTAAGTTTAGTCATAATCCTTGAGAAGTAATTGACGAATAGTCTTTGAGTTTGTAATCAGTTTGATTATTGGATTAAGTCCTGTTGAGAAGGAAAAATCACTCTGACGAGTGGACTAGACTAACTTAGTTAACGGTGAACTAGAATAAAAATACCTTGTCATTTTTATCATTGATGTTATTGTTTTTGGGTCACGAAAATTTGTCATATTTGAAACTCATTTCAATCCCCTCTTTCTTGTATTTCACGAACCTTCATTCTTGACATGGTGGTGGTCGGGTAGTGTATCCCATTAAAGTGCATGTGACATGATAAAGGGTATGCCAACGAAGGTATAAGTATGTGAATGAAAACACTTCTTGATGGGGAGCATAATGGATGGACTCACAATTGAGGGGGGAGAATGTTGATAAACGAGTATGAGTTTTGTAAGTCCCACATTTCTTGGAAAAATGGAGGTCGAGCACTTTATAGGGGAGAAGACTCATACACTCACTTCCTTAAGGTTTTAAGTGAATATGTGGTGTCTATCTCACTTGTTTGTATGATTTATTGACCTTTAGATGAATCTTTGACCAAATATGATTGCTTCCCATCATGATGAACCATCAATGGTATAAGAGCTCTTGGTTAGGGAATATTTTATTTGTTTGAATAATGAAGTCAAATACAAATAGGGATATGGTATTGTTGGGTGATTCTAATTACCATTTGTTAAAGAGAATGGTGAAAATATTAGTATTTGGGAAGAAATTGCATTTACCAGTATTTAGTTCCACAAAGTCAGATTTTGTGTCTGATGAAGAATGAAAGTTTGAACATCTACAAGTATGTAGTTTTATTAGACAATATGTATAATCATATTGTTGGGGAGACACGTGCAAAAGCTTTGTGGTATAAAATAGAGCCCTTTTATGCCTCTAAGTCCGGGAATAATAAACTTTTCTTGTTGAATAGCTTCATAAGTTTGAAGTATAAGGAGTGGACTTATATTTCAAAATACTTGAGTAAATTGTAAGGATTCCTTAATCAGATGTCAGGAATGGGTATCAAATTCGATGATGAACTTTTAAGATTATTTTTATTGTTATTTTTACCAGAGTCTTGGGATACGTTTAGGGTTTCATCACAAGTCATGCTCTTAAAGGTGTTATTTTTTGGAAACAGATAAGGATGGTATTCTTAATGAGGATGTGAGAAGGATTGGACACGGTTCTTCATCTCAATCCAAGTACTTGTCATTGAAAATACAGGAGAAGTTAGAAAAAAGAATTAAAAGGTGTTAGAGAGAATAACATACGTTACTCTAAACCGCGATACAAGAATTTGGAGTGTCATTATTGCCACAAAATAGGACATGTACATAAAGTATTATTATCAATGGAAAAGGGATAAAAAAAGCACGAAAGTTAAGTCTAAACAAAGAGATCGTGAAGATCATGATGATCATGTTACTACTACTACTAACGGTGATCTTATTATTCTCCATGATCATAAGTTTGTTAATATTGTATCAGATGAGACCATGTGGATAGTTTATAGTGGTGTTAAATTGTATGTTACCCTAAGGAAGGAGTTATTCACATATTATACTTCTGGTGACTTTGGAGTGTTAAAGTTGGTTAGTGATGGTGTATCTAAAGTGTTGGTACTCACTACTGCAAAACAATTCCTTTTACCTCAGTTGAAAAAGGATCTTACCTTGGTTTCACATGTGAGATAACGAAGGGGCCATGAAAAGTGCACGCTTTACCTCTTGTTTTTAAAAAACTGACGGGTATGCGTAAAGGTCATGGGTTCGATCCCTAGTGAGACCTTTTTGGAATTCTGAAATAGAAAAAAACATGTGTCCCCTCGGTTTTGTCATTTCACCAATAGATATACCCTATTATCACATCAGTTATCTCATTAAACCAATGGGTTAAACAATTTTGAGTTTATTAAATCTAATATGAATTGCTTATTTCTCTAAATACTAAACATGTAACTTCTCAAAATTGGTTTGGAAAATAATTATATTAACAATTGTGTTATATTTGAAGAAGTTTGAAACATTCTACAATTCATCATCCATCCCATGCTCTTTTATGGTTAAAATCTCTCCAATGTTTCAAGTTCTTTATTCAACATTTCCTTTTCTACTAATTCATTCTTGAAAGCATAAATTTTGATGCTTGCAAAAATGAACAAATATGGAATAAAGTTGAATGAAAACTAGAAGTATTGGAGAAATTTTAATGATAAAACAATAGGAGATGAATGATGAGTTGTAGAATGCTAGAAAATCATTAATCAGTGTAAGATAAGGTTCATATACAACATAATTTTTCAAATGATTATTTCCAAAATCAATTTAATAAGTTATATGTTCAAAGAGGGGTTAGTGAAACAAATAACACATATTAGATATAATAAACTCAGCTCGATAGAACAAGCTGAGGTATGTTTGATGATTGTGGTTATGATAATAGCTTTGGTTCTGGAAAATGGAAAATCAACAAAGGTAACTTGATTCTGGCTAGAGGGGAGAAACTTTCTAAACTGTATTGGAAAAAAGCCTTGGTTTCTAGGTAAAATGTGAATGATATCAACAAGGAGCATATTTTTGGAACCGAATACTTAGTTATATTATTGAAAATATATCTGAATGTTTTAGCCAAAAAAGATGTGCTTCCAAGATTAAAGAATGTATATTTAGATAAGTGTTCTCATTTCATGGCTGGTAAATAAACTAGATTATCCTTCAAGAGACATCTTCCCTCAAGGAAATCAAAGTTTCTTCAATTGTTATATTCTGATGTTTGTGTTCCATTAAAGATAAGATCCTATCGTGGTGCACTTTATTCTGTTATCTTTATTGATGATTGTTCCAAGAAACGATGGATTTTGCATGCTTTATAGAGAAAATACCATGTGTTGTAAAATTTCAAAGAATTCCATGTTTTGATTGATAGCCAGACATGCAAGAAGCTCAAACTTGTTTGGTGTGATATTGGTGGTGAGTATTATGGACCATTTGAGGCTTATCCAAGCAACATGATGTCGCACATGAAAATAATCTTCCTAAAATTCCTCAATTGAATTATTTAGCAGAGAGGATGAATCGAACACTAATTGAGAAAGTAGGGTACATGTTATATGAAGCTAAATTGGCCAATCATTATTGGGGTCAGACACTTTACATGATGATGCATGTTCTTAATCTCACTCATATTGTTGCTTTGAACATTAAAGTTCTAGAAAAAAATGGTTTGGAAATAATGTCAAGTATAATCATTGGAGAGTCTTTGGATGTAAGGATTTTATGAATATCCCACAGGATGAAAGATCCAAGTTGGATGCAAAGTCAAAATAATGTATTTTCACCGGGTATGGGAAATATGAGTTTGGTTACAGGTTATATGATCTAGTATGGAAGAATTTTATCAGAAACCACGATGTGTTGTTCATGAAAGACCAAGCTATTGAATACATTTATAAGGCATATTATAAAAAAAGCCAAGAAATATATCAAATTGTCTAATATTGATTTAGTTTTGTTACCTGTTTAAAATCTGGATACTACCGGTGGTGGCGATTAGAATGATGATCCATATGATTATATTGATGATCAAAAACATGGAGATGAGGTGAACATTCAAAATAATGATGGTGAAGAATAAAATGATATAACTGTCGTACCCGAAATTTTGACCCGAAAATTTTTTTTCTGTCTAAAAGTCAAAGAGGGACTCTTTTGACCTTTTAGACTGACTTTTGAATTTTCATTGGATTTATCATTATTTACTTTTAGAGTTTAAGGGGTACCACATTATAAATTTTTTATTATAAAATATTTAGTATAATTTTATACATAATTATAATGAGAGTTTTATTTTAAAAAAAGGAGGTATATTGGGTTTGTTAATAATATTAGTACTAACATTATTATTAATTATAATTGGGGTTTTATTAAAAGTATTGTTAAGGGGTCATGATAATCTTGTTGTTTTTAATAATAGTAATAAGGGTTTTATTATTTTTTAAGTAAAATGATATATTTGGGTTATTAATATTATTATTAGTCTTATTAAAAATTATTATTTTTGTTTGAATATATTAAAAGAGAGGGTTCCGTTTATTTGTTACTAATAATATTATTACTAATATTGTTATATTTAATAATAGGGATTATTAAAACTATTGGTTTATTTTATATAATTAGTTTTAAATTTATAGATTTATAAGGGGGTGGGGATATTTTATTTTAATATTTAAGAAAATAATATTATAAATTTTTTATTAATTGGAATATTTTTCTGAAGACTTCGTATATAATTTTTTTAGTCATTTTTATCATGTTGGGCATATAAGAATATAAAATGGGTTTTTATATAGAAAAAATGGGTGATGTATTTATTCTAGAAAATTATTTTAAAATCTAATAATTACTTATTAGATTTTAAAATAAAAATCTTTGTTTCTAAGTTT